>PVKV010001224.1:161499-218326 GCA_004027835.1 Alouatta palliata
GCACTTTGGGAGGCCGAGGCGGGTGGATCACGAGGTCAAGAGATCGAGACCATCCTGGTCAACATGGTGAAACCCCGTCTCTACTAAAAATACAAAAATTAGCTGGGCATGGTGGCACGTGCCTGTAGTCCCAGCTACTTGGGAGGCTGGGGCAGGAGAATTGCTTGAACCCGGGAGGCGGAGGTTGCGGTGAGCCGAGGTCGCGCCATTGCACTCCAGCCTGGGTAACAAGAGCGAAACTCCGTCTCAAAAAAAAAAAAAAAAAAAAAAAGACTATTATCACCAATGTCTAAGACCCCAATTGTTTTTTGTTTTATGGGGTGTTTTGAAATGAAGTCTTACTCTGATACCCAGGTTAGAGTGCAGTGGCATGATCCTGGTTCACTGCAGCCTCCATCTTTCTAGTTTAAGCGATTCTCTTGCCTCAGCCCCCCAAGTAGCTGGGATTACAGGTGTGCACCACCACACCCAGCTGATTTTTATATTTTTAGTAGAGATGGGGTTTCACCATGTTGGCCAGGCTGGTCTAGAACTCCTGACCTCAACTGATCCACCCACCTCGGCCTCCCAAAGTACTGGGATTACAGACGTGAGCTACCCACGCCTCCCCCTACAATTGTTTTTAAATATTTGTCAATTATTGCTCCTCCTTCAGGCCAATATTTATCCTTGATTTTACAGATGTTTGAATTTTTTCCCCATATCTTACTTAAGGTCCAAATTTTAAACTTTTTCTTTATGTATTTCATTTTGGTTTTCATGTTGGTTTGTAGAACAGTTGTGCACACAGTTTAGATCCTTCTGTATCCTTAAAAATGTAAAATAAGTAGAAATTGGTACAAAGAATAGTTAGAAAGGTACATCAGGTTACCTAAGACTTTAGGAAAGTCACATCTATGTTAAAACCAAAAGCCCTTCACAACAGAATCTTTTGTCTTAAAATCTGCCCAGATCCCACTCTTCCTGTTTATCCCCTCAGAAGTCAAATATCACCACCTCCCTCCTACTTGGCGAAGCCTACCTGATACTCACCTCTGGGAACGTTGCCATGCCCTCTGACATTTCACTCACCTCCCCTGAATTTGCAACATATAGAATGTGTCTAAGTTTCCACAATTTTTTTTCACCAAGGAGCTTAGGTATGAAGTGATTACTATACAAAAATGCACATGCTTATTTACTTCCTCATTATATTTATCTCTACCATCATATGTGTTTTTCAAAGTCTAATGACTGCTTCCTAAATTTTAAATCGCAAATGATATTCTTATCTTAATAACTTTGCTCATCTGTACTCTCTACTCACTCCTCCTGGACAGACATTTCCTTTCCTTCCCTTCTGTCTTTTATCCTCAAGGGTATAACTCAATTCCTGCCTAGTTCAGGTAGCTTTCCTTAATGACTGCAGTCCAGAACAGCCTCTTTTTTCCTGAACTCACGCAGTGGTTGTGTTTGATATGAAAAAAATATATTTGGCATGCCATTATTCTTTCTCTAGAAATAGGAGTTAAGTTTTCACTTGTATGTATCTTGTCTTCCCAATTAGACTGGAAGCTTCTCAAGTCCAAGTTCTGTGTATTCAGTTTCCTTGCCTTCTTCACAACTCCCAGCATAATGCTGTGTGCATAGAAATCAGCCTGTAAAAACTGAAAGCTCAACAGATTGTTGTAGGTGGACCTCCAGTCTCATTTTAAAACTGGAAGCCTTATTCGGCCAATGGGAACATGGAGCATTAGTACCTTCACTCATTCATGCAACAAACACTCCTTAGACATCATTTATGTGCCAGGGACAGTGTTAAGTTCTAAGGATGTAACAGTGAATAAGACATGATCCTTACCCTCAAGGAGAGTACAGTACTTCCCTCAGACCTGTATTAGTGGCATGCACATCACACACATACACGTTTCTTCGTGCACACGTAGGTGCACACACACGTCGCCATAGGGATGTTGCCCCTCATTCTTCACATAATCATTCTCACTCAACATATGAATTTACTAGCAATTGGTTTGTCAGCAACAAATAACAGTAGATAATAGAAGAGGTAAAAGCTATCATAGCATGAAATAAAGGAAGACGAAGATACTGATGATATCACAACATTGGCAGTGCTATGGTAGATTCATAATATGAAGACTGTATTAAGAAGTTTACATTACTTGGAGGAGGACTGAATCATAACCTCACCATGATAACTAGCTGACAGTTATATTTGTAAACCCTAATCAAAATGGGGAAGAATGACATTATTACTGACTCATTTTTTAAAGCATCTCCTGCGTTTCTAGCAATTGCCATCTAGGTTGACTTGGAATGCTTTGACCCTTATTAAAATGTTAAAATGCAGCCTTCACAGAATAAGAAGTAACAGTAATACTGATAGCCGTACATTAATTGGCATTTCTGTACACTTGGGTGGACAACATTCATAAAGGACTTGCTGAAAGTCAAAGTGAGTAGTGCCTATTAGACACTGAAGTGGAGCCACAGAGCTCTTGGGGTCATCCATTTGAACAAAATATTTGCACAAGGTAGAGCTTATACATATTTAATTAAAACTTTTTTCCCATTGCTGTGGTACATTTTACACGTTAATGGACTTACATCTCTTTTCCACTTTCACATAACTTTTCTATAATGAAAGCATCATTTGCAGTTGGCCTGAAAAAATGACCTTTTCAGTATCTTAGTAGCATATTGTGATCCAAGTAAGAAGTTAAACTTGTGAAATAGAAAAATAAATTATCCCTAAAGTGTGAGACTAATCACCTCCCCATGATAATTTCTTGTTCCAATATTGGTTAGGAAAATTTTGTGAACTTACTGAGATTTAGAGATACAAGAGAAAAATATCTGCCAAATTCCCTGTGCCTTCTTATTTCTCAAATAGGCTAGGCTCAGAGTTGAGTGGGTGGCCTTATGTTAAAAGTACAGCTATAGTTTTCTAAAATCATTTAGGCCAATAGTTTCAAACCCACTTTGGAAAGAAAAAAAAAAAAAACATAACCTTTTCAACTGCCAGCATTTAAAAATCTGTTGGTTTCTAAAAGTCAAAGCCAAGAGGGTTTGACTTTGTCTGGACAACAGCTTAATTACAAGTAGAATAGGCACAGCCTCACAATGGTGTGAGATAGAACAAAAGTAAGACTTCTCATTTCCACTGTCTTGTTTCTCTATGATTCAGTTTACTCATCTGTAAAATCAATCTAATGAGGGATCTAGAAGAAATGTTCTTTTTGATTGTTATTTAATATTTTGAGCTCTTTAAAGAGGCAAGTACAGTATTGTTGCTGGCAGAGCGACTAATTGTTCTTGTGTATCCCATTAGCCTTGCACGAATACTGATTGTTTGTGCAGCAGAAAGTCAAAATGAGGGCATGTGCAGGGGTGACTATCTTGGAAGAACGGCTTTGAGAAAAAAAAATTATTCGAATCTTATGTTAAAAAGGAGCCTTTTCTTCCTTCTGGAAGTTACTCTAATTAAATTTTTAAGCATTAAAATATGCTGCCCCATTTTCTAATAATGCGGTATATAATATAACACCCATTACTAACTAATGCTCACAAGAATAGGCCTTTAATTTGGTCATGCAGCATATTTGCATAATTTGATCTCCAGTATTACTTCAAATGACCAGATATTTGAGATGAGAAATTTACTTCATGAATCAGAAGAGTTACCAAAGCTGCTGAATTACAGCCTAATTTTAAGAATTCCAGCCACAATCATATTTCTATTTTTCCTTAAAAAGACAGATCTTTCAAACGAGCGTTCAGTGGCAGTGACCTCCATTTCCTCACTTCCAACCACTTCCTTAACCCTATAATCCAGCCTGTGTCTCAACTTTTCTGCTGAAATTGTTCTCTTTGAAGTCAGCTGTGATCTGCTTCTTACCAGTTCCCCGCTCCCTACTTGTTTTTTCACTTTTTTTCTCTTTGCACTCTTTTCGATATCTGATTTTCACTATCCACTCCTTATCATTTACTCCTCATTTGTGTTCCATGAAATTATACTCTCCTTTGCAGTTACTCCTGTTCTCCTTCTCCTCTTGCCTCCAAATAAGGGTGGTGTTCTACACCTTCCCGTCCCTTGGGGAGATCCCTGGGTCTCATAGATCCATATCTGTTCTCCATGTTTCACCTCTTTCTACCTGGTTCCCAGTGCTGTCCAGCTACTCAATAAACATTTCCAAATGCAAAGAGAATTTAGCACAGACCTGGCATAGAATAAACGCCCAATAAATGTTAGCTATACTACAGCCAGCATGATCTTTCTAGAGCACACATTTGCTTTAGCACTACTCTGCTTAAAATCCTTCAGAGGTTCTCAATTACCTATGGAAGAATATAGGGCATTTCTAAAATACTTAATGTGGCTTTCATATTTAGGATCCTTAATGACCTGGCCCTTACTTATTTTCCAGCCTTATCTTTCACTGCTTCCTCTTTTTTTCAATAGAGAACTGCATTTTTTTTTCTTTAATTGCCTAGCTTTTGCACATGCTACTGTCTCTGCCAAAAATGATCTTCCTTTCTCTCTTAACTCCTTTTTATCCTTTAGCTCTTAGCATACTTGTCACTTTTTTTAGCTCTCAGCTCTTTTCTGAACCTCCAAGTATGGGTTAGGAACTCTCCTTCTGTAGTACCCTTTTGAAAAACGTATCTTACTGGGGTACATCACCGCTTTACTTGTCCATCTATCCTCACCACTTCTGCCATATATAAACACTAGGACAGGGGCCAGCAAACTTTTTCTGTAAAGGACCAGATGGTAAATATTTTAGGCTTTGCAAGCCACATGGTCTCTATTGCAACTACACAACTCAGCTATTGTAGCATGAAAGCAGCCATAGCCAGTACATAGATGAATGGGCGTGGGTATGTTCCCATAAAACTTTATTTACAAAAACAGGCAGATCTGGTCAATGAGCCATAGCTTACTGACCCTACTGTCAATTTTGAGCTCCTCAAGAGTTAGATATATGCTTTTAACCTCTGTCTCTCCAGGCACAGCCTGTATTTTACACATGTAGACACAGGAAATGTTTAATGAAAGGAGGAGGAAGAAAGCAGATACAGAGAAAAGACAGAAAAGAAAGAAGGCAGGAGAAAGGGAGTGAGGAAATCAGGCAGGTGGCTACATGAAGGGTTTCTGAAGGCCTGTTTAGTTTAGAGAACCCAGCCAATAGCTGAGGCTATTCAGAGCACAATTCAGCCTTCAGGAGTCTGATGAGAGCTACGGAGGGCGTTTTTGCTTTCACCAAGCAGACTGGAGTATATTTTCGGCAAGGGAATTGCACAGCCACAAGAACTAGAAAAACACAGCTGCAAAGCAAGGCTGTTGTTCCCTCTGTTTGGAATTCCTTTTTCTTCCTTCTTCACCTAATTGTGTATCATTGTTCATGAATCAGCTTAAGCATCACTTCCTCTAGGAAGTATTCCCCAGCACTATCCTGCCGTCTGGCTGGCATAACTGTCCCTTTTCTGTGCACTCACAGTGCTCTGTGCTAGTCCTTATCATATTACATTGTAGTTCTTTTATCTGTTCAGATGTCTGCTTCCCCATCCCCCGCACAGAGAGTAAATTCTTTAGAGGCAGAGTTTGGGTCTTGTTTATCTTTCTATTCCTAAAGCCTCACACAGAGCTTGGCATATAGCAACTGCTTAATAAATATTGATCAAATGGAATTTTTAAGTTCTATATAGTTCCACATAAATTATCCCATGTAATTCTCACCATATACTGTATTAGTATACCCATAATTCTATATAGTTTCATATAATTCTATATAGTTCCATATATTCTATATAGTTCCATATAAATTATCACATACTAAGTATTAGTATGCCCATAGTTCTATATGGTTTCATATAAATTATCCCAAATAATTCTCACTAATACTGTCAGTATTATTATAGTCATAATTAGAAACAAAGAGGATAAAACTCAACAAAGTTAAAAAAAATGCCAGCAGAGCCTACATTTCAAAACCAAACCTCTGTAACCTGAAAGTCCCTACTCAATTCAGTAAAAGGACAGTTTTACCACTTCTCTTTTCACTTATTCAGCAATTGTTTCTTGAGCCACTGCTATACTGTGGGCACTAAATGAGATGCTAGCCCTGCGCTCAGAGCACTCCCAATTTGTCATATTTCTGATCCTTTGAGGGATTATGTCTTCTTACCTTCTTACCTGCTTGCTCTACTTCTCAAGAGGATGTCTGCTTTAACCAGACCGGAATGCTCACTGCCAAATAAATATACACATTCACTTTCGTTCACAATTTCCCTCTTACCTAACATAGCCTATGTTGTCCTGATTGCTAATCATGGAAGACCTACCTCAAGGTCCTAGGCACTCCTCTGGCTGTAGGGAGCCTTCCCCTACTGACCTGGAACTTGCTCACCTCTCCAGCCTTATCTTTCACCTCTCTTAAGCTCTGGCCATGTTGAATTACTTACAGTTCTACAACAGTGCCTCACCTGCTTATACATCCACACCTTTGCATACACTGCCTCATATAAACACTGTTTTCTGCCCAGAACCCTTGCTTCTTGCTCGCATCTTTGCACTCCTACTTTAAAAACCTGGCTTAGAGATCCCTGCTGAGGAGACTTAAACAAACCTTTGTAATGCTCAACTGTCCTTCACTGACCTGCCATGACACCCTGTACATACCTCTCTTGGAGCAGGCTTATCACATGGGACTGAAGTATCTGCTTCTTCACCAAACTCTTTCCCCTGAGACGAAGAACAGTGCCCTGTTCAATGTTAGTTTCCCAGTTACTAGCACTTCATATCAGTTTGCCAGGGCTGCCATAACAAGGTACCACAAACTAGGTGGCTGAAATAACAGAAATTTGTTGTCTCATAGTTCTGGAGGCCAGAAGTCTGAGACCAAAGTGCCAGCAGGGTTGGTTCCTCTGAGGGCTATAAGGGAAGGAGCTGTTCTGGACCTATCTCCTTGGCTTGTAGATGGCCACCTTCTCCTTGTATTTCAAATTCTCTTTCTTCTGTGTATGTCGAATATGCACCAGTCATATTTGATTTGGGCTTACCCTCATGACTTCATTTTAACTTGATTATGTCTGTAAAGACCCTGTCTCCAAATAAGGTCACATCCTGAGATACTAGGGGTTAAAACGTCAACATATACATTTGGAGTAGCACAATTGAACTCATGACAGTCCTCAATAAATGTGTGTGTATGTGTAGCCTTTGTTTATTATCCCTCACATTGCCAAGCACAGTCCATAATGATCATTCAATAGTTACTTAATTGAATTAAACTCAATCTATGTGAGGTTTACATGAGATTCCAGATGCCTGAGGGATCTGATGTTACTCTTTCATCAATGATAAATGCAATCTTTCTGATAACTTAAGAGTTTTTCATAGATGAGTCATCATATACAGATAACACTGCTATTTAATATGAGAACTGGCAACACCAGAACCAGAAACTTGTTACCTTTCTAGCCCTACACTCTTTCCATTTTATTTTGCAGCCTCTTCTGGTACCTAAATAAATCACACTTACAAGAAATATTTGTTTGGTTTCCATCCTTACAATTGGTAACTAGCTGATAGAAGCACTCCAAGGAAATTGATGATTAGGCAAGTCATGTTTTATAGCAAGAAAGAAATATAGCCAGTTTAATAATATAACTATTGTTTATCAAGAACTTGTTATATGATTTTCACATGCATTATCTTTACCTCTCCCACCAATGTTACAAAGTATGTAGTATTATTCCAGTTCTACAAGGGCAGAACTTAGTTATAGAAAGACTAAACATATGGTCCAAAGCACTCAGGATTTAAACCCAGGTAAATCTGAGTCCAAAGGGAAAAGTTTTTAATAAGAGATACTGGAGCAGCATATCTGAGTGAGCTGAGAAAGATCTGAGCCCTAGACAAACAAAAATAGCATAAACATTCTTTAATCTTAAGTGGATGATGATTCTGAGAAGTAGCAACAGGAGAGGTGACAGGGAAGAAAAAAAAAATGGCCTCATGCAGAGATTAGGCAGTCTAGCCTGAGGAAACCTTTTCACCATACATAGGGTTATAAAAATACAGTTGAATTTCCAGATCAAGTTTGTTCTAAGACCATGAGACCTTCTGAGTGAGAGTCATTTCATGCATGCAGGAGACACCACATCAGACAGTAGCAGTGTTCATGGAAGACATGATCTGTCTTTCAGTATAATTTTTTCTATGGTGTAATGAGCTGTCATAACAAAAGGCTATAGATTTTTATCCATAAGAAAACTCAGGCTAGAAAGACACAGAAACAATACCTTACAAGTCATTGCATGCATCTCCCTGACTTTATTTCAATACAACCTATGCTAGTCTGTGTGAACCAAGTGCTTCACAGGCATTGAGAACTATCCATTCATTTGAGAGTGTATGATCTAAAATAGTATTGAAGAACAAGAGCCCTTGCAATTCTACTTATGAATTACAGAGGTGAGAAAAATGAAATGGATAATATAGGCCTCTGAATATCAGGTCATTGATTTCTGCCCCTTGAGTCCACAGAATTAGATTTCACATTGTTATACTGTTACCTTCTCTTACAGGGAGCAAAGATAATTAGGATTCATATTGAAAGAATTATGGAACATCTTAAGTTTATAAGCCAATGTCTTGTTTGATGCCTGGCAAAGAAAATTAGGTTTGTCCTTCCAAGTTTGGAGGGAGGTCTTTAAATTTGAGGCCTAGAAACAAATGTATCTCAAGTTTCTTTGACACAAGATATATTATACATTTTTCAGAAAGGTGTAATCCTGTAGAGATAGAGCTGAACATTTAGCATTCATCAGGCCTGTGTAACAATATGGCCCATCCAGTTGTCTGTTAGCCTAGGACAAGTAAATAGGAATATTCAGGCTGGCAAACATTTACTCCAGAAATCCCTCACTATTTCAAAAGGAAGCAAGCAAAAGATCATCCACAACAAATCAATTATTTAAGAACTGCTGAATAAATAGCAGTGAGGTTCTTACAGGGAGTGGGGTAAAGGGTGTGTTATATAGTTAAAAAATGCAATCCATTGACTTCCTGGTAATTAATTATGATATAGTGAAAGGAACACTATATCAAATTCCTATTGTACTTTATAGTTTTTTAAACTCTCACACATCTATTACCTCAATTATATTAGAGGCAGAAGAAATAGATTATATTTTTAGTTCTTGAGATGGAGTTTCGCTCTTGTTACCCAGGCTGGAGTGCAATGGCACGATCTCGGCTCACTGCAACCTCCGCCTCCTGGGTTCAAGCAATTCTCCTGCCTCAGCCTCCCGAGTAGCTGGGACTACAGGCATGTGCCACCATGCCCAGCTACTTTTTGTATTTTTAGTAGAGACGGGGTTTCACCATGTTGACCAGGATGGTCTCGATCTCTTGACCTCATGATCCACTGCCTCGGCCTCCCAAAGTGCTGGGATTACAGGCGTGAGCCACTATTTTTAGTTCTTGCATAATGCTGTGATGTTAGGGAAGCCTTATTCTCTACCCTCTGTGAGCAAACTTAGATATAACCTGATATTTTTCAAAACCCTCCTCAATTCTTATTCTGCTCTAGACACTATCCACTTACTCTTCTTCCCTCCATAACCAAGCCTCTCAAAAGAATGCCTGCACTTGCTGGCTTGCTCTTCAGAAAAGTACAGTCAGGCCTTAATACCATCAGCTTCTGCCATCATTCTGAAATTATTTATAAAATTATTTATAGATGACAACCAATAAACTCTTAATTGCCAAAGAAAATATACCCTTCCTAGTCCTTATTTACCTAATCTTTCTGTGGCCTTTCATTCTGACCACTCTTTTTTTTTATGACAACTCTTTTTGTCCTTGACCTCTAACCTTGTCTCTGTTACTTCCTCCTACCTTCTCTGTCTTCTTCGTAGCCCTCCCTGCTTCTGCCTGTACCCTCAGATTTAGCCCTTGAGTCTCTTCTCATCCCACTCCACACTTTCACCTTAGGTTACTTCACCGATACTCAACAAAAGCAAAGTTTTCTACCACCTGTATATTCTACTGACCCCTCAAACTCCAAGTGTTTAGAAGTGGAATAATCTTTCCCCTGAAAGCTTGCTCCATGGGAAAGTTATCAGTTGGGTAGAATGCTGATGAGAGATCAAATGAGAATTGACCCAAATGTCCATCAACAATAGACTGGAAAAGGAAAATGTGGTACATATATACCATGGAATACTACACAGCCATAAAAAGGTACGACAACATGTCCTCCACAGGGACATGGGTTGAGCTAGAAGCCATTATCCTCAGCAAACTAACACAAAAACGGAAAACCAAGCTCTGCATGTTCTCACTTATAAATGGGAGCTGAATGATGAGAACACATGGACACATGGCGGGGAACAACACATAGTGGGGCTTGTCAGGGCTGGAGATGGTGGAGGAAGAGCATCAGGAAGAGTAGCTAAGGGATGCTAGACTTAATACCTAGGTGATTGGTTGATCTGTGCAGCATACCACCAAGGCATACATTTACCTATGTAACAAAGCTGTACATCCTGTACATATACCCTGGAACTTAAAATAAACGTTGAAGGTGAAAAAAAAGAGAAATGAAACAAGAGAGTTAGCCACTGGATTTGGCAACACAAAGGCCCCTGGAGAACTTAACAAGAACACATTCTGTGAAATAAGAGCCACGGGAGCCATATTGCTTGCATAGAAGAAGTAGTAGACAACTATCAAAAGAAGTTTTTCTGATAATGGGAGTACAGAAATACAGTATTAGCTAAAGGGTGACTTGTGGAGCAAGGGGAGGAGTTTTTAAAAACAGGAGAGACTGGAGTCATGTTTGGCTACTGAAAGGAATGATCAGGTAGAAAAAAGAGGTATTGATATTGGAAAAGAAAGAAAGATCGAAAGAATAAAGATGAGAGAGGTTGGGATCCAGAGCCAAGTAGAGAGTTGGTCGTTAATGGGGACATTCCTTGATAACAGAAGAGAAGACAGAGAAGGTGGGTACCATCGTGATTGGTATATGAGGCACTAAGCATATGGAAATATGTTTCTTCTGATGGTTTCTATTTTCTAGTGAATAATGCTGTAAGGATGTGGAAGATTTAAGGATAGAGAACATTAAAAAGTTGTTTCAGAGAGTGGGAAGGAGAATTTACTACGAGGATGGAGTAGGATTAAAGGGCCATGTTTAGGGCTCATTTGAGATTTGTAATCATTAGATTCAGCATGGAAAAGACAATCATGCTCCATAGGAATTAGAAAGACAATTGCACTTTAAGGCACAGAATTGCTTCCATGGTCTGGCCTCTTTATCTGCTTGGTGTGAAATCGTGGGCCAGTCCCTCAACCTTCATAAACATCTGTTTTTCATGTGCAAATTGGAGACAGTATATCTAGTTTGTAAGGTTTCATTAAGAATTAGATTAAGGCTAGCTCTGTGCTTTCAGTAGGCAATGAATCATGATGGTGACAAGAGTGCCTTTTCCATTTAGCTGGCACACCATGTAAGAATTACTGATTAGCTAGTGAAACAGAGAAATTGGCACAGGGCTTCATTGCTCTTACCCTCATAATACATTGGATACAAGGAAAAAGCTTACATGCATTATTCTAGGAATATTGAAATATCCATAACCCACCTATCTCAGCAAACTTAAATCAAATAACTTTAAAGGATGTTGAAAAGCTAGTCACCTTAATTAACTCTTACTCACCACAGACTTTGATTAGTTGACTACATGGACACTTAAAGAACTGAGCCATTCAGGCAAAGTGGCCATGAAGTGGTGTATATTGTTGGCAGAGTACTGCGGGACTAGATTGCATTTAGCACTTTCCCTAGGAAACATACTCAAAGACACCCACTTATTACACAATGTTCCCTTCACTATAAATGATAACATTATGATGACTTTTATGAGACCATTTGAATACTCAGGAGTCTAGTAGTTTTGTCCTCAGGGATAACTAACTTAAACTTGAATTCAGACTGTGAAGTATATTAACAACTATGCCACAGCATTTTAAAATGTAAATCTATGTGTTTCAAATCTGCATCTTTTATCCTTTAACATGTATTGACAGTCTAAAGTAGAAAGTAGATAAACCTTTGTTAACGAGTTCTCAGGAAAATCTTTTTGAATGGATTCCCAGGAGAGTTATCCATTCATTCCTAAGGGAACACCTATTGAGTACCTATATACTCATCTAACTGTGCTAAATGTGGTAAAAACTACAAAGAGGCATAGTACAGAATCTGCTTAAAGATCCAGCAGTCTACTCAGGCAGCTAAGACTAGCATACTTAACAGCAAATAGCAAATCATATTCAAATGTTAATAAAAGTCAATAGTGTAAGTGTTTTCACAGCATAAACTGTAACTATTGGAGAAATTAGTGTTAGAAATCTATGACTGGTTGGGCACAGTGGCTCACACCTGTAATCCCAGTACTTTGGAAGGCTGAATAAGGATAGCTTGAGACCAGAAGTTCAAGTCCAGTCTGGACAACACAGTGAGACTCCTATCTCTACAAAAAAGAAAGAAAGAAAGAAAAACAAACAAAAATTAGCTGAGCATGGTGGCCTATAGTCCCAACTACTTGAGAGGCTGAGGCATAAAGATTACTTGAGCTCAAGAGTTCAAGGCTGCAATGAACTATGATTATCACACCCCTGCATTCTAGCCTGGGAAACCAGGCAAGATCCTGTTTCAGAAAAAGAGAGAGACTGGGGGAGGGAGGGACAGAAAGAGGAGGGAGGGGGAGAGAAAAGAAAGAAAGAAAGAAGGAGAGAGAGAAAGAAAGAAGGAAAACAGAAAAGAGGGAGGGAGGAAGGGAGGGAGGAAGGGAGGGAGGGAGGAAGGAAGGAAGGAAAGAAGGAAGGAAGGAAGGAAGGAAGGAAGGAAGGAAGGAAGGAAGGAAGGAAGGAAAGAAGGAAGGAAGGAAGGAAGGAGCGAGCTAATTATAATAGAGATGGAAGAGAAGTCTATGAGCTGGAGTGATCGGGAAAGTCTCTGGAGACAAGTGGGCTAGAGTGGATTTATGTAAGCAGTGAAGAATGGGGTGAAGGACATAACATTGAATGGAATAATGAACAAAGATGGTGAGATGTCAAAATGCATGTAGCATTTGAAGAGCAAAAGAGCTACAGATCTGGTGACAACCCTAGGGGTCATGTAATGCCTCTGAGTGGAAGTGTTACCTATCTCGTGAAACTCTGCTTCAGATGCTATACATACACCATATGGGAAGACAGCTTAATGACCCATCACTGTGCCCAGATAAGCTCACCCAGATGACAGCACACACGTGCACATCACACATACAGACAGCAAAGGCAGCTGAGCATGGAAACAGCTGTCTGAGACTGATTAACCATCTATTTCCACAGAATGCTGAAGAAAATGAAGTTACTTGTGTTACCTTAGGTATTTCTCCAAACAAGCCCATCTTCCTGAGGGCTAGTACAGTGTCTCAAAGCCAACAGCAAATCTGTTTTCAATAGTTTCATATCATCTGGAATATCCTCCTATCCTCCATAATGATTTATTCACCTGTTAGAGCTCCTGCTTCTTAAAAGATAGTCTTCTCAATTGCAATAGCTAAAGCATTCATCCTCACTTTCACCTTGGAACAATGACTGCTGCCACGAACACCCATCAACCTCCTCATCAACAAAATTCGGTTTGTCTGAAATGTTCTAAGAATTCAAACAAAGAAACATTTGCTAAGTTTCTACTTTCACGTGCCCGATGTTATGCTAGGGCTTCTAAATGCAAACATTGATCATAATAATGATGGTAATAATAATAATAATAAACACTTTTGCTTACATTTCAGGCACCACTGTTCTCAGTGCTTTATGTATATTAACAATTTCAATTATTTTCGAATTATAATATACTCTGTCCCTCCTCTCACAAAGCTTGCAGCACTGTAACTGATTAGAACTAAAATCGAGTGACTCAGGCAAGGCTCCACAGAAGATGTCAAGTTTATACTAGCTCTTGATAGATTAGAAAAATTCTCAGGCTGAAAGGGCTGAGTGATAGGAACAGCTTTCAGGCAGGTGGAACAGCATATAATTAGTCTGGAAGCACAGAAAAAGCATGGCAAATGGGATATTCAGTAGTTGAGCCCAGTTGGTATGCAGGGGAATAAATGAAAAGAGAAAATACATAACACCATAAGAAAATGAAAAGAGAAAATATATAAAACCAAGGAGGTTTTTACCGAACGGGAGCCAGGCAGCGCAAAAGTCCATTGTTATTCTGCTGCAATTTAGATCTCCACAGCCCTCTCTGTGTAGCTGAGAATGGATAGGCTTGTTTATTTCTGTCTTTTGGTGTGTGTGAATCTCTGCTTTCCTTCCCCTCCACACCCTCAGCCCGTTTAGTTTGAAGTACTTTGAGGAAAGGACATTGCAGTTCTCCTCTCTCTTACCCATGTAGAACCTCCCAGTGAGCACTCAATGTCAGTTGACTGACTGGGTATTCATTGGCCTCCGGTTGTAGATGATTATGTGTGCTGTCTGACAAGGCCTAGCGTCCAGGGATGGTAATTACATCAGCATCACTGGTGACTTCTGGTGTCAGAGATTCTGTTAGCGTTTTATTGATACTAATTCAGAAGACAGTTCTGTAGCACAGAGAAGACAGTGCACTTTAGAAGTTGTAATCAGAGCTTCCCATTTCAATAGCAGTCTTTGGAGCCAAAGTCTAGATACTAAAAATTAAGGCTTCTCTGCTTCCTGTTACCCCACAACCAAGGCAATGACGGGACTAAGTAAGGTCTTCTCTCGTATCCTTGAGAGCTCTCTTGGAAATGAGAATAAGGAAGAAGCTTAGCAAGTGGATGAGTGGATGCCTGTGACTGGTTAGCTATTTGATTGATAACCTCACCTTCTTCCAAAACAGGAAGTTCACAGAGACACAGAAACAATGATACCAAGGACAATTTAAACAACTACACTATAGCAAGGAGAGTAGAATTGACAGACAGGAGCACACTTAAAAAAATTGAAATAGGCCAGGCGCGGTGGCTCACACCTGTAATCCCAGCACTTTGGGAGGCCAAGGCAGGCCAATCACCTGAAGTCAGGAGTTTGAGACCAGCCTGACCAACATGAAGAAACCCCGTCTCTACTAAAAATACAAAAATTAGCCAGGCATGGTGGCAGTTGCCTGTAATCCCAGCTACTCAGAAGGCTGAGGCAGGAGAATCACTTGAACCTGGGAGGCAGAGGTTGCAGTGAGCCGAGATCATGCCACTGTACTCCAGCCTGGATAACAGAGTGAGACTCCTTCTCAAAAAATAAATAAATAATTGAAATAACACATACATAATTTTCAAGCTTCGAAACAAATATACAAATAAAACTTTAATACAGACCATTTCCTGCATTCTTCTCCCTGTTCCCAGCCCCACTTTCCAAAAGCAAATACCTTGAACATTTCTGTGCTTATTTCTTCTGGTGGTTATCTCCATATAATATGCAGATGCCCTTAATTTTGTCTTTATCAACGTTAGTCATTTACTGACATCCTGATGTGAATGATGAGGATTGGCATCATCAATACTGTCATCTCTTTCCTAATTCCTCTACCCACAATACATTTGCAAACTGAATCTTAGCCCACAAATTCAGGTGCTACAAAATATCATTTTATGTGTGTGTGTGTGTGTGTGTGTGTGTGTTTCAGATCAACTCAGTTTTTACTCCATGGCAGAGCTAGCATGAAGTTCCATTTCCATCTGTATTGGCTTCTGCTGTTGTCACCCCATAATACTAGAGAGAGACCCTAGTGCTGCCAGGCACACTGTTGTTTATGGTGGTCCCTGATGAAGTCCTCAGCGTCATAGCTTGCAGTGAGACCTTGAAGGGTTTCTCTGCTTCTATGCCAACTCTTGCGGTGTGGGAAGCCATATCAAGGATGAAAACCCCATGCCTGGGTCCTGAGAGGCAGGGTACACATGATAATGATGGTTACACCCATTTGTGCAGTTACTAGGAACATGAGAGTTATCCTAGAACTTACCTTTTATGTATTTTCAATAATTGTTTAATCTTTCCTGCTGTTTGTGATTACTTTTCCTTCATCTTGCATTTCCTATCTGTATCCTTAAGATTTTCGTAGCCTCCGTCATACTATCTGTTTTTCTGATCTACGTTTTTCCTGGGACCCGTCTTCTTAATCTTCCTGTCCCAGGCTGGACTTGTTCTCTGAGACTGCCACACATTCATCATCTTGGGACTCTCTTCATTGCAGTCCTCCATTGAATCCACTGTTTCCTTTATGCTTTCCTCCCTGTGTCATTTTTCATATTGCCAGAGCACACACTCAAATAACTGTTTATAAATGAACAGCTGAGAAATACATGGGAGATGAATTTCTAACCCCTTATAAATCTAAAATTGCCCATATTCTGCCCCTGTGGTTAATAGCGTGGCTTAGTATGTCATTCAAGGCTGGATGTAATTTTTCTGAGTTTGGAAGACAATGCTCCCTTGTCTTGCAGTGTTTGATGTGTTTGATGAGGAGTCTGACGTTGTTTCTTTTATCAGTGACCTTTCTCCCTCTCTGGAAGTTTCAGGATCTTCTCTTTATCCTCAGTGTCCTGATGTGTCACTAAGATGTGACTGAGTGGGCGTCTTTTTCATCCTGTTCAACACTGGTTGGGTGCTTTAAATATAAAGGTACATTTTGGGAAATTCTCTTCTATTATTTCTTTGATCATTTCTATCTATGCCTTCGTTTCAGTTGCCTTTTTTTTGTGAAATCTTCCTAGCCAGGTGTTGGATTTCTTCGATCATTCCTCCATGTCTCTTATCCTTTTGCTCACATTTACCATCTCTTTGTATTTTCATCTTACACTCGAGGAGATTGCTTTCAGTGTTTAAATAGATTTTTTTAAATTTTGGCAATAATCTTTTCAATTTCTCAATTGAAATTTTCTATTCTTTTTTGGCACCCTTTTCTTTTTCCTCTGATGTATTGTTTTGAACCTGTTACAAACACAAGTTACAGGTTAGTTATTTTTATATTGAAATTATTGGAATTGTCTTTTGAGTCGGTTTTTCTGCTCTGCATTATTCCTCCTTTGATCTTCCTCGATCTTGCTACAGGCTATCCTCTAATGACTGGAGTTTGTGGTTTTCTGTTCATATTTCAGGAAAAGGCAATGGAAAAGCCAAGTGGAAATTCTGTGTGCATTTTTTTAATTCCCAGACTTCATGTTGTGGTGAGCAGAATATCCCTATAATGATTAGTGTGTCCCAAACATCACTGTACTAGTTGCTCCAGCTCTCCTCAGAAAGGCTTTTAAAATGTCTTTAGAGAGTAAGCCTTACTTCCTTTTTGAGCTGAGAATGGAGGGTAAATGCCTGGTGTGTGTGTGTGTGTGTGTGTGTGTGTGTGTGTGTGGTGTATATTTGTGTCTGTGTCTGTGTGTCTGTGGGGGGGGAGAGAGAGCAAAAGGGATAGAGACAGAGAGAAACAGAGATTGAGAGAGAGAGAGAGAGAGAGAGAGAGATTAGGGTGGGTATATATGTTATAGGCAGGTGGGCAACTGTTCAACATACAGACCTTAAATTCATCCTCATTTTCTACCCACTACTCCATCTCCTTCTCCATCCCATCTCCTTCTCTCAGACTGAAACTTTTGAGGTTCTGATGGGAAACTTGGGCTCTTTTTTGATTCAGGGCCCTCTGCAAACAAGCCAGCCTAAAGCTACCTCTGTCCCACTGCATTGTCTTTCCGTGTTCTTTCTGACTTCTCAAAATTTATTGAAATCTCTCAGACCCATATAGCTTTTTGCCAGTTATCTTCCTTATTGTGAGATCATGAATTCTTTTTCCAGCTTTTTTTACTGGGATCTAAGAAGAGAAAAAAGATAAACCAATGGGCTCAGTACACATCTTGAAATAGAAGCCAGGGATACAGTAACACGTTCCTTCTTTATTCATTAGATGATACCAACTGAGGAAAAAATAGTTGTCTATAAAAAGCAGTAGTAATATCATCAAGCCACAGTTGCAGATATTTCTTCCCTAGAGGGGTAGCACAGTGGGAAGATTAAGAAGGTAGATTCTGCCTAGATTCAAATTCCAACCCTGATACTTACAAGGTATACTACCTTAAGAAAATTACTTAATGTCTCTGTGCTTCAATTTCCACATGTGGAAACCATCATGGTAACAACTGCATATTAATCCCATTGGGTTGAGGTGAGGTTTATTTGATTCTATTCATGGAAGGCCCTTGGAACAACAAGTTCAGGCGCTAGTTATCCTCATCGCTATTATTGTCCCAATTTCAGGACAAGGAGGCACGAAGTAAAGCCCCTGCAGTAACTTGACATCTTCTAAGATTGCAAAGAGACAGCATGGAGTAAATAGGCTTTTGGGCATCTCTAGTTGGGCTACAACTTCTTAGCTTTTCTTGCCTTGGGCTTCTGAAGGAAGTGATGACAGAGACATTCAGCCAAAAAATATTGACAAACCATTATAAACGTGATTGTGGGTTTTTAACATAATTTCTGCAGCAGCCTCTTTCACTAAAGAGAGAGAAAATAATGAGAAGTTATGATGCCAACAATACTGTGTCTATAAAGAAGAGGGAATGAGTAAACACCATAGACTTCTTGAAAAGCACAGACGGGGAGGTTATTTGAAAGAAAAGGATGGTTCTTCTTATTTTTATGAAAGGGATAGCACCCAATATTGCCATGGCACCGTGTACTTAGGGACATATTAACGTGATACTGGCTGGGTATGGTGGCTCACACCTGTCATCCCAGAATTTTGGCAGGCTGAGGTAGGCAGGTCACCTGAGGTCACAAGTTCGAGACCAGCCTGGCAAACATGGTGAAACCCTGTCTCTACTAAAAATACAAAAAATTAGCCAGGCATGGTGGCATGTTTCTGTAATCTTGGCTACTAGAGAGGCTGAGGCAAAAGAATTGCTTCAACCTGGGAGGCAGAGGTTGCAGTGAGCCAAGATCGCTCCACTACACTCCAGCCTGGGTGACAGAGCAATACTCTGTTTCAAAAAGAAAACAAACAAACAAAAAAATGATGCCATATACTTAAAAAATATGGAAAATTGAAATAAATGCAAATATCAAACCTATGACAAGGCACAATTTTCAATGAATTTTAAGTTTCCTGCTCCAAGACCCATTTGAAGTATTATTCCTCAACCTCAAACAATGATTTAAAAAATTGCTATCTTACCTACTATATGAGTGGCCACTTTATGTGCTTTATTTAAACTTTATCCTTACAATAACTTTTGAGGTGGATATTAATAACACTGTTTTAATAGACGAGCAAAAAGAAGACTAAGGCTCAGAGAAGGTAAGTAACACATGGCTAATAAGGATGATAGCTAATTTATAAGCCCAGGTCTGTTATCATTACTTTTGTTTTCCATGTAAGTATATTATTATTAAACTCTCAACCCCCCCCCTTTTTTTTGCCATTATGCTTGTTGACTCACTACTCATCTTCAACATAAAATCACCTATTCCCAGTTTTACACCTAACATAACCCCTCAATCAAACATTATATACAGAATTCTCCAATACATTTTTTGGTTGTTTTTTTGGGACAGGGTCTCCCTATGTTATCTAAGCTGGCCTCGAACTCCTTGCTTAAGCAATTCTCTCAGCTCAGCCTCCCAAAGTTTTGGGATTACAGGTGTGAGCCACTGCACCTGGCCCAAGATGCTCTATTACTTTCCTGTTTCTTCCTCCTAGGTTATTTTTCTGATCAAAGTGATTCCCGCTTGCCAATGCACCTTCCTTTCGACGCTCATGGTCCTTTCTTCTCAGGGCTTCTCACCTGGCTTCTTTCTCCCCACCTTTCTACAGCCTCCAGAGAGGCCCACATTTCACCTCCTCCTCCCAACCCCAACACGAGTTGCAGTTCAGCATTTTTGCTTCCCACCAACATTTTCTGTTGCCATGGAAACCGTGAGGTGGTGCTGGAAGGAGGGGGAGTCTTGGAGGCAGTCACTGCTGGCCTGGGGGTGGGAAGGAGATGGTAGGCAGCTGGGGGAGGGGAGGAGCAGAAGAGGAGAGGCTGGAAAACACAGCATCAGATACCAACCAGAGACCGATGGAGAAAGGGACTTCTCAACTCCCTCCAAGGGATCAGGAGAGGCAGGGGGAGAGCAGCCCAGCACCCGGCTGGCTTAGCAGCTGCATCTTTCTGATGGCTGAACAGAAGGAGGCTGAGTAGGCGGCCCCCTGTGGTGACGGAGCCTGGTTCCCAGGCTGCTTGTAATCTGTCCTTAATTTGCCACAGAGGAAGTTAACTTTATGTAGCTAAGAAAAAGGAAAGCTCAGGGGAGCCATCATCACAGAAAATAAATATGTTCCCATTATAAATGAAGTTACAGGATAATTTACAGTCTCAGAAGATGAGGAGATAGGAGGAAACAGGGAGAAATGGCCTGTATCTAATGAAAAGTTTAAGCTAAAAATTAGGAAAAAAAGCTTTACAGGAATGTTTGTTCTGCATAAACAACTGAGACAAAGAAGACAGAGCATTTTCACTGGCATGTAACTTAGTCGATGCCTTCCAGACACATGATTTGTGCTTGGCCAAAGTCCTGGGACCCTCAAACTTTGTCATGAAATTTGAAGAGTGAGTCTTCGGCATATATTATGCAATCAGTTTTGTGCCAAGGGGAAGACATGACTAAGAAGTGGAATCAAACAGTCAGTAAGGGAGAACTGAAAGTGAAAATTTATCTTAATAAGCATTAAGTAAGTTAAGAAAGCAAAACTAAAGAGACCCATGAAATCTCCTGCAAGATAATCAGTCATTGCTTAAACCAAGTGTTTGTTGGGTGTTCATTGTGTGCCAGGGACGGTCCTGGCCCCTGGAGTTTGGGAGAGCATGTGGAGAGGCAGGAGGAAGAATAAAGCAAAGATGAATAAGCAACAAATGGCCACTGGTTTTCTGGAGCTCCTGACCAAGTGGAAGAGAGAGATTCACTAACAAATCATTAAAATGCAATATAGTTAGAAGTTTTCAGCACAGATGCATTCCAAATGCTGTGGAGTGTTATGGAAGTCTTGTTTAACTCTGTGGGAATCAGGGATGATGTCACAGAAGTGACAGTCCTTTGAACCAGTCCTTAAAGGATGAGTTGAAGGGTCAATGAGTACAGAAACCCAGGAAGAACGTCTGGGCAGAGGAAACAACATGTACTGAGGGGCATGAAGACATAATAGTGCAGAGTATGTTGAGAAAACAAAGGTGTTACTGGAGTTCAGTATTTGCATGTCGGAAATGGGAGAAAGAGGCAAGAAACAAGGTTAGAAAGATGAATTAAGACCAACACCTCAAATGCCATCCTACGAGGTTTGAACTTAATCCTGTACAAAATGTGAGGAGTAGCACACTGACAGGTCAGGATTTGTGTATTAATACTCTGACTTTGGTGGCACTATAGAGGATGAGTAGAGAGAAAAGAAGGACTACAGGAAGAGGAGCTTATTAGCTGATATGGCTTTAGTGATGGACAGAGAAGAGTCCAGGATATTGTAGCAGAAAAAGGACATAGTAATCCTTGACTTCAGGAGTGAGAGAAAGGGAGGAATCCAGGATGGCTGAGGAAGGCTTATAAGGATGAATTCAGTCTAAGCAAGTGAAAATTCCTTTTACAAAAATATACATGATGCCACCTAATCTGGATTCACATGCTATTTCTTCAAGAGCTGCAGAAGGAAAAAAAAAATCAATTAAATTTTACTCTCCCAGCTTCCTGACCAAATGGTTCCTAAATATAAGATTTGTCTTTCATGTTTCATAAAACAAAATCATATGTTAAGAAATAAAAGTGGAAGAAATTGCTAAAGATTACTTTTAAGTTATTAAGCAAATGGCAACCATCAGTATACCTTGATGTGCCGTTTAAACACACATACCATGGTAAATGGCAGAGATCATTTATTAACATGGGCAAAACTATACAACAAACTGCTAAAATTGATATAACTGTTCAGAAGATAAAAAAATACTATAGTGTTCTTCTTAAAATTGATGATAGCTAAAATTTTAAATTAAATAAGGGACCAACCTATTACTCATGATTTAGTCAAATAATAAATACAGGAAGAAATACTGGATAAGCACTTATGACATTCATAAGTTTAAAATGTTTCAAACATCATTTTTTTGATACAGTCATCACTTAAAATCCCAATGTTATACTGATCATCTTTTCAAATGTTGAAGCGATCAATGGTAATAGTCTTAAATGGAAAGATCAATACCATTTTGATAACTTCCTCCTCTATTTACCCAGGCAGTATTACCTTGTTTATCTCCATATCCAGCTTATGAAGTTTTAACCCAGTTTTTCAGTCTCTGTCCAGACTGACAGCAAGACAGAGGATCTCTGCTCTCCATTTTCATTCTGAATTTGAGCATACTTTCAACTCACCACAATTGAGATCACTCTCTACTTCAAGACTGAGCCTTGGCCCATACTCTTACAATCAAACCAAACCCAAAGTGGCATGTATTCTAATTCTAACTCAACTTTTGTGACTGCACCTCAGATAATTCTTGCTGCTGATCTAGTCTTGTGGTGCTGCCTCACTTCTGATAACTCTGACAGGCCCTGTCTCATTCCTGAGCCTCAGCCTTGCCCCACCCTCCATGCTATGTGCTACATTTCTTTTTATCAAAGGTTTTAACCAATGGTTTGCTTTCGGCTGATTGACAGATGTATACCCTTCTGTCTAGAACTCTGAGCAATGTCTGACCCAGAATCCTCCATGCCTTGTGGGAAGAGAACACCATCCACAGGCATACATTTGAATGCTTCTTTACCTGGAGCTACATGTTGGAACTATCTTCTTTATGCTCTGCCATTGCTGAATGCTACTTGGATACCATGCTTTACCCTCAGACTAGACCTCCTCTCTCTGCTACTGCAACTCAGTTTGTTCCTTGGCTCTTGTTTCATCCCAGTAGGAGGAGGCCCCTCTTCTGGCCCTGAAGTGGCCCCACCTGCTCCATCCTCCAGCATGCCGAGAAGAATTAGACGTAGGCCATTCCACTCTTAATCATCCTCCAAGCTTCCAGCCAACATCCCTATTCTCTGGGATGTTCTATCTTTTGGCTTTCTCCGTAAACTCAAATTCAGTTTTTCCAGAGTTGCTGCCACAGAATTCCACTTCTCCTAGGCCTCAGAACTTTTCTTGTTTTCTTAGATCTCATCTTTGTATTCTCTCTCCTTTCTACCATAAACAGTAGCAGGATTAGATTATTTCTACTCAACAGACTGGAAAATTTCTCATAATACTATACTACAGGCTCGTGCTGAGTATCTGAGACCCAGGTCAGAAACATCAAGTGTTGAGGATTTATTTCAACCAATTTGAGAGGAATGTACAGATGAACAGGCAAGTTTCTGTTTATTGACTGGAATCCCTGGAGGCTAAGGGCTCCACCTCAATTCTAAGTGCAGCACACACAGCATTCTAACAGGAAATAATGAGCTCTTAGAGGAAGGCGTCTTTCCGTACTGCCTGATAGTCTGACTCAGAATCAGGCAACACATTCATGGTCCGTGTCCTAATTTCACCAACTATGCAGCCGAGACAGGACACTAACAATACTGTCTTTTCATATGGCAAGCCACAATGTTATTTATAGAAGGTCAGAGTTTGAGCTAAGCTTTTTTAGAATCCATTACAGTATGCAGCTACTGTCTAGTTTTTAACTAATTTTCATCTATAAAATAAATATTTAACAATACTTTCAAGAAAGTATGTGCCAGACTTAGAATTGAGATGAAGCCATTAGCCACACTGAGGGCTCATCTGAATCTGTTCAAATGGCTCCAGGGATTCTAGTCAATAAATAGTCAATAAGCTTTCTTGAAGCTATTATAAGTATTTGTTTTATAGACAAAGAAGAAATTGATTCTGAGAAGTTAAACAACTTGCCCAAGGTCATTCAACCAACTGGTTTAAGAACTTAGAATTTTCTGTGTATGTGATATTCATTTTTAGTTTTCATTTTCTGGTTTGTACGTTGTATCTTTTATAAGATATTTTATGTATCTTTTCAAATAAATTGTGTTCATCCTTGTCTCAGCAAAAAAGGATTCCATCATATTAAACAAAGTCTAAATTGTGAAAGATATGATCAAAAAAGAAAGTCTTCCCAACCATTTGCTGATTGAAGTATAGCACAGAGTTGGAGACCTTGAAGACATCCAAACACCCATGTGAGGGATTATCAAGCCTAAAAAATTTCTAGAGACAAAGAAAGCAGGCTGAGTTTTCCCAAAATTGCATGACCCTTTATGGAGTCAAGTTTCTAAGGCACTCCTTATAGGTTTGATATTGACAATGATTTTCTTCACAGAAGAAAACAATTTCATACTGGAGGCAACCCTTTCAGGGTGATGTGTTGTGTTTAAAGGGAACACCATACTTTTATAAGTTTTCACTGGATATAGCATCGTGTACCTTTTGCTTCTCTGATTCTAAAGTTTTCTTCTCACTGGAAATTCATAGCTGTTTTCTCCTTGTGAATGCTGATAAATGATGACAGTCTATTTAGATCATTGTTACCATCTCAGAATCTGGAAGCATCATCATGTCAGGCTTTAAAAAAAACTAATCAGGCAGATGAGAGAAGTACCTGAGAATGGGATGTTGTCAAACGGAGGTCTACTCTGAGAATCAAATTGCCTTTGCCACCTCGGTGAGCCTCTCCTACATGAAACTTTTCCCACCATATTCAGCATCCCAAACTCAACATGATATTTTATAGGCAAATTATTCAGTCTACTGAGGTGGGAGTTTGCCTGTGGGCTTGCTGAGGATGCTTGGAGGATTGATATTTTTTCAGCAGAAAGTTGCAATTCCACTTCTCAAGAAATAACCTCTTTTTACAGCACATGTCAAGTATATGGATTCTAAGTTCTAATCATCTCCAAGGTTAGCTTTCTAAATTCAACGTTTCCATCATGACTCAAACCTTAGCTGAATATTCTATTTTTTCAAAAATATGAATTGGTCTACCAGTGCACATTCAGAACCACCATCTACTAACCCTGTTAACATTTTGCTTGGACCAAAAGTAGGTAGACTGTTAATCTATAAAAAGGGAATATGGAGATCATGTAGAACAACTTCTTTGTTTTTAGAAATAAGGAAATCGAGGCACAGATCATTAATAATTTTCTAAAAGTCTCACAGCAACTCCAAAACTCCTCTTGGAAATA
The DNA here is from genome assembly GCA_004027835.1 of Alouatta palliata. Taxonomy (NCBI): domain Eukaryota; kingdom Metazoa; phylum Chordata; class Mammalia; order Primates; family Atelidae; genus Alouatta; species Alouatta palliata. The sequence goes on from PVKV010001224.1 coordinate 186,776, forward strand.
AGTATGGTGCAAAGAAAATTAAAAAAATAAATGTAGGACTGGCATAGAAGAATCCAGGCCTCCTGAAACTTGGTTCTGTATCTTTCCCCTTCCCCTGCTTTGTGGCAGGATACAAGGATGCAGTCAAAGTCATGAGAGAAAACATGACATAAATTCCCCATGCAAAGGTTTTACTCAGTGATTCAGAGGAGGGTAAGATGGGGGGGGGGGAGATTCCATTATTTCTGTATGAAAGAAATGGATATTTTATGGAATTGCACAAAAAAAAATTGCTGAACTGTTAAATTGAAATACTAGACTTAAAAGAAATGTTATGTTTGCAACTTGAAGCTTCAAGTTACACCCTCAGATTACCCTACCCCCGTTTCTTCCTCTGCCATCCAGGGAAACTCATTCTCTTCCCTCTGTTAGTAGGAGCATTTGAGTGGGAAAAATTGAAAAACACCACATGACACTGTGAAACTTCCTGCTTAGAGGAGTTAACCTAAAAGCAGATAACTAAACTAGCCCTGTTCACTTCTCCCAAAACTCCAAAAGCTATTCGTAATGTTTTAATCAAGCCCATAAAGTCTGGAACCATGTGAATGACAACCATATGTTCCAATTAATTTTCACTGAATTTCTCAAACTATTCTCTGGAAAAACAAATAGATCATACCAAGAACTCTGTGTTGTTTGGGCTTGGGATTTTTTTTCTTAAGTCTCTTATGTAGTATCAAAAAGCATTCTAGAATTATATTATTAGTCTTTCCTATCTTTTATTTTTTTTTTTGAGTGTTTGTGACATCCTATAGAGATCTTTTTTTTTTCTTTTTATAGACAGAAATATCTGGCTCCTTCCAAATATTTTTGAAAATATCATGTACTTATCAGACCTTAATTTTTTTTTTAAGAAAAGAGCCCAGATTATTCTTCTCATCCACCCACACTACCTGTTAGGAATCTGTTTATCAGCATCCTCATCTCCAGGATAAAACTAAACACTGGAAACGTAGGAGTTATCCTTGAACCTCCCTCTTCTTTACCTTAATTCAAGTCAACCAGTCACCAGGATTGCTGATTTTTACCTAGCACAGAGTTCTCAAATCTGTCACCTCGGCTTTATCTGTGCAGCCACAGCACCAATTCATGCCCAGAACTCTTGCCTGAATCAGTCCCATCAGTAGTACAGCCCAGAACATGTCAATGCATGATGGAAATGAAGGTCCTGAATCTTGGCTTCTAATGACATGGTAGCCCAAGAATCAGCATGCTGTAATGAAGAGGGCCCAGAAAAGAGCCCTGGGTGCATTTCTCCAACACTACCATCACAACATTGAATGTGAATTATTAATTAGAGAAAATGCTTATCCTCCGTCCCAATAAAATGAATTCTTTGATGATGGGAACCATGTTTTATTCATTTCTGTGTTCCCAGTACTTAGCTGTGTATTTGGCACATGGTACAGGTTTACTTAACTTTTTGGAATGAATGAATGAAATTTCCCACATTTAAACTATGTGGCCCCTCTTGCCTACTCAAAGGCTTCACTACCCCTGCTCTCACCCACATTGTCTATTTTCCCCTCTTTGTTGATTATCTTCATCAGCATGCAAACATGTCACAACAAGACCTAGTTTGAATTTTAAAAATTCTCTTTACCCTACATTATCCTCAGTTACTGCCCAATTTTTCAGCAAAACCTCTCAAAAGATACGTCTGTAATCATCTTCTTCCCTTCTAGTCTCTCTTTAACAGGAAATGTTTCCTCTTTTCCACCCTACCCAAAGTGATCTAACCACAATCATCAGTGACTTCCCCATTGCCGAATCTGTCCATTCTCAGCCCTCATTTTATATGACCTATTGTCAGCATTTGACTTAACTGATAAATTCCTTCATCTTGAATTAATTTTCTTCCAATTAATTAATTTCTTGCTGGCCATTCCTCCCCATCTCTCCTCTTGGATGCTCCTCCTCCATCTTTCCCGGCCTGACGTGATTTACCTGAGGGCTCAGTTCCTTTCTCTATCCATTTACCCCCTAGGTGTCCTTATTCAGACCTCTGGCTTATATGACATCTATAAACTGATGATTCTCACAGTTGTTTCTTTAGCCCAGACATCTCTCCTGAACTCTGAAATCTAGAAAGAGATTCTATTATTTACATTTAGTTGACTACAAGAACGTATCCACTTAGCTGTCTCACAGAATCTCAACATTAAGGTGTCCACAACACCATTCTCCCTTACACACACACACACACACACACACACACACACACACACACACACAAACCGTATGCTTGTTCATGCTTTTATTTTTTAGTCTTCCCCAGGGCGGAAGTTCTATCTTCATTTTTCTAGTGCTCAAGAGAAAAACCTTGGAGTCATCTTTGAATTCACTCCTGTATTTCATGTTTATTTCATCAGCAAATCCCACTGGCTCTAACTCTAAAAACATCCAGAGTCTGGTTACTTCTTAAACCCTTGGCACTTGCTCTAAGCTGTCATCACCTCTCCTCTATAATTGCAAAAACCTCCTGATTGATCTCCTTTCCTTCTTGAGCCCCTACAGTCTCTGGAGCCAAAGCAATTTTTCCTAAAGTAGAGGTTAAGTTATATTACCCCTCTACTCAGAACTCTGCATTGGTTTCCTGTCTCACTCAGAATAAAATCTAAAATCTTTTATAGTGGCTTCCAAGACCCTGCATGGACAGGTCGTCAGCTCTTCCTGTCTGATTTCATCACCTCTGTTCTTCCCTTGAGCATTCCACTCCAATTGTGATGGTTGAAATTGAGTGTCAACTTCATTGGATTGAAGGATGCAAAGTATTGTTTCTGGGTGTGTCTGTGAGGGTATTGCCAAAGAAGATTAACATCTGAGTCAGTGGGCTGGGTGAGGCAGACCCACCTTCAATCTGGGTGGGCACCATCTAATCAACTGCCAGCATCCCTAGGATAAAAACAGGCAGAGGGGATGTGGAAGAGCTAGACTGGCTGAGTCTTCTGGCCTCTGTCTTTCTCCCATACTGGATGCTTCCTGCCCTCATATATCAGACTCCAGATTCTTCAGCTTTTGGACTCTTGCACTTACACCAGTGATTTTCCAGGGGCTCTCAGGCCTCAGGCCACAGACTGAAGGCTGCACTATCAGCATCCCTACTTTTGAGGTTTTGGCTCCTCAGTTTGCAGGTGGCCTATTGTAGAACTTCACCTTGTGATCCTGTGAGTCAATACTCCTTAATAACCCCCCCTTCATATAGTCATCTATCCATTTAGTTCTGTCCCTTTAGAAAACCCTGACTAATATGCCAATCATCTAGGTCTCCCGGCTGGTCCTGATCCACACTCCCACCTCAGAGCTTATGCCCTACAAACCTTCTGTTTAAAACATTCTTCCATGACTTATCTACAGCTTTCCATCAAAATCTCTGCTCAGTTCATTGAATCTCTTGATATGTCACCATATCAAGAGGCGCTTTCTCCTCACCCTAAAGCAGCACCTGTCCCTTTTTCTGTTTTGTCTTCATTATACTCATTTTATATATATTTCTACATGTATATTAATTTGTTGCTTATTCAGCATCTGTCTTCCTCCGTGCCCCTCACACCAAACTACAGACATCATTAAAACTGGCATCTTTTTAACTTTTGTTTTCTTGTGGTTGCTTGGTTGCGTTTTTTGGTTGTTTTGTTTGTTTGTTTATGTATATGTATTAGATATATATATGTATATATACATATATACTTTTTAAAATTTTGCTGATTTATTTCTAGCCCCTAGAACAGAACCTGGCACATGGCAGACATTCAATAAATATTTTTAAATGAATGAATTGAATGAATGAACAAGTCACCTTGGCAAAGGGCACATGGATAGAATTTTCTTGCTAATGTATAGTTTTGAATCCTCTACCTTGGCTTTACTAGTACCATGCTTTAAATAATTGAGCTAATGGGCTGAGACAAGATAATGATATTTCTTATTACAAGATGTAAGAATGCAGAGTGCCAAGGCTGCTGAGAGGATTGCTGGTTGTTATAGCAACTCTGAAAGCCAGTCAAGTGGGCTGCCAGCATGCGTTTATGAAAACATGTTTATGGAGCTTCCTAAACATTTTTCTGAATTGATTAGACATGTATTTTGTCTGTTGTCTCATATTAGGAGTTATTTACCTTGCATACACAGTAACTTAAGGCACCCTGCAACATACCCTAGAAAGGGATTGTAATAGTAACACCTACATCTCTGCATCATCCAACTAAAAGCTGAGTGGCAGTTAAGAGAAAACTTGCTGATTAGAAATGTTTGAAGATTCATGTAAAAAACAGAAAACAGTTTTTGATAGAGTTGCAATTAAGCAAATCACATAGCCCTAACAAAATTTTATATTTTGTTTCTTAAGGAAATTTCTCCCATTTTCTCTAGATTGATTTTCTTTTCCAAAGTCTTGTATTCAACATACTCTTAATTAATATTTTGTAGGGACCCTAAGTACGGGAGGGCAGTAACATTTGTCAAGTCTTATCTATAAATTCAAATATGTGATTTTTCCATATATTATTTTATTAACATTTTCACAGAATCTATCATTATCCCCATTTTGCTTAAGGCTTAAGGAGAATGATTTTCTCAGGGTCACCAAATGATAGAAATGGCACTCAAACCCTCATCTGTCTGACTCCAAGGAGTATATTTCTACTGTTTCACACAATTTTTAAAATAATACTTCAGGAATTATCCCAGAATCCAGAGTTCCTTTGCTAGGACATTACTAAAACCTTACCAACTCTTCATTGAGTCAGAGGATGATTTTAAGAACTCCAGGGTCAAAGACACTGTCCCCAACACCCATATCAGCTCAGCAGTGACTTTCAAGAAGCAAACCACAAAGGAAAACAGTTACCCTTGGTCTTTGTGGTTCATTAAGTTAAATTCAGTTTATCTGTCAGCATCTCCATAAAGGGAACAAAAGGATAATTCTTTTCATTCACTTCTTGATGGCCCTTAGCAACACTCGGTAAGCAGCCACTGTTCATCCTGTGGCTATGGTTATTATTAACTTTCCTCTCCACTGCCAGGATACATCGCAGTGCATCCTACTGATCCTGCTTCCACAAAGTTCTCAACAAATAAACTGGGTCAGGCCATACACCATATTTCCTCTTGACATCTGGCTTCCTCTTTTATAATCTTTATGTATGCAATGCAAGACCTTTAATGCAGAAATAAACACTCAAAAGTGTTTGAGTGTACATCAAACCTCAAGTACCTTAAGTACCATCATTTTCTTTAATGTTGTTTCCCTATAATGTTGATAAGAAATGTTGATACCAATTTAATTTAGTATATTTGGGGGAAAATACACACACACACACACACACACACACACACACAGAGTGTCAAAACAGTTCTTCAGGCCTTCGTTATCTCTAATTCTAGATCATCACATTAACATTCCAACTCACCTCTTCCAGCCTCTATCTTTTCTCTCTAATGTCCATCCTACACTCTATCCTGGATTCACCTTATAAGCATAGCTATAATCCTACTAGTCCCCAGATTAAAACCTTAAACTATCACTCAATGTGTATAACCAAAAAAAAAAAAAAGTTTAAACTTTTGAGGCTGGCATATATGGTCATCCTCATTGGATAGACCCAACTGACTTTTAATTTATCTCCTATCAGATCCCTTTAAATCTCAAATTAAGTTAGTCATCTTTCTCTTAATATGCCATATGCTTTATTAGCCCTGTACTTTTTCTAAGCCTCTCTTTTCTTCTCCCCTCATGCAAAGTCCAGGAGCAATCAGTTCCATTTCTAGGACTTTAATTATCACCAATGCCCAGATAATTTCAAAACCTCTCTGTTCTCTCTCCTTAACATCAGGCCCATTTTCCATGTGGATGCTCCACAGGGACCTCAAATCCACTGCTATTCCCAAATCTGCTTCTTCTCCTGCAGGTTCCCATGTCAGTAAATGGCATCACTACTTTTTCGGTCATTTAAGCCAGAAATCTGAATGTCAGCCTTATCTCCATCTTCTCCTTATGGCATTTGCACACCCAGCTTTGTACTGTTTGTGACTCAATAATATTTATTGTCATCTCAATAAGAATTTAAGTGAGGTCAAGAAATGTATGACATTTATCATTGAATGTCTGGTTTCTAAACCAATGCCTGGCATATAACAAGTTCTTAACATTTTTCTGGCCCAAAGAAACAATAAATTCATTGCTTATGTATTAATTATATTCACAGATGTTTTTAATTATTGGTGGATTCAAATGTGCAAATGAATGAGATCAAACAAGAAAAGAAACATACTGAAATAACAGCAAGTGTAGTTCTGTAGAGCAAGTCCTCAAGTTACACCATTTCCTGTAATGCTGTTTCCTTATGATGTTGATAAGAAAAAAATTGATTCCTGGCCAGGGCCACTGTCTGTGTGGAGTTTGCCTGTTCTCCCCATGTCTGCATGGGTTTTCTCTGAGTACTCATTTTTCCAAGGATGTGCTAATGCTAGGTGAACTGGCATGTCTACATGGTCCCAGTCTGGTTGAATGGGAATGTGGGTGTGAGTATGCCCTGAGATGGGAGGGTGTCCCATCCAGGATGGGTTCCCACCTGGTACCCTGAGTTGCCAGGACAGGCAACCTTGAACTGGAATAATTGGGTAAATCATCATCTTTTTTATTAATCTTTCTTAAATGTATGCATATCTCACATTTATTTTGATGTTTAATATTAGAAGTGTTTGGATCTTTATTTAGGAGTTTGGTGATTTTTTTTTTTTTTTGACCAGAATATACCACAGGAACTGAACTTTTGTTTATATCAATTAGACTAAGGTCAAATTGTATTTTTTTTTTTTTTTTTTTTTTTTTTTTTTTTTTTTTTTTTTTTTAGTACTTGAAGTTCTGGGATACATGTGCAGAATGTGCAGGTTTGTTAATAGGTATACATGTGCCATGGTGGTTTGCTGCACTCATCAAACCATCATCTACATTAGGTATTTTTCCTAGGGTTATCCCTCCTCTAGCCCCCACTCCCTGACAAGCCCCAGTGTGTGATGTTCCCTCCCTGTGTCCATGTGTTCTCATTGTTCAGCTCCTACTTATGAGTGAGAACATTCGGTGTTTGGTTTTCTGATGGTTTCCAGCTTCATCCATGTCCCTGCAAAGGACATGAACTCATCCTTTTTTATGGCTGCATAGTATTCCTTGGTGTATATGTGCCACATTTTCTTTATCCAGTTTATCATTGATGGGCATTTGGTTTGGTTCCAAGTCTTTGCTACTGTGAACAGTACTGCAATAAACATAGGTGTGTATGTGTCTTTATAGTAGAATGATGTATAATCCTTTGGGTATACACCCAGTAATGGATTGCTGGGTGAAATAGTATTTCTGGTTTCTTTATACATAGTTTCAATTAAAGTTGTAATCTCCAAGAACTTATCCATGACATTAAGTGAGGGCTTGCTGAATTTAAGAAAATCTACTGAGAGAAAAACAAGGCATTCCAATCAGACCTTGACTCACTGCACCTGTGTGCCAATTTCAACTTGTAAGTAGGTAGGGCTGACAATGGAAAGAATTCTGCAAAAATGTCAGCAGGTGATGCTTCACATGGAAGAATGCTTTAATAGCTCTACTCTTACCAGCAGCAGCCCCCACAGAACAAAAAAATCAAGAATTTAGGAGGCTTATGAAGGAATGAACCAAAGTTCAGCAATATATTAGTATATTAGTTCAATGGTTGGATGCTTAATTTAGTTTCCCATGGATGCTTTAAGAAATTACCATGAACTTGCTGGCTTAAAACAACAATTTTTTCTCTCCAAGTTTTGGATACCAGGAGTTCACACGTGGGCAAAATCAAGGCGTCAGCAGGGCCTCATTCCCTCCAGAAGCTCTAGAGGATAATAATACGTTCTTTACCTCGTCTAGCTTCTGGTGGCTGTCAGCATACCTTGATTTGTGCCCACATCACTCCAACCTCTGCCTCTGTGGCCACAATGCCTCCTCCTCTTTTGTCTGCCAAAGCTCCCTTTGCCTTTACTTTATAAGATACATGTGTTTATATTTAGGGCCCATCCAGCTAATCCATGGTAATCTCCCCATCTCAGGATCCTTCACTTAATCACAATTGCAAAGATCCTATCTCCTAAAAAGACATCATATACAGGTTCTAGGGATTAGGATCTGATACCTTTGGGAGCTCTTATTCAGCCTACTGAAGCAGAAGTTCTGCCTGAGTGCTGGTGTGAAGTAAACTTAGTAGATGTTGGTTGCTGTTATTTTTTTGCTACTATTGTTGTTAACCCAACACCAAAAACTGATCCAATACTTCTGGACATACATAAGAGAAGCTCAGGAAAATTCATTACTCCTGCCAGCCCTGGAGTCCTAATAGAGAAGATCAGTGAATTTCAAATCAAATATTTGTCAGAAATGTCTGATCTGGTATTGTTAAAGTTGCCTGCAGTCATTCTTGACTGCTCATTCATTTTCTTCTATCCTTTCTTTGTGTATATATGCAGTTACTTTTGGTAGTGAACTAGAAATAGGCATAGTACTTAATTTGAACATATGAATAGAACCTTATCTGCAGTCTGGTGGGTGGGTGGGCTCACAGCATTGCAGCACATAATATTAGATTTTAATTTGGTAAATGGAATATTAACTGTATTCCCAAAACCTTTTTATGAAAGTGAAAAGATTTGAGTTAACTACTGGATTTAGAACACCAGGCGCTGTACAGTCACTCTTTCAGGAAAGGGTGCTATATAAAGCATAATAAAACATTATACTGCATTAAAATGTTCTCATATGCAGTGTAACCAATTCCATTCCTTTCTGAGATATGCCAATGTACAGAATAAAATTTTTAAACTTTTTAGTGTTATAAAGTTATTTATATACTTGCTTCTTTTGTGGCCAAGATGATAGAATTTTTATAATCCAAACTCAATTTATTATATGTTACATTCATATTTTTCCAACAACCACTGGATTGATATTTTGTAATAAGAATAGATATTGTCAAATGTAACTCTTTCTAGAATTTAGTGTGTTTGCATTTAGTCCCAGCATCTATCCACTTAGAGTTTGGGATTTTCTCTGCAAAGGCTGTTATCTTGCTACTTAAATCATTTCTATTTAAAAATCTTTTGTATTTAAATGAATGATAAAGGGAATATTACCACTGATCCCACAGAAATACAAGCTACCATCAGAGAATACTATAAACACCTCTATGCAAATAAACTAGAAAATCTAAAAGAAATGGATAAATGCCTGGACGCATACACCTTCTCAAAACTAAACCAAGAAGAAGTCAAATCCCTGAATAGACCAATAACAAGTTCTGAAATTGGGGCAGTAATTAATAACCTACCAACCAAAAAACAGCCCAGGACCAGATGGATTCACAGCTGAATTCTACCAGAGATACAAAGAAGAGCTGCTACCATTCCTTCTAAAACTATTCCAAACAATTGAAAAAGAGGGACTCCTCCCCAACTCATTTTATGAGGCCAGCACCATTCTGATACCAAAACCTGGCAAAGACACAACAAAAAAAGAAAACTTCAGGCCAATACCCCTGATGAACATCAGTGTGAAAATCCTCAATAAAATACTGGCAAACCAAATCCGACAGCGTTTCAAAAAGCTTATCCACCATAATCAAGTCAGCTTCATCCCTGAGATGAAAGGTTGGTTCAACATACACAAATCAATAAACGTAACCCATCCTATAAACAGAACCAATGACAAAACCATATGATTTTCTGAATACATACAGAAAAGGCCTTGGATAAAATTCAGCACCCCTTCATGCTAAAAATTCTCAGTGAACTAGGTATTGATGGAACGTATCTCAAAGTAATAAGAGCTATTTATGACAAACCCACAACCAATATCATACTGAATGGACAAAAGCTGGAAGCATTCCCTTTGAAAATCGACACAAGACAAGGATGCCCTCTCTCACCACTCCTATTCAACATAGTATTAGAAGTTCTGGCCAGGGCAATCAGACAAGAGAAAGAAATAAAGAGTATTCAAATACAAATAAAGGAAGTCAAATTATCTCTGTTTGCAGATGACATGATTGTATATTTAGAAAACCCCATCATTTCAGCCCAAAATCTCCTTGAGCTGATAAGCGACTTAGGATGCAAAATCAATGTGCAAAAATCGCAAGCATTCCTATGCACCAATAATAGACAAACGGAGAGCCAATTCATGAATCAACTCCCATTTACAATTGCTACAAAGAGAATAAAATACCAAGAAATACAACTTACAAGGGATGTGAAGGATCTCTTCAAGGAAAACTACAAACCACTGCTCAAGGAAATAATAGAGGATACAAACAAATAGAAACACATTCCATGCTCATGGTAGGGAAGAATCAATATCATGAAAATGGCCATACTGCCCAAAGTAATTTATAGATTCAATGCTATCCCCATCAAGCTACCATTGACTTTCTTCACAGAATTAGAAAAAGATACTTTAAATTTCATATGGAACCCAAAAAGAGCCCATATAGCCAAGACAATCCTAAGCAAAAATCTTTTGTATTTAAATGTTTATTTTAAAAAATCTACTGTGTAGAAGCAACAAAGATAGGCATAAAAATAACAAAAGACAGGTTCTAACCCAAGAAGATCAAAATATCATGGGTGAAACATTTATGTAACAGTAGTAGTTGCTAAATTTTACTGAGTAGTTACTCCACACCAAGCATTAGACACCTTATATGTACATAATAAAATAATCACCATAATCCTATAGTGTAAATGATGTTATTATCCAGATATTTTCAGATGAAGAATGAGGCTTAGAGAAACTCAGTGACTGGCCCTCATAAGTAAATTCAGATATTCTGAACCTATCCTAAGCCAACACCCTGATGCAGCTTTAGTGTACCCTTTATAGAAGACACAGACAAGGTAGCTTCAATGAGGAAGCAACTGATTTTCCTTCACAGACCAAGGAATAGATAGCCAAAGAAGTTTTTAGGTTGTATCTTTAAGAGTAGCAACATTTAGGAGTGCTTGCTATGTGTCAGATATTATTCTAGCACTCTACACACATAAAATTTACTCAGTACTTGCAACAATCCTACACAATAGAAACTATTGGTATCCCCAGTTTAATGATGAGGAAATTGAAGGCCAGAGAGATTAAGTAATCTGTCCAAGGCCACACAGCTAGGAAATTGTAGAGCCAGGATTCCACTCAGGCAATCTAGCTTAAGAGCATCGTTTGGTTTTTTTTATTGTGTGTTTTTTTTTTTTTTTTTTTTTTGAGATGGAGTTTCACTCTTGTTACCCAGGCCGGAGTGCAATGGTATAATCTTGGCTAGCTGCAACCTCTTACCTCTTGGGTTCAAGCAATTCTCCTGCCTCAGCTTCCCAAGTAGCTGGGATTACAGGCATGTGCCACAACACCTGGCTAATTTTGTATTTTTTTAGTAGAGATGGGATTTCACCATCTTAGTCAGGCTGGTGGTCTCAAACTCCAGCCCTCAAATGATCCTGCCTTGGCCTCCCAAAGTGCTGGGATTATAGGTGTGAGCCAGTGAACCTAGCCAGGTACATCATTTTGTTTTAACTTTTTTTTTAGGTTGGTGGGTACATGTGCAGGTTTGTTATATAGGTAAACTCATGTCATGAAGATTTGTTGTACAGATTATTTTGCCTCCCAGGTACTAAGCCTAGCACCCAATAGTTATTTTTTCTGCTCCTCTTTCTCCTCCCACCTTCCACCCTGAAGGAAGACCAAGTGTCTGTTCTTCTCTTTGTATTCATGAGGTCTCATAATGTAGCTCCCACTTTCAAATGAGAACATGCAGGATTTTGTTTTCTGTTCCTGCATTAGTTTGCAAGGATAATGACCTCCAAATCCATCATGTTCCCACAGAAGACATGATCTTGTTCTTTTTTGTGGCTGCATAGTATTCCATGGTGTGTATGTACCACATTTCCTTTATTCAACCTGTGATTGGTGGGCATTTAGATTGATTCTACATTTTTGCTATTGTAAATACTGCTGCAATAAACATCACATGCATGTGTCTTTATGGGAGAATGATTTATGTTCCTCTGGGTATATACCAAGTAATGGAATTGCTTAGTCAAATGGTAGTCCTGCTTTTAGCTGTTTAAGGAATTGCCATGCTGCTTTCCACAATGGTTGGACAAATTTACACTCCCACCAAGAGTGTATAAGTGCTGCCTTTTCTCTGCAACCTCACTAGCATCTGTTATATTTTTACTTTTTAATAATGGCCATTTTGATTGGTGTGAGATGGTACCTTATTGTGGTTTTGATTTTCATTTTCTCTAATAATCAGTGATTATGAGCTTTTTTTTATGTGATTCTTGGCTGCATGTATGCCTTCTTTAGAAAAGTATCTGTTCATGTCCTTTGCCCACTTTTCAGTTGAGTTATTTGTTTATTTCTTGTAAATTTAAGTTCTCTCTCTCACTCTTTTTTTTTTTTTTGAGACAGAGTCTCACTCTGTCACCAAGGCTGGAGTGTGGTGGTGTGATCTCAGCTTACTGCAACCCCTGCCTCCCAGATTCAAGCAATTCTTCTGCCTCAGCCTCCTGAGTAGCTGGGATTACAGGCGCACGCCATGATGCCCAGCTAGTTTTTGCATTTTTAGTAGAGTTGGGGCTTCACTATGTTGGCCAGGCTGGTCTCGAACTCCTGACCTCAAGTGATGCATCCACCTCAGACTCCCAAAGTGCTTGGATTACAAGTGTAAGCCACCATGCCCAGACTGTTTAAATTCTTTGTAGATGCTCTATATTAGATCTCTGTCAGATGCATAGTTTGCAAATATTTTCTTCCATTCTGTAGGTTGACTATTTACTCTGTTGATAGTTTCATTGCTATGCAGAAGAAAAGCATCATTATTAGCCTCTGGGCTAAAGGGCTGAACAAATGTCAATCATTAGCATTTTGAAGTCACAGTTGTTAATTTAAAGATTTTGATTTAAGTATTCCATAGTTAAACAATCAACATAGACAGAAATATTTTCCAATAGAATTCTCATAATGGTTATGAGAATCTGTATTATTTAACTCTCTAATTTTCAATTTTCTAATTGGTGAAATGAAAATGATAATGTGTGCCTACTCTGAGGTTATCATGAAGTTTCATTATATACATGTGTGAGTTCCTTACAAATTGCAAAGTGTTGTGCAAAAGTATTACAAAGCTGTTATTGCTCCACTAACTAAGAATAAAAGAAGAAAGCTTAAAAATCCAAAAGTGTATGTAGGGGACTGGAAAGCTAAAACCCAGAGTATATGGAAAGGAATGACTATAGGTATAACTAAAGATCACCTTTCAGAGGATCTTGATTGCCATTCTAAAATGTTTCTCAATTAGAATATACAAATCAATACAAAATCTCTGCCCAGAAGAGTTATACACTCTTAGTTATGCTTTAAAAATAAGAGTTTCACCAGTAACATGGAATAGGAGACCCTGGAAAGAAAGGAAGCTCAGTCAAGGGCCTTCTCTGAGAGTCTACTAGTGAAAGGGAGGGGGCTGGGTCAAATCATGATATTGGATGAAGAGAAAGGCAGAAGTCCAAAACATTGCAGAGACGAAATAAACCTGACTCTATGATGTGGAAAGAAATGTGAAGATAATTTAGAAGTTTTGTCTTTTCAGGAAAGGGAATCAAATTGTATATGTTTATTCCACTCTTTAAAATATATTTATTGAGTACTTAATGCTAACACTGCTTCAGGTATCCCTATTTTATGTTATCATTTTTTATCCTCTTTGACAACTTATTCATTAATTAATACATTTAAGAAGTATTTTGAACACTGTGTTTTGTGCCAGGTACTAATGAAGAAACCCCTAGATGTTGTAACTGACCCAAGGTCATATCAAATGGCAGAGTCTGTCGTCTCACCCTAACCATCTGCCTCTTTCTGCCACTTCCCATTCGTTCAGGTCAGATACTGAGTTTCATTTAGGACACGTTAAGTTTAGGGATTCTGTGGGAAGTTGGAAATGCTGATTTTATACCCAAGAAAAAAACTGAAGGCGCAGAATTAGTATCACCCTATATTGGCGATGGCTCAAGGCTTATCCAGTTCTAAAATGCTGCATTAGAGAGAGACTTGAAACATATTCTCAAGATACATTTTAAAGAGCCAATAAAGTTGGGAAATAATATAATGCATACTCAAAGTTCCATATAAGGTTTTATTTTACTGCTTGCCTAGGCAGAAAATTATCTATGAGCCCTTTGGTGGTGAAGATGGTGTCTTATTTATCTTTGTATCCCATTATCTATAGCAATGCTTGATGTGGAAGGAGCAACCAATAACAGTTTGATGAATAAATGAATGAAAGAGAAACAACAAAAGAATAAAGCAAACAAGATGACATGGAAAGAACACATGACTAGGGGTGGGAAAAACTAAATTGCCTATGATATATACATGACCTGTATTTACATGTTATTAAAATAGTGGATCATAATGCCAGGTTTGTGGGTGTCAGATGAGTTCAGTTTAACAAGCAACAAGCATTTATGGTGTATCTGTTATGTACCTAGTACATATTACTTACAGTACCTGATACGTAACACATCCACTGTACATACTGTCCCAGGAACAGGGACCTGCCAAGAATGAATAATATGATCCCTACTTTCAAGGAGCTCACAATAGAAAAATAAATGCCACTCATTACAAAAAAAAACTACAAGACTATGATCAATGGGAGAAAGAGATGAAGCATCTGTTTATGCATCTAGTATCAGAAAAGCCTTAGGAAATGAGGTTGTAATGGGAAATATAAAATGTTTGAAGCATCACCTAAATATAAAAGACTAGTAATCTCAAACCTGTAGTTATTTATCAAAAATACATTTACATTATTTTAATTCAGATATTCCAGGGTCTAACCTATGCATCTAAGAATATTTTGCTAATATCCATGAATTCTTAACATGGATATAAGGAAAGTGTGATGCTGATGCCAGAAGCCTCCAAGTCGAAGTTTCAGCTCCACGTGGAGTTGCTTTGCCATCTTACACAAGCACATTGCATGGGCCTTTATTTCCTAGTCTATAAAATGGGGATAATTATATCTGTACTGCCCGACGAGAATTAAAGTAGATATATTATATGAAAGCAGTTTACAAATTTCACAATGCCATATAATATGTCATCTAGTGGAAAATGCTAACCTTTGTGAACATGCTTTTATTAGTTTAGGGCTGTAATTGCTCAGTACTTCCGGTAAATCAATCAGATGCTAATACATCCTGAATCTATAGCTGAAGCTTATTGTCAAAATTATCCTCAAGCATGATGATCTGATGCTATTGACACAAGGCATATGAGATCATATTACTGCCACCATCGCCTTGTTGCTATGGTAACCATAGCAGGCTGGCAAGAAAGCTCCCTGACAGTTGAATTGGAAAGAACAAGAAAACTCAGCCCACTTCCTGCATTAAATGAATTACAAGTACGTGTAAAGAAAAGAAAATTGCTAACCCTTAATCAACTGCTTTTATTTTTTATACTTATAAGGAATACAGAGCTGAGTAGGGGACCTCGCTTTCCCACACACTAGGGTTCAGCACTTTCATGAGGTTGGAAGGTGGCATTTAGGTACTGGCTATGAAAAAAAAAAAAAAAAAACCTTAAAATATACATTAGCTTATATAATCGTCTTCTCTCTCAGGCTTGTGCAGTATTAAGCGGCAGCTGAGTCAAGCCTCTTTCATTTCTTTGGGTGCAGAGCCAAAATAGAAAGCTATGAGGACACTAACAAAAGTATCCTTCAAGCCTGAGAAATAGAAATTATACTCTTAAAAATACCTTTTAATATTACGTAAGCCAAATATTGAGGACCTGGGAAATAAGTTCTGATCTGGAAATAAGACTCATGGTTTCTCTAACTTTGCGGATCTCTGATATCATTAGAAAATGGAATTTTTAATATAATTGTTCAACTGGAAAATGAATTTTGTGGAGGTAGAAGGAGCGTTCTGCCATTCTATAGTCAGGTTGTCATTTTAAAATTCAGTGTTGTTTGGTAAAAATTTGCTGAGTTCTGGCTCCATGCCAGGTGCTGAGGACACCAGGTGGATATAAGACGTGGTTATTGTCCTGATCGCCTTCCAGGGGGCACAGATGTGCAGGCAGATAGCTTCAATGCAGTGTGATAAGGGCAGTGATGGATAGTGGTTCATGCAAAATGCTCCAGGAGCACAGAGGAAGGCCATCTTAATGAGAATGGAGAGCAGAAAAGGCAGTCTGGAGGAAATGCCTGAGCCAAGTCTGAAAGAAACATAATGAGTTAATCAATACAGTGAAGCAATGGCAATTTTAAGAGTTTTTATCAGTTTTTTTCTTCTTGAAATACTTCAAGTTACAGGAAGTTATCAAACTAAAAAGTAAAAATTCATAACATACTCAGATATATCCACCATCCTTGTTAATGACAAAAGCCATATTTCTGAAAGAACACTTAGTGTTCTAATATTTCTCAGAAATGCTTTTATTTTTTAAACCAAGAAATAGAGAAACTTCCTGCTTCATATTAATATATAAAAACAAAGTGAATTTTTATTCTTTGCTTTTAAGCTCGACCTAGTGGCACAAAAGAAATGAGCATTAAAAGGGTAAATGAACAAATGACCTAGAATGATGATAAATATTTTAGAACTCTTCATAATACAATTCTCCAATCAGTGCTACCACTTCTGTCTCCACGGCGGAAAATGTCAGTTTTCATCCAAGAAACTCTTGGCATGGTTTCTTGGCTTCCTTTGATATCAGGCAAGATGTATTTCTATGATAGAATTTATTCCCAACTGCAGTAGGCTTATCTCATTTTATAGTGGCAATTTTGCACTTTCTTAAAAATTTGATTTATTTTACCATGGACACTCAGTAAGGGATAATTGACCAGTACTCCTGAAGTTAGGAGTTAAAATCCACTTATTGAACTCGTGCCTTAACTTGTAGTTTCTCATCTATCTGACAACACCTAGCCAGGTTTCAACTTTGCTATCAGGGAACTTTAAAAGCAATGCAGAAACACCATTAAATAACTAGTAAGGATGTGGACATCTACTCCGGGCCCAGAGTTGGCTTTCTTTCTTATATTTATATTTGTGGTCATAAACCCAACATCTAATTTCAAGTTTTGTTACTAATTAGCTCTTTTGAGTTTTGGCTGATGTTCCTTTCTCTGGGCCTATGTTGAGTTTTGGCCATAGTTACCTTCTCTGGGCTTCCCTTTCCACGTCTTAAAGCAAGATGATAGTACTGCACAGAGGTGCTGTGAGAGTTAAATGAGACTGGGGAATATCGAAGAGTTTCCCCAATGTAAGGGGCTATGGATGGAAGTATCTAATGATGCTTTAGTGTATTGGTTAAAATGATGTAGTATGTTGGTTAAATGCATGAAGACAAATGCTAGATTTAAATGCCAGCTCTAGAATTTCCTAGCTGGGTGACCTTAGTCACATCTTACATCTCTGTATCTCAGCTTTTTCTTTTTAAAGTGGGGATAAATGAATAACTAGTAAATAACATTTCTATCACTTACATGTATTTGAACCCTGCAAAGTCGGCAACATTATCCCTTGTTTATAGAGGAGAAAATTGAGGGTGAAGAAATTATTCTTAATTCTTACAGATGAAGAATCCAAGAACCCTAGGAGATAAATTCCTCAAGCCTATAGCTAGGAAATTATGGATCAGACCTCTGTCTTGAGTATGTCTGTCTCCAAAGCCAGTGTCCTGTTCCACCATACTCTGCTGCATCTAGCTCAGGGACTGGCACGCAATGAGATCTCACCCATTCATTTCCTTTATGTTTATTGCACTGCTGTTACATGTAATAGGCGAGGTAACCAGTAGCCAGATAAGTCTACAATAGGAATTGCTTTACTTGATGAAACAATTAGCTTCCTCTGTCATCTCATAAAAACAGGCATCCAGAGAGAATAAGAGAGAAGATTGGCAAGTGCCAATGGTTGAATTACAGTACACAAAGGTCCAGAGCTTGGGACCATTCTACAGCTCAGTGTGAGCCCTGGCCAGCCAGGGAGCAACCTTGAGGGCAGATATCAGAGTGAGAAGAAAAAGAAGCTGAGGACAGATCAGCAGTTCACATTGAAGCTTTAATTCCACCTGCATGACAGGAGGTATTTCCTGCTCGATGACAGCTATGACTTCTTCGAGGCCATTTATTTCCCTTGCTCGTTCCCTGTGAGTGGTCAGTACCATGTATCTCACCTCTCCTTCTCTTTTATCCATTCTGTGTCTCCTGAGTTCTCATCTTTGCTCTCTCTCATCTTTGCTCTCTCTCATCTTTGCATTTCATTTCAACTTCTGAAATACCCTGAAGAAGAACGCTATTTTGCCCATAAAGTGTCCTACTGGAGGCTTTTTCTTTTCTTTTTCCATTGTTCTGTCAAACACCTTTATAATTGTTTCTATGTCCTCTTCTCTGGTCTAAACTCTGTTTTGTACTTTTTCTTGGCAACCATTTCTTTAGTCACCTACCTTCTAATCTTTTCTCTTTTTAGCACAAATCCTGTCTTCATAAATAAAGTTGTCAACCTTTTGTGAAACAAAACAGAACAAACACTACCTTTTTTTTCTATTTATGATTGGTTTTACTGTCTCTAATCTATTATTTTCACTAATGTTAATACCCAACTCAGTGACCATGATTGCTGAATGTTATTTATGAACCCCATTCTTTCTTCAGGGCCCCAATTCCTGAGGGCAGCTTTTCCAGATCCATTCATGCTTTCAGTCAGTCATTCATTTATACATTCTTCAAATATTAATTGATGACTATATGTTAGTTACTGTGCTAACTACTGGGGGCATTAAGTGGACAGATGGTTTCTGTCCTCAAGGTACACAGTCTAGTTGGAGAGACAGAGAACTGAACCACTGGCTAAAATGCATTGTGATCACTGCATGGAAGTTTGCACAAAGTACATTTGCTGTCATTCCGGCTTACCTTCACAAACTAAATCTTCTGTACCTCTTTCACTGTTACCACCTACTATGATGATTCACTAGAAAAGAATTACTGGAGTAGAAGGAATAGGGATTAAAAATACTGCTCTTGCAATAATGCAGCTATGTTACCAGGATAAGGTCATTTGAGCCTCGTATCTCTTAATCTGTAAGAAAATGAACCCATTCTTTATATCCTTCCTGGGATGCCCAGGGAAAGTTTCTGTGAGAAATACACAAAGATATAGATATCCTGGATTTTAAAGATTGAGATAAGTTTAATGTCTCTATGGTTTTAAAAAATCTTTTTTTAAATTATTGTGTGTGTTTATTTCTCTCTTCCTCTAGCACTTCTGTTCTCCACATATCTATGTTATTTATCTACTCAGACTTCCCTATGTCTTTCTGGGAGTACTTGCAGAAGTTCATCTCATTATTGCAGCCTGACAGAGGAAGGAACTGAATTGCAAGAAAATTGTGGCTAACCTGCAAGTGAGCTGTGTTACAACTCACTCAAGTGAGTGAATCTGCATCCCAGGCCTGGCAATTTCTGCATAGCATGGTCTTGATGCAAGACTAATCTTTTTTAGACTAGTTTCCACTGAATCCTCTGAGTATAAAAATTATTAAGGTTGCATAAGGCATTTCTGTTTTCATTATCCTCTACTTCAGTCTAATGTTCCAAAAAGGAATGCCAGTTTTTCTTTTTATGGAAATAGATACCCCAAAGACAGTCCTTGTGATGTTACAGGCTGTTGAGTATGACTATCTAACATTTTAATTTGCCCTTCATTTATAAGTCTGAGGCAGCATGGTGGAGGTTTCTAATTAACCATCTCACATTCAGATTGGCTTCTCTGTACAGGAGTATATCAGTTTCCCATTCTCATCACTTCTACAGGGCACCGTGACCCAAAGAGTGAGGGTGTACCTGCTCCCCTTCAAAAATAAAATGACTCCTGAGAGGCAGGTGTAAAAATGGGGTGATGAGGTCACTGTCCATTATATATTACTGTATTTACTATATAAATACTATATCTTATTTTAATATTAAAATTTATGTATTTTATATTTATTATTTATTTATTTTCACTAAATTAATTTTTTTCATGTCCTAAATTTACTATAATTACTTCAACTGCAGCACCCATCATTCACCCATCATTGTGGTGTAATGGAGTAGGGAAGGGAAACATTGCAACGAGAGTAGATGTCTGGACCACAGTGCTTTCTCCAACAATTATTCTCAAGATAGGGCCAAGACACTTAACCTATCAGCCTTTATTATTCTGTGAGGTATTGTAACTGAAAACTAAATGAAAAAATGTTCTACAAAATATAAATCATGATTCTGACTGTTGTTATCAATTAGTAACCAAATTTTAAGACAACTTTTTTTGTAGCAAATAAGGCAACTATGGTTAACAATTTCTTGTCTATTCCAAAATAATGCAAAGAGTAGAATTGGAGTGTTTCTTACACAAAGAAATGATAAATGCTCGAGGTGATGGATACTGATTTGATCATTACACTTTGTATGCTTGTTTCAGGATATCACATATATCTCATACATAGGTGTAACTATTAGGTGCTCATTAAAAAAAGACACCTTTAGAAACTGATAACTTTAAAGGCACTTCTTGCCCAACTTTATTACACATACTGTTTCTGTTGTATGAGTACACAGGCTTAGCAGTCTTAAAACGTTATCTGTCAAGACAAAATCCAAAACATGATTTAGAAGAATACATGGCTGTAAGCCACTCAAGTGTAGAAGAACAAGGATCCTCTGACCCTTGTCCTAACTCTGGATTTTAGCAAGAAGCCTATAGTGGCATCTCAGCTATAAGAACTTCTAATATGTGATTTTTTAGCTATTCCAAAACTTTTTTCCACTATGCCATGTTAGCTGATGATGCTGAAGTAGACTTTGGCTGTAAAGACACTAGAATAATGGGAAATTTCTTTATCTTGCACATTAGGCTGTCAGTAGCAATTGATCTCCTAGTGCCTGCTGGAAAAAATCATCCTCAGATTGTACCAATGAGCATTTGTACCGAAGTAGAGGTCTGAGCCCTTGCAGAGACCTCTAGTAAAGGATCTGTCAGGAAGGGTTTCTCATTCCATGTCACAGACTGTCTAAGGGGTATGTATTTGTTTGTGCAGAGCTATATTCCTAGAAAATACTCATCTTGTTGGAGACCAATTCCAAAATTGGGTCTTGACCTGAATCAACCTCTTCAAAATCAGGTCACCACCAGTTCTCTCACTCCTTAACTATAAACTACATGAGAACAAGGACTTTGCCTGATTTTCTTAACTCTTCTGTCTCTACTGCATAATATGGTACCAGGCAGTAGGAAGGAAATTTTTGTTGTATGATTTTAATAAATGCCCAGAGCAAGGGAATTAGTGTTGCCTGTGACATTGGGTTGTCTGCAAAACACTAAAGCTACACCCTCTAAGATTTTCTGAAGTAGAATCTGGCTTTCTGATTTTGTCATGTTTTTTCCATCACTTTTGCTTTCTAATTCTGAGATGTTGACTGTTCCTGCCCCACAGGAACTTACCAACTGAAGATGCTACTGTGTACACGTGAAAAAATGGGTACCCAAGCGAAATATTTTGCATGCTCTTTAGGGGGCAGGATAAGAAGGTGAAATTCAAACTGTCTTCATGTTCTCCAGAATGTCAATTGCATAAAAGTCCTCAAAAAATATATAATAACTAATTTCTACTGAGTTTAATAGCATAAAAAACAAAATACTTTTCTAGATAGTCTCCCATTATTTCTTTCCTCTGGATGAATCTAGCACTTCATGTCTAGCTATTTGAAGATTCAGGTTTCAAAATGTTCAGATTTACAAACAAAACCACATAAAACCATGTTCATTTAACAAAAATTTACTGAACGTCTACTGTATGGCAGGTGCTGTGCTCAACCTGAGGATAAAATACTGAACACATTACTGAAAGACAGTCTAGTCTGTCTTTATAGAGCTGAAAGAGAAACATGTAAGTGGGTAATTCTGTGGACTACTTAGCAAAAGCTTATAACCCAGTGCAGGGGCATCAAGCAACAACTCCCAAAGGAAGCAGTAAATAGAACTAGGAAGGTCAAAGTGAGATAAAGAGACAGTAGTCAGAGGAGGTAAAGAGAGAGAGGAAGAATTCCAGGTATAGAGAACGGCATTCCAAAGGCCAAGGAGTAGGAGAATGTACAACTTTCACGGAACTCCAGGTAATACCATTCAATGCCACAAGCATTTATTTAGCACCCACTATTTGCCTAACCTTCTGCCGAGCACCATGAAAAGTGCAAAAGATGCCTATTCACATTGTCTTGCTCTGAAGGATATATGGGCTCATAGGATGCTCAAAACTTGAGGCCTGAAGTAATAAGAGAAAAACAAATAGCTGATCATGTAGAATAAAGTATCAAAATAGGGCCTAGAGAATCATAAGCGGTGAAACAGAACATATCTCAATATTGCCTAAGGCCAATCTAGAGGGGAATGTGTTACACAACGCGTAATAAGCTATAGTCATTAATACTATTACTATTTAATGTCTTTTAAAAAGTGAGATTAGCAAATAACTTCTGGACACTTACTCTTGCTCACCACAACCTCACTCCTCCAACATACGCATACACACATGTACACTCAGTGTCTCATCTGTAACCAACTTGCCCTCACTTGATCTTTATTATCTGTCACCTACACTACTGCAAAAGCCTCCTCATAGATCTATCTGCCCCCAATCTCATTCTTTTCAAATTCATCCTTCATCCTGCTATGAGCGTTATCTTTTCAAAACACATATCTATTAATATCCTCTGCCCTAAGTTTTGAGGGCATCTAGGCTTCTTGCAGAATTCAGTCCAATTTTATCAGCATGTCATTCAAGCCCTCTCATTCTCTGATTGCCACACTGAATTTATACCTTTAGAAGACAGACACTGTGTTTTGTTGTATTTATCTTTATATATTCTCAATTGCTAACAAGTATATGGTAAGTATTAGATTAATTGGTATACTTTAGATAATATAAACATACTTCTGCATATGTATTCATCTCTATCTAGCCAACTGGCTTCTAAATCCTTGGCCTCCAGGAGCTTACAATTTATTAATTGTAGTAGGTAGGTATTATGTATAATGCATTGTCATGCTAGAGCAGGCCCAAAAACATTTACTTGCCCTTAAGGGGTTCAATAGTTTCGTAGAGGAATGATATTAAAATGAGTTAAAGAGATAAAGAAGATGAAAAGAAGATGAGATAAGAAAAGGCATCGTGACGATTGATAGGTTGATTGAATCCCTTCCTTGTTCTAAAAAGTATTTAAAGTAGCTTATAAGATAACATAAAAGTCATCAAATAATTTAAAAATGTACATGTAAGATGAAAGCAAGACATAGATAAGGGATATCAATTGAGTTGGACCTTGAAAGATCAGTAGAATTTTTAATATTGCAGGAAAAAATGAGATCAAGGAAAGTACATAAATCAGGATAGGAGAGATGTCGAAGGAGTTCATGACGGGTAACCTCAAACTACTCAAAATAGCAAGAAATTGCGTAAGACTGAGGGATGTCAAGGTAAGACTAGAGACCTGGGGAATTGTTATGAGGGAGTTTTTATACGAATCCCCAAGAAAGAGAATTGCTATGCTAAGTGCAGGCCATCCGTACTTAAACAATTTGCAGAGACTTACCAGCGCAGTTACCCAACATTTTCCAGCAGTTTTGCCGCTCAGTTTCAGGATTTGACACAATGGCACTGACCTCAGCTTGAGGAATTGTCACATTCCAAGGAGAGCAGAAGTATCAGCAGTGAAGGGCTTCAGGAGTAAGGATTCTACACCTCACCCATCCTTGCCTCCTCCTTTCAGGCCCTTCATCTCACTCAAGGCCTACCCCTCCTACGTCCAGCAGTTTTTCTTTGCCTCTCCTGTGCATCCAACTTCCCTCTCCACTAGTGCTTTACCTGCTGTCTGCAAACTTGCTTAAGTGTCTCCTTTTTTAAAAAAATTATTGTTTTAAGAGACTGGGTTTCACTCTGTCGCCCAGGTTTAGGTACAGCGATGTGATCATAGCTCACTGCAGCCTCAACCTCCTGACCTCAAGGAATTTTCCCACTTATCTCAGTCTCCCAAGTGGCCACAACTACAGTGTGTACCACCATCACTGGCCAAGTGTCTCCAATTCTTTTTATGGTTTTCATTTTTCGAGACAGGATCTTGTTCTGTCGTCCAGCCTGGAGTGCAATGGTATGCTCACAGTTCACTGCAACCTCTGCCTCCCAGGCTGAAATGATGCTCCCACTTCAGTCCCCTGAATAACTGGCACTACAGGTGCATGCCACCATACCCAGCTAATTTTTGTATTTTTTTTTAGAGATGGGGTTTTCCTATGTTGGCCAGGCCGGTCTTGAAGTCGTGGGCTCAAGCAATCTGCCTGCCTTGGCCTCCCAAAGTGCTGGGAATACAGGCATGAGCCACTGTGCCCAGTCACCTCCTATTCTTATGAGTGAAAAAAAAAAGAAGAAAATGAAGCAACTTCCTGTGTTCCCATTCCTTCTCCACCTATGCTGCACATTTTCTCCTCCCTTACTCATTCAGATTTCTCAAAACAGTAGTCTACATTCATTGTCTTCACCCCTTTTGCCTCACAATCCTCTGATCAGGCTTTTGTACCCGCAATGGAAAGTCTCCCAGAAAGTCTCCTCCTAGGATTCTCATGAGCCGCTGTATTTTTACCAAACCATAGGGCCTTTTCCACTTCTGTTAAGACTTCTCTGCCATATTTAACAGTTGGTTCATATCCTTATTCATGAACTCATTACCCTCTTGGCATCTGAGACAACACACTCTCCCTCTTTTCCTCATTACCTTCATCTTTTCCTTCCTTCTCTATGGCGTTTCTCCATTCTTCTCAGTGGTGTATTTATCCATTTCATACAACTGCCACCTCAGTCCTGATCATCCCCAAATCTACATTGTTAGCCTAAACCTCTCCCCAGACTTCAGCCTCTTCTCACTGTCTGCTAAAATCCCCTCCTTCCAGTTCCATAGGCCTCTAAACAAGTCCCAAAAAGAACCCTGCACCCCCAGGCTGGGTGTAGTGGCTCATGCCTATAATCCCAACACCTTGTAAGGCTAAGATGGGTGGATCACCGGAGATCAGGAGTTCAAGACCAGCCTAGACAACGTGGTAAAACCCTGTCTCTACCAAAAAATACAAAAATTAGCTGGGCATGGTGGCTCACATCTGTAATCCTAGCTATTCAGGAGGCTGGGGCACAAGAATCACTTGAACCTGGGAGATGGAGGTTGCAGTGAGCCGAGATCATGCCACTACACTCCAGCCTGGGTGACAGAGTGAGACTCCATCTCAAAAAACAAAACAAAACAAACAAACAAACAAAACAAAAAAAACTGCTGTACCTTCAACCCTCTACCTCCTCCAAAAGTCTATTTCTCACCTGACTCCTTAACCTAAGTTACCCAAACAAGAGAGCTGACAATTATTCTTAACACTTGTCTTCCACCAATACCTATATTTAATCAATAATCAAGTCCAGTCAATTTTGACTATGTAGATTATTTAATACATCGCCATTCTTGCTGCTGCTGTCCTTGTCCAGACCTTCACTGTCTCTTGCATTATGGCTGCAAGAGCTCTTTAAATGGGCTTCCAACCTCCAGTTTTAGCCTTTCAAATCCCCACTTCAGATAGCCACTGGACTGTGCTCTCTACATGGTAAATTCAGCCATCTCCCTTCCAGGCATGAAACAATTTGCCAACTGCCCAGACCACAGGATGAAGCCCCCTTCACTTACAAGGCTTGCGACCTGGTCTCTCCCTCCCTGTTTCTTCCACCTGGTTCACTGTAAACTGTTTGCTGGTTTTCACTCTCACTGTACTGTTTCTTTTCTCAGTGCCTTTGTTCATATTGTAACTGATTCGTGCAGTGCCTTTTCTCCTTTGCTTCAACCACTGTCTGTATTCTAGTTAATTTTTCCTCATCACTTAGCAAGTAGGAGAGATGTTCCCCTTCCCAAAATGTCTTTCCTGATCCATATCTCGGTACTTCAGGAATCTTTTCTCTGTATAGGCTTAATTATTGTATGTTCTGCATCAAAAAAAATCATGTCTTTGGCCAAGCACAGTGGCTCACGCCTGTAATCCCAGCACTTTAGGAGGCTGAGGTGGGTAGATCACTTGAGGTCAGGAGTTTGAGACCAGCCTGGCCAACATGATGAAACCCCATCTTTAAAAATACAAAATTTAGCTGGGCGTGGTGGCATGTGCCTGTAATCCCAGCTATTCTGGAGGCTGAGGCAGGAGAATCACTGGAACCTGGAAGGCGGAGGTTGCAGTGAATCAAGATCACTCCACTGCCTCCAGCCTAGTTGACAAAGCAAGACTCTGTCTCAAAATAATAATAACAGTCTCTTTATGTGTCTTCTGATCCCACCTCCACCTTACCCTCCTCCAATGACTTTGAACTTCTTTAGGAGAGAGACTGTCTCAATCACTTTTGAATTTTCAGTACTTAACAAAGTGTGGGCAGTATGGTAGCACTTCAGCAAATGTTGTGAAATGATAGTGTGAGTGAAGGAGGGAATGAATGAATAGGTGAATGAATAAGTGAATGAATAAAGAAGCCCTAGAAGTCTAGGCAAGTTCGGTGTTTCCTGTTGCCCTCATAATTTTCAAGGCAACCTCTAGATCTAAAACTAAAAATGGAAATTATCTCTAATTAACATCTAGCAAAGTGTCATCCTTGTTAAGGTTAAATGACCTCAGTAGTTTCCAAGGGAATGGCTCTCATTTCTCCTTTTCTACCTGCTTGGAAAGGTAAAGATAAAGCCACAGATAATTGGATGCTAAGCTATTCTTGAGTCAGTCCAACCATGTTCCTTAACTTAGCTTACCAACTGCAAGCAGAGCTGCTGCAAATATACCTGTGAAGTGAGGCAAGGACCAGGTGATTATGCAAATCTTACATCCTGGGAGTGGAGCCAGCTACATAATGTGTGGAGCTCAGTGCAAAATAAAAATGTGGGTCCCCCTATTCAAAAGGCAGGGAAAGAGTGCCATTAAAAATAATACAAACTTTTTCCCTTCATTTTGTAATCTCTCATTTTTTTTTTTGAGACGGAATTTCGCTCTTGTTGCCCAGGCTGGAGTGCAATGGCGCGATCTCGGCTCACCGCAACCTCCGCCTCCTGGGTTCAAGCAATTCTCCAGCCTCAGCCTCCCGAGTAGCTGGGACTACAGGCACGTGCCACCATGCCCGGCTAATTTTTGTATTTTTAGTAGAGACGGGGTTTCACCATATTGACCAGGATGGTCTCGATCTCTTGACCTTGTGATCCACCCGCCTCGGCCTCCCAAAGTGCTGGGATTACAGGCGTGAGCCACCGCGCCCCGCTTGTAATCTCTCTTTAGTCTTGTCATGGTGTTTTTTATTTACTATTTACATTCTGTGTAAAGAAACATTAAAATTTTATGTTATTAGCATGAAATTTGTCATTCATTTTTATATTGTGCTATGCTACTTTTAGATGCAAATATTAAAGCATTTAAATCTTATGAAGAATCACCAAATTTCCCAACTTATATTTTGTATTTCTTATCCAAAGGATGTCTTGAGCTGGTCAAAAAAAGACAAACACAGGCCAAACCCAGGAAAGTTAGAAGGAGGGAGAATGCACCAAGCATGCAGCCAGCCAAAGGAGCATTCCAAGGCATAAGACACTTGTAGTGAGAGTACAGCCCCACTCAGGCATCTTGGACCCTGCCTCCTGTGTAGGGCATAGGTGCCCCACTGCCAAGCCCCCACCACCCTTCCCAGGGCCCTGCTCTATCCAGGACACTCCTCCTATTCTTATGAGTGAAAAAAAAATGAAGAAAATAAAGCAACTTCCTGTGTTCTCATTCCTTCTCCACCTGTGCTGCACATTTTCTTCTCCCTTATTCAGATTTCTCAAAACAATAGTCTACATTCATTGTCTTCACCCCTTTTGCCTCACAATCTTCTGATCAGGCTTTTGTACTCACAATGGAAAGTCTCCCAGAAAGACTGCTCCTAGGATTCTCAAGAACACTGTGGTAAGTGTCCTGGATAGAGCAGGGCCCCGGGAAGTCTAAAGAGGCATCTCTTTTACCCAGTGACCGTTAACCTCCATCCATAGCAGACAGGGGACGCCCCCACAAGAATTTTCAAATATCTAGATTGGGATAGCTTCTGACTGGTCACCCATCTGACTTGCTATGGTGCTACCTGTTAGGGCAGGGATGGGCAATGCCATGCTCAGCCCCAAGTTCCATGGGCTTGAGTGCTTCCCTCAAGCTTTCCCTCTGCCAGCACCCAGACTCCTGCTAAGAGTGGAGGATGGCAGCAATTTTAGGACTCAACAGAGAAAGGGAGATTGGGCAGGACCCAGGATAGAGAGAGCAATGAAGAGGGTCTCTGGCAGAACCCATCCTGGAGATGCAGCGGGAAGCAAGACTTCCCATGAGCTAAGCCCAGCGCATGCTTCGTTGTCCATTCAGATTTCACTTATAGCAAACATACCAACTCAAAGAAAAAAATTAGGATGAACTTCAAAACAGCAACCACAGAATATTAAACCCCAAATGCAGGGCCCCTAGAGCATGGGGCCTGTGGGATGCCAGATCAAGTGGCTTGCCCAAGGCCACAAAGCTAAATACATGGCAAAGCTGGGTGGGGGGGGGGGGCCGAAAAACCCTGACTTTTCATCTATCACACATGCTACCTCTTTCAGAATAGACTATTTGTAGCAAAAACAACATGAAACTAGAAGATTTACAGTGCTATGTTCTAAAAAAAAAAAAAAATAGTTCCTAGCAGGAGTGCTTTATTTTTAGCAATTTTACTTTAGAGTTTATAAAGCAACTTCATAAACATTATGTCACTACATCCTTAGAAGATAAGCATTAGAATTATCCCCATTGTACAGACAAAGAAAGAAGGTTGCTGGTCCTGAGTCACACTGCTATTAAAGTGCAGAGCTGTAAGGTGAACCCAGGAGCACCCGATTCCTTTTCTTTTTATTAATAATCCTCAATCCCTGGGTAGAAACTGTAGGAAAGAAGGTTCATGGAAATGACTGGACTGGTAGAAAGAGACTCCATCCATCAGATCTCTGAGGCAATTCCATGCGGAAGACACTTACCGAAGCTGTGCGAGGCGAGTGGGGCCAGGGGAATCTGATTCCAACATCCACCTTCATTTCCACAGCACTCTGCCACTTACTGTGTGATTTCAGCCAGGTTCCTAGGAATTTCTGTGCTTCCATTTTCTCATCTGTAAAATGGGGATGATAATAGTGATATCTATTTTATAGAATTGTTCAGAGGATTAAAGCACAGTGTCTGGCCCACAGTTAACTCTCAATGAATAGCTGTTTTTGTTATAATTAAAGTAACAGTAATAATTTTATTGGTGAAATTAGCTGACTAAGCCCAGCTCTCCCTGCTCTCTCACCATTATGTAAGTGCACTTCTCAATACTGAACACTCATCCGAAGAAAATAACATTTCCCCCAAAGCGAGAAGAATTAATTATTCTTCAGGCAATATGAGTGTATGAGTAGATACACTCCTTGCTAGAACCTCCAGAACAGATGTTGTGTTAGAAGGGAACATCTGGTCCAGCCCTCTCATGGCTCAGTTGAGAAAATTAAGACCTAAGGAAGTTAAATTACTTTGTTAGGTTTATAGAATTAATTACCGATAAGCCAGGACTCCTAATCCCGTGCTCATTTCTAATGACTGTTGCTTCTGTTAGACAAAACACAACTCTATTGCTATCATTGATTTGAAGTATACTTCTGCTTTTTTCTAATGTCGCATGATTGTGAAGAACTGTATATTCTTTTTATTTTTGTTGTTATAATCCTTATGATCATTATAATCATTATATGGTGAGTAATGATTTAAATTTATTTGTACTCCTTGTACACATAAATTGAAGGATATACAAGTATTACTTTCACAGTATGTTCTCTTTTTCCTGCCGGATAGGAAATATTTTCAAGCCATATGGGATCCTAATTCTCTGAATGCTTTTAGATTATCAGATGTCTCAACTGACAGTCCTGGATGAAAATCAAATCATGAGAATTTGCAAAACTGAAAAAAAAATTAAGAACATTTTGGTGTTATGGTGTACCAGCAATTCCATCTTTATCTTTCCTTCAACTGAGGGGGAAAAAACATCAGGCATCCTGCATATTAGAATTTCCAGCTCAAACTTTTCAGTGCTTTTCCTATAAACTTACTTAGTGATCTTTAGACCAAGTTTTTAAAATATATCGACACTTCATGTGTTTACTTACAGATACATTATTTCAAGCTTTTATTTTATTCAACACTTAGCAGACAGATGTTAGGGGAGAAGCAAAAATGCTTCAGGTATGATCCTTTCTCCTAAGAAG
Organism: Alouatta palliata; assembly: GCA_004027835.1. NCBI lineage: Eukaryota > Metazoa > Chordata > Mammalia > Primates > Atelidae > Alouatta > Alouatta palliata. The sequence continues at coordinate 217,285 of PVKV010001224.1, forward strand.
TTTGCTGTCCAGTAAAGGAAACAAGACATACAATACTAAGTAGAAAGAAACATGAAATTCTATAACTGTTTATCACCTCTTTAACCTAGATAGAATGTGCTCTCTTTTAATAATGGAAAAATTTAAGTAAATATGAGGGACTTCATGATGCTTTTAGTACCAGTTGAATATTCTGGAAATAAAACTCAGAATCTTTAACTTGAAAATCTTGACAAGAGGACATTTAATTACATTCATTATAAGAATGGATGTCCCTCCTTTTCTTTTCCCTGAAAATAAAAGGTTTCTTTTCTTTCAGGTTGAGTAATATTCAGTGAAGAAAATGCAGTTAATAAATGAGAATATCCTTCATGGTATAGACGCTATACAAAGGACAAGGATATTTGTAGGCCTTATTCAAATTTTCCCTCATAGTTAACCTAAGGACAAATGGTGGCCCTAGCCAGTCCCAGAACAGTTCAAAGTCCTCTTCCTAGTAGAGCTTTTGCTCAGCTTTTAGTTTAACCCTTCATTGGGTTAGCCTCCTGCCTGTCTGCCCAGAGTGATCATCTCCTCACACTTAATCCCATTGTTGTGATGCTAGGGAGTTTTCCCATCGCCAAAAGTCAAAACAGTTTTCAAGGTGGAAAAAATATTTTTATCCTGAAGACATCTCAAGAAAAATGCTTTCAAGACCAAAACCAAAACTAAAACGTGGAGAAAAGTCAGGAATATTCTATCAGTCAATTCTTTCAGTAATCACCATTCACTGCCCACCAAAGGCACTCCAGGTTGCAAAAGACCTGAACAAAAGTGCTGACATCTCAAGAGTTACGGAAGAGCTACACACTAAGGCCAACCTACCACACCCTCAGATGTTCTTACTGTTTCTGTCCTGTTAAGATTATCATGTGTTTGGATTTCAAGAGTAATGTTTTTTCCTGTAGAATACCAGGTTTATATAAAACTGTGCTTCCTTTAGAACCATAACTTTATACAATCTCTGGCTACCTGTTGTCTTCAATTATAAGCTGAAAGACACTCCCAAATTTAAAATCTGTTA
>PVKV010001225.1:0-55818 GCA_004027835.1 Alouatta palliata
GGAAGGAAGGAAGGAAGGAAGGAAGGAAGGAAGGAAGACACAGCACAACCTCTGCCCCACATCTGTCTGAGCAGCACGATGGAGAATGCAAGACCCAAGTCCCCTTCAGTCATTCACTTGTTCAACCAATTCAGTGCCTGCTACATGCCAGGCTCACTATACCCTCCTAACAGTCCCACTAGCATGGTAGAGCTCAGCTGTTCCTGATGGACAAAATATATCAGCCTCATCTTCTCTGGTTTGAAATCCTGGAACTCATGGCCCCTCATAAGTGACTGTGAGATCAGGTTCTGTGTGTCGAGCTGGACTCTCATAGTTGATGGAATTATCATAGGAGTGAAGCCCCAGGAGGAGAAGAAGGTGAGTATCTGCAGGCCAGGGCTCAAGCAGCCCGTGGGCTAATGTGTGCCCACCTGCCGATCTGCTGCATGGCTTTACCAGGCCTAGAGAAAAGCACCCAAGGTTCCTGCCATGACTCAGATAGTAAAACGCCAGGTATCGAATGCCTCAGTGCAGCTGCATGTCAACAGAAGCAGTACAGAGAGGCACGGTGGATAGGACTCAGCATTAGCTGGAAACATAGGCAAGTGTGAACTTTGCAAGAATCCAGACCAAGTCAGAAGTCCCTGTGCCATTGGTGTATCAGTTATCAGTGGCTGTGTAACAAATTAGCCTAAAACTTAGCACTCAAAACGTGAGCCTTCCTTATGTCACAGTCTTTGTGGGTCAGGAATCTGAGAGTGACTTCACTGGATGGTCCTGGCACAGGCTATCGTTAGGATGTCAGCCAAGGCTACTGTCATCTGAAGGCATGACTGGGGTTGGAAGATCGGCTTCTGAGATGGCCCTGTGGTCACACAGCCTGCAAGTCAATGCTAGCTGTTGGCGGGGACCATGAGCCCTCCCTCCATGGACCTGTTTGTATGGCTGCTTGAATGTCCTCATGAGGTGGCAGCTAGCATCCCCTAGAGTAAGTGTCCCAAGAGAACAAGGAGGGAAGCACCATTTCTTCTTTTTTTCTTTCTTCCTTTTCTGAGGTAGAGTTTCGCTCTTTTCCCAGGCTAGAGTGCAGTGGTGTGATCTCAGCCCACTGCAACCTCCACCCACTGGGTTCAAGTGATTCTCCTGCCTCAGTCTCCTGAGAAGCTGAGCTTATAGGCACCCACTACCACACCTGGCTAATTTTTGTATTTTTAGTAGAGATGGGGTTTCACCTTGTAGGCCTGTCTGGTCTCAAACCCCTGACCTCAGGTGATCTGCCTGCCTCAGCCTCCCAAAGTGCTGGGATTACAGGCGTGAGCCACCACACCCAGCCGAAAGCACCACTTCTTCTGTAACCCACCCTCAGAGGTTAGAGCCGATCACCTCCAGAATATCCTATTGGTCATGCAGTCAGCCCTATTCAGCGTGGAGCGTGGGAAGAGACTGCCCAAGAGCATGGATGTCATCGGAGTTCGTCTCAGAGGCTGCCTGCCACAATGGTGGGTGCTGTCAGGAGGAAATCCCCGGGCTACAGCTGACGTTTGTGTCACCAAAAACCATGGGGCCTCTACACATCTGCACTTCCATATCGCTACGGGTTTGTTTTCTTAACTGCACCGTTATCAAGTGTGGGTCAAGGGACACATCAGCCTGTTCAGCAGAGGGGCGGAGACTTCTGACTCGTTCAGGAATAATGGGGTCAATGCTCGATTCTGCAATAGAGCAGGTAACACCACAAAGAGGGGGAGAAGCCACGTCTAGCCTGTCCTCAGCCCCATCCTCTGCAGAGGGCCTGTTGAGGTGCTTGTGCTTAATAGAGAGACAGTGGACAATTGTCAGAGGGGAGGGACAATTTAGGGTGCAATGCTCGGTACTTTTACACATACTGTCTTTCAACACAACCCCTGGACCTTTGCCAAGGCACATGGAGCATTGAAAGAAATAGCATGAGGCAGGGCGTGGTGGCTTAACGCCTGTAATCCCAGCACTTTGGGAGGCCAAGGTGGGTGGATCACCTGAAGTCAGAAGTTCGAGACTACTGTGGCCAACATGGTGAAACAACCTCGTCTCTACTAAAAATACAAAACCTAGCCGGGCGTGGTGGTGGGTACCTGTAGTCCCAGCTACCCGGGAGGCTGAGAGAGGAGAATGGCTTGAACCTGGGAGGCAGAGGTTGCAGTGAGTCAAGATCGCAGCACTGCACTCCAGCCTGGGTGACAGAGCAAGACTCCGTCTCAAAAAAGTAAAATAGGCCAGGCATAGCGGCTCACACCTGTAATCCCAGCACTTTGGGAGGCCAAGGCGGGTGGATCACAAGGTCGGGAGTTTGAGACCAGCCTGGCCAATATGGTGAAACCCCATCTCTACTAAAAATACAAAAATTAGCCAGGCATGGTGACAGGCACCTGTAATCCCAGTTACTCGGGAGGCTGAGGCAGAAGAACTGCTTGAACGTGGGAGGTGGAGGTTGCAGGGAGCCAAGATGGCACCACTGCACTCCTCCTGAGACAGAGAGAGACTCTGTCTCAAATAAATAAATAAATAAAAATAAACAAAAACAAGAAATAGCATGAGTGAAATTTGGAATTGCAACCCTGAAGGAAGAATAAGAATTGACTGGAGGAAGACATTGTATTTGGTAGCGAGGTATGAGCTGTTGTACTTGGTGGACAGCTGTTATACTTGACCCCTTCCTTCATCAGATGGGGCTGGATGCTAGACGAGATGAGGTCAACAACAGGAAGACAGGAAGAGAGACCTCAGTGTGGCAGTGGCTAACCTCGAGGTTACATCAGAGTCAACCTACACCAGCAAGCTAGGGACCCAGCAGCAGAGCAGGGTCAGGCAGCATGGCAATGAGTTCCGGAGTCCCAGCCACTGTGGAAAGCCATGTGCCACCAGGGAGAAACTCTGCATGCACCCAGGACCCAGTCCTGCCAGGAAGAGAGAGGGCTTGGCTCCCAGAAGTTATGTGGGTGGGTCTTCGAGCCAGAGCCTGCTATTATTGGGCTCCACTGCCCTCGGCTGAACACAGACAACTGGAAGAACGGAGGAAGCCCCAGGTACCATGGCCGCTGTCCTGCAGTCAGACCCGGAAGCCATGGGAGAAAGTCAGTAGGAGCTATCTCACTTTCCCCATCTGCAATAGCAGAAAAGGTTAGGCTGGGCAATACCAGATGATGAATCTACTTTTGTATAATACTCAAAGTATGAATGGTCTTTAAAAATACCTTAACTGGTCAGGCATGGTGGCTCACACCTCTAATCCCAGCACTTTGGGAGGCCGACACGGGCAGATCATGAGGTCGGGAGTTCGAGACCAGCCTGACCAACATGGTGAAACCCCATCTTTACTAAAAATACAAAATAAATTAGCCAGGCATGGTGCCACGTGCCTGTAGTCCCAGCTACTCAGGAGGCTGAGGCAGGAGAATTGCTTGAACCTGGGGGATGGAGGTTGCGGCGAGCCAAGAGTGCACCATTGCACTCCAGCCTGGGTGACAGAGCAAGATTCCGTCTCAAAAAAAATAAAAAAGAAAGAAAAAAAAAGAAAAGGTTAAAACCAGCCAGGTTTCCCCTCAGGAGAGGCCAGTGTCTCCACAACCAGCAAAGTGGGCTCTACAGATTTTGCTAAACAGATCCAAGAGTGACACAAAATTCTACACACTACTCAAAATTAAAATTTTAATTTTAATGTAAACTCGGATTTTAAAATAGCATGTCACGATGGAAAGAGCCTTGAACTTGGAGTGTAAGGGGTCTAGATTGAAGTTCCAGTTTAGCTGTGTGAGTCGGTCACGTTTCTGGACCTCAAATGTCTTGACTGTATAAACAAGATAATAATAACTAGCTCACGTGGGAATATACCTGTCAGTCATCTGCGATCCAAAAAGTTTTTAATAATCATTAGTTATTTTCATTGCACTGGGCTTTTAGGAGCAAGGGAGGCCCACGACCCACGCATGATGGGGGCTGCAATGCCCCACGATTGGGATCTCTGGTCTAGTATGAAGGGACTGAGAGGTCGACCTAGCTTTGGTGAAGGGGCTGATGGGCCGAGACGGCAGCACGAGAATTGCCCAGGTACCACCCAGCCTGAGCACTCCTTCACAGATGGGGAATCTGGGGCCCGGTTATCCAAACTTACCCAGCCAATGGGCCCAACCTCCAACATCTTTTGATCTTTTTATCACCCCATTCCTGGTTTGGCAGCTTAGTGAGTTGAAGAACTGGACTTCTTAACTGCCAGATGTGCTGGAATTTTCCCCATTCAAAAAGACACTATCTGGCCGGGCACGGTGGCTCACGCCTGTAATCCCAACACTTTAGGAGGATGAGGTGGGTGGATTGCCTGAGGTCAGGAGTTTGAGACCAGCCTGGTCAACATGGTGAAACCCTGTCTCTACTAAAAACACAAAAATTAGCTGGGCGTGGTGGTGGGTACCTGTAATCCCAGCTACTCAGGAGGCTGAGGCAGGAGAATCGCTTGAACCTGGGAGATGAGGTTGCAAAAAAATTTAAAAAGATGCTGTTTGAGTCTCTCCTAAATGCAATAGATATTTAAAAAATAGAAAGAAAGAAAGCAAAAGGAAAAAAGAAGACACCATCTTCCCACTTCCGGTGCTTTGTGGAAATTCTTAAAACTAAGTTCCACTGCTGACTTACCCAGCGCCCCAGACCTGCCTTCCAGCTGGCACTCACGCCCCGGCTGCGCCGGCACCGCCTGCCCAGGGCTGGTCCCAGCGGCTCCTGCCTGCACAGCCCCCCTTGGCCTCTCCAGCATCTGGCCCCGCACCTCCTCTGAGTCGTGCCCACAGACACCTATTCCTGCTTCCTCCGGGCACCACTCTCTTCCCACCCTCTCTGCCTTCTTGAGATCTCCTCTTCCTTTGTCGGCTTCAGCCCCTGCCAGTGTTCCCTGTCCCTGTCCTCAATCTTCCATGCTTCCCCTCACTCTACTCACTCTCAAGGACGGAGACACCTGCTTATCTCTGCAGACGGTGGCCAAGTGTCCATTGCAGCCCTGACCCAATTCCTGAGGGCCAGCCCCCAGCCCATGGCTATGGTATCCCATGCAATGCACCTAAAACCAATGAATCCATCCTCCTCCCTCCACACCAGCTCCTCAGGTAGCTTTCTTGTGCCAGCGACGACACTACCTCCTGTGAGTCACCTCCCTCTGCACCTCAAAGTCACCCTGGACTCCTCCTGCTCCCTCAGCCCCACATCCAATTAGACGCGAGGTCCTGCAGGCCTTCCTTCATAATGGTTGTCATATATATTTATTTCTTTTCATTCCTGCTGTCAGCAAAGATCCTCCAAAAATACTACTTTCTCGTTGTCCTTCTCGCTAGTGAACCACGCAGAAGTGCTCTGGGTGGCGGGATGTCATTCAAGACGCCTTTTCAACTCAGGAGCCCGGCATCCCCGTGCCTCCGCCATCCACCCCAGCTTGCCGTTCCATGCGCACCTCCCGCTGCCTCGACCCCTCGCCTTAGCCTGACCATCTATTCAAAAGTGCCTTTGAACGTGCTTGGCAAATGGCTGCTTATGCTTGTCCTTTCCCTAGACAGCTAATCATAGCAGCCCTTAGCAGCCCTTCGCAGGTTTTACACACACCAAGTTCATCCTCACAACAACCCTAGGAAGCCCGTTCTATGATTACTCAGCTCTGTAGATGAGGAAATGAAGACTCAGGCACAGAGAGGTTAAGTACATTGTCTAAGACCACACAGCCAGGGAGTGATGAAATCAACATTTCACCCTAAGTCACCTGGCTCCAGGGTCACTGAGCCAAGGGGCCCATGTTGAAAAAGCCAGCGTGTTTGTGCAGAAGGGTACCCCTTACAGCTCAATACGCTAGCATGACCAAAATTGGTGCGGTGTTATGGAAATTTTGTACTATAATTCCTGGAAGAAAAAGTTTTCCCACTGGCCTTCAGGCCTAGGGGAGAATGACGACACATTAAGTGATCCTGCCATTAAAATTAAGTCCAATCACCCCTAATGGAATGTCACCTCCAAAATAGCCATTAAAGCCACCGGCCTAACCAACCGGCAGGTCCCGCATATATCACCATTACCCTGTTCCTCTAACAACCATTTTGTGCGAGTCTGGGAAGGTCCCAGGAGACATAAGTATTGCTCAGATCCGCCCTGTGGATGTCACCCGGAGGAGAGAAGCCTGCTGCTTTGGCGATGTCTGTATTGCAGCGTGGTTTGGAGACTTGGATGGAAGGTGAGGTCCATGTCCATAGGAGCTGCACGCTCTGACCTGCACGTGGCCAGGGCTGAGCTCTCACTGTCCTCAAGGTGAACCCAGTCCTGCAGTGGAATGGACTTGCCTGGCTGCTGAGCAGGGCATTAGACTCCGGCCTCGGAGCTGCATGCCAGGGTTGCCATCCTCCAAAGGCAGCAGCCCCTCCCCAGGCTGTGCTCATCCAGCAAAACATCCTGGGGGTTCCAGCTCCCTCCTAAGTCTCCCAGCCCTCAGTGAGTGTTCACTCTGCTTCCACCGAATGCTGCTCACATTTTTGGCACCAGGAGCCTTCACATACACTCCATGATTTGCAACTCACGCAATAAAATAAGAGTGTTACTTTTGTCTCCGTCTTACAGATGAGACAAGCGAGGTTTAGGGAGCTTAAGGGAAGTAGACTTCTTGGGATGCAGGGACAGGGCTGGGCGGCGGCCCTTCCCCACCACATCATGCTCTACCTTCCCGGGCATTGCTCTTTTCATGTCTATACTTCACCCTGTAAAGCAGAATTATTCCCAGTTAATAGGAGCACTAAGATTCCACCGGGCTGAAAGAAATTGCCCTAAGTGTACATCTACCAGGTGGCAGAGCTGGATGCATGCCTGGCCCTGCCCCTGAGTATCATGCCCTCTGCCTGCCTCACTGGGGCCCCATCCTCACCCACTAGAGCTGGAAACCCCAGCTGCCCAGCATCAGCCTCCTCTGCTGTGGCCCGAAGGACCCATCCTGCTTCTCCCCAGCCCTGCTGACCTTCCCAAGCCATAGACTCCACTTCTCCCTGGGCCCAGGGGCCTGTACATCCTCCCATGGGCACCATGCCTCCTGCTGCCCACCAGTGCCCACGTGCTGTCCTCCCCCCGTGAGATCAGCCAGGACAAAAGGTAACCTTGATGTCAAGCAAAAATCCTTGTAACAGCAGTTCACCTTCACGGGTGCTTAGTGGTGCCAAGCACTGTTTCCAGCATTCTGTGGGGATCAAATCCTCATATCCTCACGGCAATCATATGAGAAAGGTACCATCATCACCGCATTAGCAACTAGGAAAACCACAGCAAAAGGCTAAGTCCTAGAGACTGGGAAGGGTCGGGGGAAGGGGAGATTAGGGAGAGCCTGGTTAAAGAATACAAAACCCCAGCTAGAGAGGAGGAATCAGTTTCAGTGTTCTATCCCACTGCAGCATGACTGTCGGTCACAATAATAGGTTCTATAGTCTCCAGTAGCGAAAACGATGAATCTAATGTTCCCAATACAAAGAAATGGTAACTGTTTGAAATGACGGATATGCATGTTACCCTGATCTGATAGCTGTATGGTATATGAGTCAAAACATCACTACATACCCCAGGACTACGTAAAATTACTATATGTCACTTAAATAATAAAATTTAAAAACATAACTTGCCACAGTAAGCCATGACTGCAGCCCAGATTCAAACCCAGACAGTCTGGCCTGAGAGCTCAGTCTTAGGCACCGCCTCTCATGTAGGAAATATTATCGTGGTGTGGAGGGAAGAACAGGCTTTGGGGTCAAAATCCTAGCTTTGCTCCTTCAGAAGATTGGCTCCCTCACATGTGAAATCTGGGCCAATAATGGATGTGTCTGGTAGGATCCATGAGAATTCAACAGAATAGTGTGTAAAATGGCACCTGACATGCAGTAGATGCTGGCCATTCTTAATTTCCTGATTTCCTCTAATTAAGGAAGTCTTCAAAGAGAAGTTTCTGATACTATGGTGGTCACTTTAGTATCAAATGCTTCAGTATCAAGGGATTTTACTTATTTATTTACTGAGACAGAGTCTCACTCTGTCACCCAGGCTGGAGTGCAGTGGTGAGATCTCAGCTCACTGCAACCTCTGCCTCCTGGGTTCAGGTGATTCTCCCGCCTCAGCCTCCTGAGTAGTTGGGATTACAGGCACACGCCACCACGCCTGGTGAAAATTTTTTTTTTTTTTTTTTTTTTTTTTTTTTGTATTTTTAGTGGAGAAAGGATGTCGCCATGTTGACCAGGCTGGTCTTGAACTCCTGACCTCAGGTGACCCAGTCCTCGGCCTCCCACAGTGCTGGGATTACAGGCCTGAGCCACCATGTCTGGCCTAGTATCAAAGGGTTTTAACAGAGCTCATGGAATTACTCTAGAAGAAACACTTCTAATCTTTTTTCTTTTTAAAAAAATTTTTCCAACATGCAGAAGAGAAGAAAAATCTTGGTCTTCAAGATGGTAATTGAATTTAACCATATTTACTAATAACTATATACATAAAACTATATATGTAATAAGTAAAAACCATATATATATATATATATATGTATAAGCTATAATGGTTTTTATATGATATGTAAACTGCCAAATAAGTCTATTTGGTCAATAGTGTGGTATTTCTACCTTGTCAGTAAGCCAACATCAAACAGTGTATATTTGCATCAGGAGAGAAACTGTCCTGCTCTCTGAGATGGGGTTTGTTGTCCTTGGTCCCCAGCAACCAGGAAACCGCGGGATGCTGTGAAGGGCCCCAGGTGTCTCTGCCCATCTGAGCCTAAACTGCTGAATGCAGCAACCCCATCCACCCTGAACCCTCCAGGCCCAGCCCCTTCGGTGACCGACACAAACGAGGGTTTTTCGGATACCTATTGGAGGGTGGATGTCACACAGTATAGCATAAGGTCAGGGTGCTGAACTGCTGTCCAGAGAGTCTGTGATGATCATTCTAATTTTTCTTCTTCCCTTTGGACAAATCATTTAACCTCCCTGAGGCCTATTTTTTATAAAAATCATTTGTGAGGTGTGAATTACATTATATATGTCTGAAAGCACAGAGTAAATGCATCTCCCTTCCCACATGCTATTCTCTCTCCTTGGAATACATCTGTAATGTTCTTTCCTCTTCCACTTCCCCTTCTTCTAGCAAACTTCTGTGCCTCCCTTTAAGACCCAGCTTAGAAGCTGCCTCCTCCAGGAAGCCCTCCTGTACCCCAGCAGTCTGAGATGGGTACTTCCCCATAGCATTCAGGCTTGCTCCTGTCATGCCACTGTTGGTCTGTCTCTGTCATTAGACAGTGCTAGCAAGGTGGGTCTTGGCCATTTTTCTTTTCTTTCGTTTTTTGAGATGGAGTCTTGTACTATCGCCCAGGCTGGAATGCAGTGGCGGGATCTCAGCTCCCAGGTTCAAGCAATTCTCCTGCCTCAGCCTCCCAAGTAGCTGGGATTACAGGTGACCACCACCACGCCCAGCTAATTTTTTGTATTTTTAGTAGAGACAGGGTTTCACCATGTTAGCCAGGCTGGTTTCCAACTCCTGACCTTGTAATTCGCCCACCTCGGCTTCCCAAAGTCCTGGGATTACAGGTGTGAGCCACCATGCCCAGGTCTTGGCCATTTTTAAACCCCCAGAACCTAGGCAGGGCCTGGCACAAGATAGATTCTCAAAAAGAGCTTGCTGAACAAATGAATCATAAAGCTGAATTCCATAATCCAAGCCACATTTTCGCACTTACTCACAATGGCATACAGATTATGCCTTTAGAAATAAACAAGGTCAGAGGTTGTGAGATCAGAGAGTTAGGTCAGAAAGCAGGGCAGGGGCTTCCTCTGCCTTGACACTTCGGGCCCCAGCTCCCAACCCCACAGAATGACACAGCAACCACAGAAGGGGACAGTGGCCTCCTGCCCCTTGCCAAGCTGTAAAAAGTAATGGCAAGAAACCATGCCCTAATTTCCCTCTTCAGATCATGCCAGTTTGTGGAATTTAACCACAAGAATATTGATAAGTTCCGGAACAAGGACAAAGTCGATGTCTGTCATCGGCCAGGTTCCACATGCCTGAACTGCAGAGTCATGGTGGGTCTTAAGGGTCATCTGGTCTACCCTCTGCTCTGTGTACAAATCTCTCCAAGCCAACAGTCACTCCCAGTCATGGGGTATTTCAAAATCTCCAGACTTTCAGCTGCAAGTGGAGTGGCAAAGACAAAACTCACTCCGTGATCCTTCCAATACAGGGGTGTTTCCGAGACTCAGTGAAGTACTTAGCATACACAATGCATTGCTTTGGAAACCACGAAGAACACAGAGATGAAACGTCGTGCCTGTCTCCAAGGCTCAAGCCTCAGAAGGTGCAGAAAGGCCATATAGTCAGGGCCACAAGCTGGACATATGTGGTGGATGAAGACAGAAGCCATATGGGGACGTTCTGCAGAACAGTAGACCCCCTTCCTTCAGAAACAACCAAATCCAATGGTAGACTTGATGCCAAAAATCAACTGTCACAGGGGAAATTTCACTATGGACTGAGTACTGAATGATATAGCAAGGAAGTGTTGGCAATTTTTAGACCTGACGACCATAACATCGTTATGTCTGAAAATGCCCCTATATTTGAGAGACGCAAAATCTAGTGTATAGAAATAAAGTGACGTGAAACATTAAAGCAACTCAGAAAGAAAGAAGTAGAGGCAGAGATCCAGGAGGCAATTGTGGTAAGATCTCGATAGCCATGGATTCTGGGGGACGCAGGGTTTGGGTGCATCGTGCACTCTCTCTTCTTTGGGAATGTTTGAAAGGTTGATAATTTAGAAAAGCTGAAAATGAAAGGAAGGTGGCTCGGGGTGGAAGAAGCACTTTCAGCCGGGCCTTAGGTCCCTAGGAGCTCACAGATGAAAACAGACAGGAACGTCATTTGCAGGAGGCCCGGCTCATCAGAGGCCCCGGGCGGAAGGGGCTGGCTGTGGCTCGGGAGCTCAGGTTGCCCCTGCGTGGGTCGGAGTTCCAAACATGGGGCCATGGCTCCCGAGGGCCACCTGTGTTGACCTGTTTCTCCAGGATGTGGTCAGCGCTACAGATCAGCAAGAGGCAAAGAACTCCACAGATACCAGTCCCTGCAGGGTGGCCGCGGGGAGGCTGCCAGACACTTCCAGAACAACCTATTTGTTCTCATTGTGCCAGCCCTGGCCTCGAGGGTAGTGGCACACTCTCTTCGTCACTTGCATAACTGGTGGATCCAGGCTCCTGAGACCAGCGCCCCTTGTGGGCGCTGATGTTTCCCTACGGGGGTGGTCCATGGCCTTCTTGGGAATACACTTCCTGTTGCCCCTGCTCTGGATTCTCCCCATCTCCAGAGGGAGCAGATCAGAGGAGGCAACACGGGAGTGGTGGATGAGGCCCCCTGCCCAGGGAGCATCCCACTGCCACTCCCCCTGCCCTTCCTGCCCCAAGTCTGGACCCTTCCTCCCCTGGCACTGTCTCTGGAAGGAAGTGGGCATCCAAGGGCCTAACCTGCTGCTGCTACCCTCTCACATGGGGCCTCCACCACTGCCCGCCTCCCCAAAGGCCACCGCAAGCCTCTGCTGGGACGCACTGGGGTTTCAGGGCCTGCCACAATGTCCCACCATCTCCCCTCTGGGCCTGATTTGCCTTGGGCTTATCCAGTTTCTCTAAGATCATGGAAAAAATGAGCTCTGGTCATATCTACAGAGCAGCCTTGGCATTGACCTCTTGGGGCAATTGCCTTTGACAGCCTGAGAGTCATTCAGAAATTGCCGATGGTTCACTCGGGTGAGGTGGGTGGTTCTTCTCTTGCAAGCTTATCTTCACTTTGCAGCCCTGGTAACTAACTGCCGAGCATTGCAAAATCAGAGAGAAAATATTTACAATGAAAGTTGATCCAGAAAGACTTACTTAGACAAGGGTCAGCGTACCTTCAGTTCAGCCTGACCTCTTCCAGATGAAGTGACTTTGGACAAGGGCTGTAATCTCTCAGTGCCTTGGGGAGAGACAGAGCCATACGATACAAAGAGCAGGAGCTTCGGAGTCTGAGAAACGAATTCCAATCCTCCCTCCCTACTCACTGGCCTGGAAATTAGGGCAACAGGGTTCATCTCAGATTATATTTCCTATCTCAGAGTATTTTGTAAATTAAAAGGGATGAACTGGAGATGATCTGTAAGGTGTAGACACATGCCACCTCCTCCCACACCAATGCCAAATTCCTCATCGTTTTTTATTTTTATTTTTTTTAAGATGGAGTCTCACTCTGTCACCCAGACTGGAGTGCAGTGGCGCAATCTTGGCTCACTGCAACCTCTGCCTCCCGGGTTCAAGTGAGTCTCCTGCCTCAGCCTCCCAAGTAGCTTGGATTACGGGCACCTGCCACCATGCCCAGCTAATTTTGTATTTTCAGTAGAGATGGAGTTTTGCCACGTTGGCCAAGCTGGTCTTGAACTCCTGACCTCAGGTGATCCGCCCGCCTCAGCCTTCCAAAGTTCTGTGATTACAGGCATGAGCCACCATGCCTGGCACCTCATCTTTTTGATAAGGGAGTTGGAGAGGATGGCCAGCAAGGCCACTTTCGGCTGGGACCTAATGCAGTCCCAGGAAATCACAGGGCCAGTAAGTTATTCTCCTTCCTGTATCCAGCCCCAGGCCCCAGGCAGTCTCAGCCAGTTTTTTAAAACCATCAGGACTCAAAGCGGTCCAGGTGCAGTCTGAGCCCCACATCCACTCGGCCCCCTGGAGCGGCTGCTCCATCCTCCATGGGCTTCTGTGTTCCGTGGCCCAGTGAGGCTCTTCCTTTCTGATTTTCCACACTTTCTTGGGGGTCACCAGTTAGGCAGGAGTGAATTCTAAGACACTCAGGCCTTAACCGCTGTTCTGGTGGGGAGCAGAACAGATAGACTCCTCCTGGAGCCAAACACCGGGAATGATTTCGCTCCTTCAACGCTGATGGCTTTGGGCACATCTGCTCCTCAATGTCCTTGCCTCTCAGATGAGAGCGTGGCCCAGCCACCCTTGGATGGTTAGGTGGGATTTTCTGCTGGAATTGTGCATCTTGGGAAAGTGTTTTGAAAAGCCTGAGATGCTGGAAAGATGGGAGGCAGGATGGAAATGACCAAGCCAGGTCCGCAGGATGGGCCCCTCCCACTGAGAAAGTGCCTGCTGTCCTTCTCCCGGTGCCGCCACTGACCAACTCCTTCTCAGCCAGATGTTGGGGCTATTTCCACCTGTGTGCTAAACCCTCGTGGGGGTGGGGAGCATGGCCATCTTTCCATGGGAAACCACCAGGTGCTAAGTTCTCTAGCACCCTCTCATGACCTCTAGGTAGGTGGCCATATGTCCCCTTTACCTAGTATATTCTGCTTAACCAGAGTAATTCTTAATAGCGCCTCCTTTCATTTTCAAACAAGTGTCCCAGCTGGCACGGGAAACAGGGGCACTGCACCTCTAGGCCAAGCGATACCTCTACAAACCCCGCATCTAGGCAAGCTACTCATTTCAGGGTGGGTCAGCCCCTTTGGACATCATGTAGCATGGACATTATTCTCTATGTCACTTCTATAAAAGGGAATGTGGCTTTTTTCTTTTTCTTTTCGAGACAGAGTCTTGCTCTGTAGCCCAGGCTGGAGTACAATGGCACGGTCTTGGCTCACTGCAACCTCTGCCTCCCAGATTCAAGCGATTCTCCTGCCTTGGCCTCCCAAGTAGCTGGGAATACAGGTGCCTGCCACCACGGCCAGCTAATTTTTTGTATTTTTAGTAGAGATGGGGTTTCACTATGTTGGCCAGGCTGGCATTGATCTCCTGAACTTGTGATCCTCCTGCCTCAGCCTCCCAAAGTGTTGGGATTACAGGCGTGAGTCACCACGCCCAGCCGGGAATGTGGCTTTCAAGGGAACAGAAGTAAGATTCGAGGGCGCCGGCCTTCCTCCGTGAGGACGCAGCTCGGTTTGCAGCCCCGGAGAACACCTTCTTTTATCTGCTTCTCTCCTGTTTAGTGATTTAGCCTAAGGTTTACGCCTGCCAACATCAGCATGGGGAGGCGCCATGGCCCCCTGAACCCACAGCTGCCCCCGCAGTGGCTCCCAAGGCCATGGAGCGCTCCCGGCTGAGGAGAGGCATGTGACAGCCAAGGACATTCTATGCCCAGTAGACCGAAGCTCCTTATCCCGGGGCTGATTGTTCTCAGCTGTGATTGCACCACGGCAAGGGAAACTTGAAAGAAGGCTCAAGATGCCATAGATAGGTGAACTGCTGATGTTTTGACATTTCTTTTCCATTCTCAGCCAGCAATTTCATGGTTTTTCTTATGGATTGGAGAGGGAACACATGCCTGCCAGAGCACTTCCCCTGTGCAGTTTCTCATAAGGCTACTCCCATGACGGTGTGTCTCAGAGGCAGGTCAAGGGCAGCAGCCCTTGTCCCATTTTACAGATGAGGAAACTAAAGAAGGAAAGAAATTCTGCTCCTCGGCCAGGCAAGGTGGCTCATGCTTGTAATCCCAGCACTTTGGCAGGCTAAGGCGGGCAGATCACCTGAGGTCAGGAGTTCAAGACCAGCCTGACCTACATGGAGAAACACTGTCTCTACTAAAAATGCAAAAAAAAAAAAAAAAAAAAAAATCAGCTGGATGTGGTAGCACATGCCTGTAATCCCAGCTACCCCAGAGGCTGAGGCAGGAGAATCTCTGATCCTGGGAGGCAGAGGTTGCAGTGAGCCGAGATCGCACCACTGTACTCCAGCCTGACGACAGAGTAAGACTCTGTCTCAAAAGAAAAAAAAAAAAAAAAAGAAAAAAGAAATTCTGCTCCTTAACTTGATCTAGTGAATCAGGCTTCCTTTTAGAAATAATTAAGGCGTTCATCAAATTGTATCCAAAATAGGAAGTGAAACACAGCATGTTCTCACTTAGAAGTGGGAGCTAAATGGATAGAGAGGGACACACACAGCAGATCATGAGACTTCCGGAAGTGGAAGGCAGGGCAGCGAGGGTAGAAAAGTCTCCTGTTGGGTACAGTGTTCACCATTCAGGTGTGGGCACGCCAAACACCTAGACTCCCCTACTTGAGCCATGTTCATGCAACCGAACTGCACCTGTGCCCCCTAAATCTATAAAAATACTGTGCACGGACACGCACATTCACACACTCACACAAATTCTGTCGCTCCTCCGGGGCCCTCACCTGGCTTCCTTCCTCTGGTTTCACTCATGATGCTTTCCTATGTCCCAGCTATAAGTACACCACACTCAAACATGCCTCCTGGTTTCACTCCATCGGACAAAGAAGTGGTTACCTGGAAGCAGCCAGTGAGGGGAGAGGACAAAGGTGACCCACAAAAACAAACTTTTTTGTTGTTTTCTTACCTTTTGACGCATCCGACAGAGCGCTACTGAGGGAGACCTGGGCCCGCCCCGTACTCTCCGGCCTACAGAGACTCTCAGTGTCCACCAGGGCTGAAGGCTGCTTACACGAGAATACAAAAGCTTCTCGACCGGGTGTGGTGGCTCATGTTTATAATCCCAGCACGTCGGGAGGCCAAGGAAGGTGGGTCACTTGAAGTCACAAGTTCAAGACCAGCCTGGCCAACATGGTGAAACCCAGTCTCTACTAAAAATATAAAAAATTAGCCAAGCGCAGTGGGGCATGACGGAGCCACAATTTAAACTCAAGGTTGACTGACTCCACCTTAGATCATGTATTCCAATGCTTCCCAAATGGAACACTACACGAAGAGACGCTAATGGTTGCCATCTGACCTAAAATGGGTGGAGAGGGCAGTTCTGCATCAAATAAGTTTAAGAAATACCACATACCCAGTGGTTCTCAAACTTTTTGATTTCAGGAACGCTTTGCACCCTTAAAAATTATCAAGAGTCACCGCCCCCTAGAAGTTTCTTGCTTGCATGCTGCCCCCACATGAAAAAAAAAAGGAAAAAAAAAATTATCAAGAGTCGGCCAGATGCAGTGACTCATGCCTGTAGTCCCAGCACCCTGGGAGGTCAAGGCTGCGGGACTGCTTGAGTCCAGGAGTTTGAGACCAGCCTGAGCAACTTAGCAAGATCCCATGTCTACAAAAGCATTTATAAATTAGCTGGGTGTGGTGATACGCACCTATAATCCCAGCTATGCAGGAGGCTGAGGCAGGAGGATCTTTTGAGTCTAGGAAATCAAGACTGCAGTGAGCCATGATTGCACCCCTGCACTTCAGCCCGGGCAGCAGAGCAAGACCCTGTCTCAAAAAAAAAAAAAAAAAAAAGGTCAAAATCTTCCAAGTGCTTTTGTTTATGTGGGTTATGCCTATCACAATAACATTAAACCAGAAAATTTTTAAAATACGCAGTCATTCATTTAAAAATAACAATAATAAATTTGCTCCGTGCTAACACTGTATTTTTGTGAAAAATGACTCCGTTCCCAAAACAAAAATAACCAGTGAAGAGTGGCATTGTCCCACATTTTGGTCCAACTCCTCAGTATTCAGCTTAAGAGCTGGAGTTTCACTTCTGCTTCTGAATTCAACCTGTTGCACTAACATGTAGGCTCTAGAAAATCCTGGTGTGTGCTTGTGACAGAGAAAGGGTTAAAGGATGTCTTAGTCTTATTCTGAAAGTAGTCTTGACTTCACTGACCCTCCTGAAAGGGTCTCAAGGATCCTAGAAACTTCTGGCCCACACGTCGAGAACTGGCATTCTACCCTGAATTCCTTTAGAAACTCACAGCCCGTATCAGCAAGGCGCAGACTCTGAGAAGTCCTGCAGGAAGGGGTCTTCTATGAGGTCTAATTGAATGTGTCCCAGACTTACTGAGTGGAACTTCTTTGTTAATTGATGTACCCCATGACATCACGTGGAATGGCCTTCCAGTGCTAACCGTATGAAAGTCTCACTCATTCTGCCAGCCTTCCTCCCTCAAGCGGGGTGACCCTAGAGCCACTTAGGAAACATATTTTGCATTTCATGACACGAGATCTTGCCTTGTCAAGCCATCAACCCTCAGCGTTTCTTCCAGGGAAACCTCATGGCTAAGTGGAAAGACCAGGAACTTGAGGCTTGAAATCTGCATCCACCACTTAACTAATTGTGTGACATTAGGAAAGACATTGAAATGCCCTTAGTCCTTCTCATCTGTAAAATGAGAATAACACCTAATAGTGAAAGTGCCATAATCACTTTTGGTATCGTCAGTCTAGACACAGACCTGATCTCTACAATGCAGCCAAACCACGCTTCATCCATTTCAAACGAGTCACTGGGTCTCTTTTGGCTCCTGTCATTCCTGATCACGTTTTGTCACAATTTTGTTCATTTGCTTCATGTTGTTCTTCTGTCTGAGATGCACTTCCCATCTCTCTGCCTGGAAAACTTCTACACATCCTTCAAAACCCTGATCAAAGTCCAACTCCTCTAAGAAGCCTTTTCTAACACCTCTGTCACATTTCTTAGCCTTCAGCCCTTAGCACAGACGTCCTCAAACCTTCCTTATGGTGACCTGTCTGTCCCCACATCTCTCTCTCCCCACCCCATGCCCCGAGCCCCTCAGAGTCACTCTGCCTCCTTCTGTTCCATGCACACACAAGGTAACCCTCAAAGAGCACTCATTCAGTAGAGGATACCATTTCCTGTGGGACTAAGCCCACCAAGAAATCCTTTAGCCTTTCCTTATAATCTTCTGCATCCTCCCTCCCCATCAGTCCTGCTCCTTGCAGACTCAGGCAGGTCTTGGTCTGAAAGAGGCTCAGAGGCTGACCGTGCAGTTGCTTTCGGCTCTGCTCATCTGAATGCTGTCCTCAGGCCTGTCTGGCCTAGTCTCAAACTAGGAACAGAGATGCATGGCAGGCACGGGTCTGATGAGATGACAGCCACAGGACATCAATCACCAGGGCCTAGCGGCGGCAGTGTCACCCTGGGTGCTCTTCCTTGGGAACCACTGCCTGGCTGTCAATTCTGCCCAACATTTACCAAGGGCCTGTCTGGGACAACTCCCACCAGTGGGTGCCTGTCCGACCCTCATCTCACCACTAGCAAGATCCAGGGCTGAGGGCGATGCAAGGTCAGATTAGCTAAAGGACTTACCGCTGCTCTGAATTGCCCTTCAGAGCAGCCATGAGGCTGGACTTACCAATTCTCTTGTAGAGAAGGCTTTGTGGTCCTGGCTCTCTCCATGGGCTTTGTACAGTTGTTCCTATTAAGTTGTTTCCACAGCCAGCTATGGACAACACAGGGAGGCAGCCATGTTTGCTGGGAGCTCAAGGGTCACTGTGCCTGGGATCCAGGTGCTAAGCAGAACAGTGAGGAAAGACAGAACATACAGGAGGGCACCAGATGTGCTTGGATCATGTGGGGAAGAACATGAGGAGGTTAAAATCAGTTTTCTTACTCCCTATGTCATCTTTGTATGTTCTAATGCAACTTCAGGATCTGTTTGCCTTACAACAAAGTAAGGATCTGTTTGCCTTACTGGACAAAGTCAAGGGAACAAGAGTAATTTGGAATTCTTATGTGCCTTCTCACCAGGTACATATGATTGATTATTCAGTATTCAGAGAGAAGTGCAAAGGATCATCCTCAAGGGTTGCCCCAGTTAAATGTGAACAGAATCAAAAGTCAAAACTTCCATCCCATACAATGCTACGGCATCACTCTGTCATTCATTCATCCATCTAGTCTTTACTGAGCACCTAGTATATGCTCGTACTAGGTTCTGAGAGCACTGTGGTGAGGAGGGCCCACATGGCTCCCTTCCTTCAGAGGAGGAGAGAGGCACAAACCAGATACACACACACACACACACACACGGGAATGAGTGCTTTAAAGTTCAGGAACTTAAACAAAAGAAATGTGGTTTTTTGTTTTTGTTTTTGTTTTTGTTTTTTTGAGACGGAGTCTTACTCTGTTGGCCAGGCTGGAGTGCAGTGGCGTGATCTT
The DNA here is from genome assembly GCA_004027835.1 of Alouatta palliata. Classification (NCBI taxonomy): domain Eukaryota; kingdom Metazoa; phylum Chordata; class Mammalia; order Primates; family Atelidae; genus Alouatta; species Alouatta palliata. The sequence goes on from PVKV010001225.1 coordinate 18,934, forward strand.
GGCTCACTGCAACCTCCACTTCCCAACTTCAAGCAATTCTCCTGCCTCAGTCTCCCAAATAGCTGGGATTACAGGCACTTGCCACCACACCCAGCTAATTTTTGTATTTTTAGTAGAGATGGGATTTCACCATGTTGGCCAGGCTGGTCTCAAACTCCTGACCTCGTGATCTGCCCGCCTCAGCTTCCCCAAGTGCTGGAACTACAGGCATGAGAAACCGCACCCAGCTGAAATGTGGTTATAGACATGGTTCATGGAAGGCTGGAGGGCTGTGGACTTTTCTCCAAAAGAGTAATATTTCAGCTGCATCAAGCAAGATGAGACGGTGGCAGGTGAAGGGGACTGGAGCAGGTAGGAGGAGAAGCCCTCCAGGCAAAGGGGACAGGTGCGAAGGCCTCAGGAAAGGGTGGCAAGGGCTCGTCACATGGAGGGATTGAAGAAAGGTGAAGTGGCGGGAGCGTAGCATGCAAAGTCAGTGGCATCAACTGCACTGGGGAGGACAGCAAGGCTGACAGTGCAGAGCCTTGGACGCCATCCTAAGGAGTGTGATTTTTCTTCCCCCTCAGTGCAAAAGGAAGCCCTAGAGGGGACTCAGAAGAGAGTGACACATTCTGAGTTATATTTTAGGAAGTCACTTGATTGGGAGGATCAAGGGTGGAATCAGAGAGACCCATCAGGAGGGCAGGAAGCTGAATGAAGGGGTTGGCAGAGAAACCAGCATGTTCCGGAGAATGCTGGATGCATGGCTCCAGGCCCCTCAAGGGGAGACCTCATACTCACCTCCACTTGGCATGTGCAGAGGAGAGGGAAGCCTCTCATGCCATACTCAGAGAGGCAGAGGCTGGAAAAAGAAATCAAGGAAAAATGTTTCTCCGGACGCATGGACCGCTGAGCCCTGCAGCACCTGGCTGGCCTGGGCAGGAGCAGGAGCAGGAGCAGGACAAGCCAGGGCCTTCCCCTCCTTCCACACAGCCAGCCACGGTCCTGGTGCAGCCAGCACCAGCACTTCCATAGACTCTGCCTGGAACGCCTCGTTCCCCAGCCCGAGAAGGCAATGTAATTCATTCCTGTGCTGACCTGTGGCCTCCCCGTGGCCCTGTCCTAGTGCCCCAGGCGCTAGCTCCCAGCTTCCCAAACCACACGTCCCAGGCTCCTTCATGCCCTGCTGCGGTCTGTACCTGGTCCCCAGGGCACCCACGCCTGCAGTGACTGCCCAAGTGGTGGATTATCAGCCCGGCTCTTCCCTCCTGCACTCTCAGCCTTACGACGGGGTGCGTGCTTCCTTACCCTTTGGCTAGAGGATTGGTTGTATAATTTGCACTGGGCATGGGTATGTGGGTAGAGGGCCAATGTGCCAGCTGTAAGCCTCAGCCTGGCAAGCCTTGCGTGTTCCCATTGCTCTTTCGTATCTCTGCCATCGTCAAAAGAAGAGTCTCCTGCCTGGGACCCAGGATGGACAACCATGGAGTCAGATAAGCCTGGCCAGCCCCCACAGGCCTACAGCCGGAACCTGCAGATCCACAAAACCAATGTCGGCTACCGTCTGTCAGGAGACTTTTGTAGTCATTCACTGCTGATACACCTCTCCCCTTGCCTGCCATGTCTTTAACATGTGAGATGTCCCAGAGCCAGGACCACACTTACTTTTTATCCTGTTTCCCAAGAGCCTAGCACAGAGCAATGATTTAATAAATTCTCTCAAATGTAGAAAGGAAACGCACAGGTGCACAGCTAAACTATCCAAGTAACTGGATCAGTCTTCCGGGGATCCCCTGGCCCACGGGGATCATGGGAAAGACTGAAGACTACCCAGCAGGCCCCAGGAGGACATACACGCAGGCTAGGGATGGGCCAGCCCTCAAAATAGGCAAGTGAGCCAGGCAACCCCTGAGACTGTATTTCACTATCCCTCGACTGAGCTGGTGTCCTCAGCTCCCCTTTCATGTTTCAGAGACCAACAGCCCCTCTTATAGGCCATCCCTGGCAACCAGCTGGCCATTCTGTGCCCAAAACTGTCCACACCCTCTGAGGCCGGGGATTTAGGGGTGGGACTCCAGATGCACATGTCGTCTGGTGGGGTGGCAACCATTCCAAGAGGGTCGCATAGGTCAAAAGCAAAAGGAGGCGAGAACACAAGCCAGGCCCTGCTGAGAAACAGAGGGAGGCTGGACATTTCAGCCCATCCAGACTCAGCATCTTCAGGGAGAGCAGAGAGGGTGTCAGCACTGCTCAGGAGGCTGACAGCTCCTCGGCTAGGGTCCCCCATAGTCCAGGGGTCTGTGGTGCAGAATATGGAACCCCTGAAAAGCACAGGCTGAGTGGGACGTAGGTGGGAAAGTGGAGCCTGCAGGTGACCGGCCATCCTCACCAGCTTCATGGCACAGGGGACCCAAGGCCACACATCCAGGGAGTGCAGGGATCCTGTGGCTAAGGTCAACAGCCAGCCCCAGCTCAGGGTGGGTGGGTACCGACTGGGTGAGGGACAGCAGGGGCTCTTTTTTCCTTCCTGTGGCTTCTTGGATGTCCTGGTTTTTGTTTTTTTGAGATGAACTCTCACTCTGTTGCCAGGCTGGAGTGCAGTGGCATGATCTTAGCTCACTGCAACCTCCGCCTCCCCGGTTCAAGCAATTCTCCTGTCTCAACCTCCCGAGTAGCTGAGACTACAGGCGCGTGACACCACGCCCTGCTAATTTTTGTATTTTTAGTAGAGACAGGGTTTCACCATGTTGGCCAAGATGGTTTCGATCTCTTGACCTCGTCATCCACCCGCCTCAGCCTCCCAAAGGGCTGAGATTATAGACATGAGCCACTGTGCCCAGCCAGATGCCCTTTGACAAAGAGAAATATATCAGGAGATTAAAAGCTCTGCATGTTCCTGGCCCCACGGCAGCCTGGGGGTCCCCAGGGAGCCACAGGGGTTTTTCTCTCCTGAGTTGCCTGGTGCCCCAGGCCTCTGTGGTGAGAGCACTGTGTTCTGAAATTCAAGTGGACCTTGGCAGTGAGGCAATCTTGACTGTGAGATAGCCCCACTATATTTGGAAACTAGATTAAAGGGAAGGCTTATAAATTACCTCTCTATCCCTTGAAGGGCAACTCCAGATCTTTTAAAGGAGGTTGCGAAATAAACCTTGACAGTTTCCTCCTGGTCTGGGACTCATATCTTTTTTAAGCAAATGAACGGTACCTTGTCTAAATCAGGATCCATGAAGACGCAGTCGGCTGGTCTTAGGAATTAGTCAGGTGGTTTTAGGCAATATGCTTGCCCCAACACGCTGGGACCCAGCGAGCCCCAAACACTGTCTTCTCAGCAAACGTAGAAAGCCATTGCACTCAGCTAACCACCTCACACAGACTCGACTGAAAAACACACACACGATCCCACACTGGAAATAGGAACAGGTCCCTTCGCATTCATTCTTGCCATAAAGGCGACATCTACCCACAGCCCTCGCCCCTCTGTGGAAATGCATTTAGCTGTCAGCACCCATGGGCATCCAGTTCCACCCATTCACCAAGATCTTTGAGATCACGCTGAACTCAGAAAAGTATTTTCCCTTTTGTTTTGGTTGGGTTTTGATGTTGAGGTTCAGAAGCAGGGAATCAAATGACACAACGAAAGAGTAAGATCCGAGCTCTTATTCCCCAGGAGCCCATGGTCTACATGGCAGATGTTACAGGGATTAAGTCATCCATAGAAGAGTTATGAGAAAGGATATCACCCACTTTAAAAGCGGTACAATCTGTCCCGTGGGGGCAAGCATGGTAAGTGGAAATGAAGAGAGGGTTGACATTTCGATTTAAAGCTCCAGTAACTTGCAGGTAATGTTTCAAGGGTGTCTGGTGCGCAGGAAACAAAGCGAGAAGACTGAAGGTGGAGATTAACCCTTTAGCCTCCACCACTCTTTTGGCCTTGACCTTCTTGGTTACAAAGAATGGCAGAAGGCACTATCAAAAAGAGTGGGAGAGGGGTGTTTCCACGTCCTGTGGCCCAAGGCTGGGCCCCGTAACAAGTAACTCACATGCAAGAACATCTTGCATGATGTATCTGTTCTTAATGTCTTCCATGTAATGAAACAAACACGCATTGAGCATTTAATCTGATCAGAAATAAGTATTGAGTTCCCCTGTGAGGTTTAGTCCAGTTCATCAAAGGCGGATGAGTGGGACAAGGTACACCCAGATAAACTAAGCGCACTGCAATCAGAGACAGCAGACCTGAAGAGCAAAGGGACATCGGAGACGAACTGACCAGGGGATCTGCGGCAGGTGGCTCAGCCTCTTGCCCTCAGTTTGTTCATCTCTCAGTTAAGAAATCAAAATTGGGATGGGTGTGGTGGCTCATGTCTGTAATCCCAGTACTTTGGGAAGCTGAGATGGGGAAGATCACTTGAAGCCAGGAATTCGGGACCAGCCTGGGCAACATTGCAAGACCTTGCCTATATAAAAAACAAAAATTACCCAGGTGTGGCAGCATGCACCTATAGTCCCAGCTACTCAGGAGGCTGAGGTGGGAGGATCACTTGAGCCCAGGAGTTCAAGGCTACAGTGAGCTGTGATCACACTACTGCACTTTAGCCTGGGCAACAGAGGGAGACCTTGGTTCTAAAAAAAGAGAAATCCAAGTCACATCTAGCCATAGAATACCATGGTTCTAAATACCCCAAGCTGGCCAGTAGTAACAAAAGCTTACATGTACAGGTTGTGAAGCTCTGGCCCACTCGTGGCCTCCTTGGAGGCCTGAGATGCAGTGCTGCGGAGGGTCAGCTCCAGGTCAGACTCTTGGGAGGATTTCCTAGAAGGGATGAGTGGGTTTAAGACAGCAAAGAAGAAGGAAGGCATATGATATGGTTTGGCTATGTCCCCACCCAAATCTTGAATTGTAGCTCCCATAATTCCCAAGTGTTGTGGGAGGAACCCAGTGGAAGGTAATTGAATCATAAGGCTAGGTCTTTCCCATGCTGTTCTCGTGATAGTGAATAAGTCTCATGAGATCTGATGGTTTTATAAAGGGGAGTTCCCTTGCACAAGCTCTCTTGCCTGCTGCCATGCAAGATGTGCCTTTCTCCTCCTTTGCTTTCCGCCATGATTGTGGGGCCTCCCCAGCCATGTGGAACTTTGAGTCCATTAAACATCTTTTTTATAAATTACCTAGCCTCACATATGTTTTATTAACAGTATGAGAACAGACTAACACAGCGTACCTGTCAGAAAGCACCCCCAGTGGCACAGGGGTGAGAAGAAGGAGATCTGCTGGGGAGAAAAGAACTGAAGGAGGAGAGGGAAGAAACTTAAGAGGAACTAAAAGAACCCTCTAAAAGTCCTGGGCTCTGACTAAACCATGCAACACAAACCAGAATAAGTCACTACCTGGCTGATCCTTAACCAAACCCAAGTTTACCCAACTCTGCCAAAGATGACTTGGAACAATGCCTTTTCCTTGGACCTTGTTTTATCTGATGCTCATGACAATATTGCAAGGTGAAGCAGGGATTGTTCACCCATCTTACAGATGGGCAACTCTGACCCATGGCAGCCAGGGGCTGGCCCATAGTTGGCAGCTGATGGTAGCATGATCCTTATATCACCTGCTTCCTGCCACATGACCCCAAAGCCCCATTTTGAACTGAATCCAAAAATACAGATTTCTCTGAGTCTTCGTATTTTCTGAAACTACTGAATGAAAACATCAAAATACTCTCCAAACAAAACTGTCCTTTCATCCATTTCTGAGACCTTCTATAGAGAAGACCACCAGATGGCCCTTTGCCTGTGGGTAGGGGCAAGCACTTGAGGTCAGCTAGAAAAAAAAAAAAAATCAATCCAAGGAGGTCAGCCCTCCACCAGTCTAGAATTCCCACTGTTTAAATGTCTTTTTTCGAACCCAGGGTACAAAATAAATTAGGACTGCAGGAATGTTAAACTTCAAGGTAGAATTATATATACACACACATACGGCTGAAACTTTTTGCTTGAGAACTACATACACATGGTGGATGTATCAGTGAACCTTCTAGGGAAGACTCAGAATCAGGCTGTGGATCAAAAGGGACTTTGAAGAAGCATCTCATCCACATGACCCCTGCATTTTGGGAAGAAGAAAGCTGAGGCTCAGGAAAGTCAAATGACTCCTCCAAGGTCACAGAGCTGCCAGCCAGTGAATCTGTCGCCTGCCTATTCCAAACTCCAGACCATGCCTTTCCCTTGTGAGGGGTGAGAAGAGTCGACTTTGATGGCTCTGCTGGACTTCCTCTGAGGACAACAGGCAGACAAGGCACACACGCTCATCAGGCGAGTCATCGCTGCCATCAGCATCCTGAACAGTGAAATGCCTCACGCTGCAGCACGGCACAAGGGCTGCTGGCATTTTCACACAGTCAGACAGGATAAGCAAGGGCTGGAGGATGTGATGGAAAGGGGGCAGAGGAGAGATGGCCCACGCAGGAGGCTCCCCGTGAAAAGACTGAAGATGGGTGTGAGCAAAGGCACACTGGCCAGAGGAGGCTCAATGTGGTAAGAGCTATTCCATCGGAATAGACAGAATCGGCTGAGCACGAATGTGGGACTGCTCTATGATTCCATTCCTGTGGTTCTCAAAAATAGGCAAAACTAATGCAAGGCAATCAAGGTCAGAAGAGTGACAGCCTTAGGGTGAGGAGGGTGCTGTTCGCGCAGGAAAGCATGGAGAGACTTTCTTTTTTCTTTTTTTTTTTTTTTTTTTTTTTTTGAGATGGCGTCTTGTTCTGTTGCCAGGCTGGAGTGCAGTGGTGTGGTCTCAGCTCACTGCAACCTCCGCCTCCCGGATTCAAGTGATTCTCCTGCCTCAGCCTCCTGAGTAGCTGGGATTACAGGCATGTGTCACCACGCCTGGCTAACTTTTGTATTTTTAGTAGACATGGGGTTTAACCATGTTGGTCAGGCTGGTCTCAAACTCCTGACCTCGTGATCTGCCTGCCTCAGCCTCCCAAAGTGCTGGGATTACAGGCATGAGTCACTGCCCCGGCCTGCATGGAGAGACTTTCTGGGATGATGGAAATGTTCTCTGTCTGAATCTGGGAAGTGATTGCATAGGTGGATGCAATCGTGAAAGTTTATTGAACTGTACATTTGAGATTTGCACATTTCATTGTGCATGAGTTGTGCCTCAAAAAAATCTGGTGGGAAAAAAATCAAGAATGGATCAAATAGGCTATATTAGGAGGTAGTGACTTCTCTGCTCCTCGAAGCATTCAGACCTAAGCTCTGTAACTGTTCAGTGTGGCCACGATTTGAGCATCAGGGGATGGGGCTGCAGGCTGCACCACTTTCAAGGACCTCAGTAGTCCTGGGATCCTGAGCGCTGGCAAGGAAGCTGCATCCTTACACAGCTCCTGCTGACGTCTGCCCAGGCTGGGTCTCTCCCCATGGTTTCCTGGGGACCATAAGTGCTGCCGCTGTCCTGTAAAGAGGGCTTCCTCTGTGCCTTCCGCCAATCACACACACACCGTGGGTCCAGGCAGTGCCTCCAGACACACTCCTATCCCTTGCCCAGCCTCTTGCCTGACCCTTCCCCAGATCCACGATGTGCCCCAAGCCTCCTCTCCGTGTTGCAGACCTTCCCTTGCTCTGTGGCCCTCCTTTGCCCAGGAAAGCAATGGTGGTTCCCAGCTCTGGACCCCATAGCCCAGGCCAGCCCACACTTGCCCAAACTCAGTGCTTGGCAGCCACCCTTCCCTTACACATCCTGGTTTCCCAAGCCCCCAGCCTCAGCCAGAGCTCAGTCCCTGTGTCTGAAGGCCCTGTGTGTCTGAGATGAGCCCCAAGCTGGGCTGGCCTGACACCTTCCCACAGGAGTCCCCCTGTGTGTTCCGATAGGAGCTCACATACCCAGTCCCATACCTGAAGGAAAAAATTCTCTCGACAGCCTGTGGCCCCTCGTGTAGACATGCTTACTTAAACATGGCATTAGATGCCACTCACCCAACCCATTTCTGTGTCAGAACCAGCTGGTTCAATGTCCTTGTCCCAAAACAGAAAACTATACACTTCTTCGCTCAATTTGATGACATAAGTAAACACGGATTCAAAGCGTTCAGTTCCAAGGTTGCTCAGTGTGAGGAACTGACTGTGATCAAGGATTTATCCATCATGAAGCGGAAGTGGAAGGACTCTCAAAGAACAAACATGGCAACAGCAATAAATCAGGAATTACAGAAATAACAGCAGACACGTAAGTCCTTCCAGGAGGCTGCCTCCAAGAGCTGGGTAAGACAAGACTCCAGGACTCCCGTTCTGAGTACCTCCCAGCAGGCACACCCATGTCAATCTGCTCTGTCAGTCCTCACCTGAAGAGGAAGACTTAAATTCCCACTCATCAAATGGGAAGACTGAGGTCACACAGGCTAGCACATGGCTGATCTGGGGTGCCCGAGAAAAATCAATCACGCCAGCCCAAAACCGTTTCACAATGCTGCTGGAGAGACACCCAAGAGCAACTACCACTGTGCTTAACACTTACTCAGTGACTATTTTGGCTAGGCAGTATTCTATGGCTCTTTGTAAGTATCACCCTACACTGTATGTATTAATACATTCAATGCTCACAGCAACCTTCTCAGGATAACACTGTTGTCGTCTGGCATTTTACAACCAAAAAAGTCAGGCCCCCGAGAGGTTGTGCAAGCACAGGGTCATATAGCTGATGACAAAGATGCTATTTCTTTCCTGTTTGTTGTTTATTGCCAGTGTCTACCACCCGAACAAGGGCAAAGGCTGATCGCTATTTCTCCAGTGCCCAGCTGAGTGCATGGCACATCGCAGATGTTCAGTAAATATCTAGTGAATGAATGTCTGACCGGGCCAGGACTTGAACCCAGTAGTCTGGTTCAGAACTAAGCTCGTACACGGTCAGATAACAGTGCAATGTCAAATATTGATTTGGGAAAATACACAAGTGTTGCACAAGGTAGTGAGAAAATTGCAGCTGGGGATAAGGAAGACCAGGAGGGCTATGATACTAGGGTGAGTTGGGGAGAAAGATCTGAAATCTTCTTATCTAGAATTCGTTCGGACTAATCAGCGTCAAAGTGGCCTCTTCATACCCCTCCCCACATGGAGGACAAAAAAAAACTCTGTCAGGGAAGAGCAAAAGGGGTTAAAGTATTAGCCGGCCAGGGTTCCTACAGGACGAGATGAGCCCTAGTTTTCTAAGAGCCCCAGGGCAGATGGTTTACTCCATTGCTCTGGCTCCTGCCTTCTGGGCTGCTGACTTCAACCCTCTCAGGTGTGAAGGGGCAGTCCATAGCCACCCCCTGAGCTATGCATCAGTTCCTCTGCCTGGGATCCCTTAAAGAAACTCGTCCCTTTGGCAGTAACCCCACCCCAGAGCTGGGAAATTTCAGGTCTTAGAGCTGGTGGTCTCCCCTCAAGGTGAGAAGCCTTGAGCTCTGTGGCTCTAAGATCCAGAAGCAGAAGCTTGGGTAGGACTTCCCCTCCCTCACCTGCAAGGAGGAGATACCTGAACCCAGCGCCTCGCAGCCTGCAGTGAGCAGACACATCTCCTGGTCTTTTGCTAAAAAGTGGATTCTGGCTCAGTCCATATGAGATGGGCCTGAGATTGGACATTTATAACAGACTTCCAGGGGATGCCCTGCTGCTGCTTCCTGGGTCACACTCTGAGAAACCAGACTGTAAATAATGCCACTTTTTTTTGTTGGTTTTCTTTCAAATCTTCTTCTTCAACTAATCTTAAGAAAGGACATAGTTATAAATACGTACAAAGACTGCATACCCACGAGGGTGCTTATTAGGGTGTTCACTCTTTCATTTTGGGGCCTACTGTGTGCCAGGAGCAGGGATTAATGTGGACAAATTGTCCTTGTCCTTCTGGAATCTACAGTCTACACAGGAGACAGTTAAATGAGCAATCCTGTTATAAGTAGAATTTTCAATGCCACAAAAGAAGTAGCACTCGAATATAAATTTCCTCAGCAAGGCAATTTACTTCTATAGAAGGGTGCGGCTCACAGATGGAACAATGGCAAGTGCACACCTGGACAAGGAGGGAAGGGGTACTTATGCCTGACGGAGGCCGCCCCTACTGCTGTGTTGTTCTCCTATTGGCTAGGGTTAGACCGCACAGTCTAGTCTAATTCCAACTGGCTATTTTGAAGGGAGCCTTTAAAGGTCTAACCCTATTGGCTAGGGTTAGACCACACAGTCTAGTCTAATTCCAATTGGCTATTTTAAAGGGAGCAGGGGTACGAGGAGGAGTGGTGGGGTGGGTAGTTTGGCAGGAAGGATGGTTATGGGCAGGTCAGAGCAGGTAAGCAGGGGTCAGAGCAGGTGACCGGAGCAGGTGACTGGGATGAGTCAGAACGGAGCAGGGGACCACGGGACAGATATGAACTACCGATTAGAACTTGTGGAAAAGGTTGTTTACTGAAACTACAGGGAAGTTAAACTTTAAACTAGAGAATTAAAGAATAAGAGAGCTGAACATACTGACATACTGATTCTTTGAAGAGAAACTTGCGGTTCACTATAGCTAACAATCCCAATGCAGGATGGGCAGTGTGGAGGCCAGGTGCCCAAGAGACTGACGGAAGACTTCCTGGAGGAAGTGACACTTGAGCTGGATGACTAGAAAGAGTGTGTTGTGGATCCCTGGCCCAGGACTCTCCAGCTGTTCCTACCAATGCCCGCCAGCCCTTCTCCGTCAGGCTTCCTGACTATTTTTGTCATTTGTCATGGCCCACTTGGAAATAATATTTATAGAAGATAAATGGGGGAGACAGCTCACAGCCAGAGGGCTGAACAGATCACCACCCCAACACACACCCCTAACCACCGTGGGACCCAGTTCAGAGCCTCCACTCCAAACCCACTCAGACATGCCTGTCCTAAGAGGCACACTGCAAGGGCCCCCACAGTTCGCGTGGAGAGTGCCTGATGATTTTCGAATCACTTTCACTAGGTTTTCTCATCTGAGTCTCACAACCAGGGCAGGCATTATGGACCCCGTGTTATTGGTGAGGGAAAAAAAAAAAAAAAAAAAAAAAAGATGAGCTGTGAAATGACTCAGCAGGGCCCACGGTGAGTCAGCATCAGAGCTAGGTGGCTGAGTCTACAGAAAGACGACCAGGTCTTAAAACAGGCCAAGCTGCATTGCCACAAATTTTTAAAAGAAGAAAAACAACGATGTGGAGGTACCACCCTTCCCAGAAAACAAAAAATCAACAACAACCATCTGTTTCTCTTAAATGCCCTGGATTCCTCCCATCTTTGCATTTCAATGGGTTGTTCAGTGAAATCTGTATGTTGGCTGCTACTGCCCCTAAGATTCTGAGAACTCCTGGTGAGTCTCCTCCACTGTGAAAAGCTTGCTTTTCCTCAATATAGAAAAAGCCCTGTAAATGGAGCAGCCCACAGTTCAGGAAGACTCGGTGACATAACCTAGCAATAGCTGACTCTAAGCAAGTAGAAGCAATTGCAGATTCAGGATACACCCCAGACTTCTCCACAGCTGCGTCAACAATAGCTATAGGAAAGAAATCAAGACAGTACAGGAGGCTTTGGCCACAGATCCCAGGTACCTAAATCAGCCAAGCTTTGGAAGGAAGCCACTTCAAATGTTCATGTTCAAAGAATGCTGCAATATTTCTTTGTTTCCACTGAGGTTACCACTGAATAACAGCTGTCAACAACTCAGGAAGATGGTGGTTTGGTCCAAGTCTTTCTTCTTTGTAAGTGCTCTTTTATAAACATTATATTGCTCTTTTCAGCAAGGGCAATATAAAGGCATGTACAATTATTCCAAAGGGGCCACATATGTCTACATGTGTTCATGGCTTTATTTAGTGTCTACATCTGAGAGGTGAAACAAAAGTCCTATATATTTTTTAAAAGTGTTCTTGGCTGGGAGCAGTGGCTCACGCCTGTAATCCCACGACTTTGGGAGAGGGAGACGGGAGGATCACCTAAGATCAGGAGTTCAAGACCAGCCTGACCAACATGGAGAAACCCTCATGTCTACTAAAAATACAAAATTAGCTGGGCATGGTGGTGCATGTAATCCCAGCTACCTGGGAGGCTGAGGCAAAAGAATCGCTTGAACCTGGGAAGCAGAGGTTGCAATGAGCCAAGATTGCGCCACTGAACTCCAGCCTGGGTAACAAGAGTGAAACTCCGTCTCAAAAAAAAAGAAAGTGTTCTTAAATATATTGTTGAAGGAGGAGGTCCTGGAAACACTCTCCTATCTGCTAGAAGGCTCCTCCAATCTTAACAAAATTTTGATAGAAGAAATAGTGGTCAGCAGAAGCTGTAGGAAGTAGGGAAGGGAAGTTGGTGTTTAGTGGGTTAGCGTTCAGTTTGAAAAAATGAGAACATTCTGGAGATGGAAGGTGGTGATGGTTATGTGGATGGACTCAATGTTCCAGAACGATACACTTAAAAATGGTTAAAATGGTCAATTTATTGTTATGGATATTTCACCATAATAAAAAGCATGTCCAAAACAAGTTTTGATAAAATTTTTAAAAAGTATCATCATGCTGAAAAGAATCTAGGAGGTTTAAAAAGTTTATTATACTATTCTGCTTCATGTTTAACAATCGCCTATGTGGTCTGGGCATGGTGGCTCACGCCTGTAATCCCAACACTTTGGGAGGATAAAGTGGGAGGATCACTTCAGCCCAGGAATTTGAGACCAGTCTGGGCAATATAGTGAGACTTCGTCTCTACAAAAAATGGTATGAAAATTGGCCAAGCATCGTGGCCCATGCCTGCAATCTTAGCTACTTGGAGGCTGAGGCAGGAAGGTCAAGGCTGCAGCTATGATTGTGCCACTGCACTTCAAGCTGGGAGAGCCTGTGAGATCCCGTCTCTAGGAAAAAACAAAGGAAAGGAATCAAGAACTCTGCATTCAGAGTAGCTGATCTGCTGTGCACACTCAGGAGTCGTGGACATCCGGGACTGCTGGGCCCCCCGTGCCTGTCCCCAGCCAGGCCTGCGCCTGAGCCATGCCCTTGCAGCCGCTGTGCTTTGCTTCCTGGACTGCCCACAGGGCACTGCAGGCATGTTCTCACCCGGCCCTCTCATCTGGACAGCTACATCGATCACAAAGGGTTCAAGTGACCGAACCTATGAGATCACAGGAAAAAGTCAAGAACCCACTCTTCTAACTCTTTGCTCAGCTAGCCAAAGCTTTTGCTGCTGTCAGTCAACTGATTCCAGGCAAATGTCTCCTAGGTTACAACGTGCAGCCCAGCTCACCAGCATCTTGAGACAGCTCCACGGTTGGCTGTCAGGCTGGACAGTGGCCCAAGGGCACAGTTGTGGGGTACATGCACCTCCTGTCCAGCAGGAGTGTCCTGTGGGACGGACCAGGAGGTGCACCTTGTGATGGATGTTGAAACAATAAACCCAGACATTGCTGGAAGGACCTCTGCTTTCTAGTTCTGAAATTGTTTTTAATTATCCTCCATTAAAACAGTTCCTCCAAAGTTAGCTTTCCATGGATAAGATGTGTCGTCTTCCCAATGCCTTGCCCAGAGGCAAACCCCAAAACAAGAATACCTACAGCTTGTGGATTGCCTACCAAGAGCCAGACCCCCACTATCGCATCTCTTGTAACTTTCCTAAGAGCCCTGGAGGAGTTTTATCCCACTTGAGGGATAAGGGAAGTGAGGTTCAGAGATGTCACGTAACTTTCCCCAGCTCACACAGCCAGTGAGTGGCGAATCAGACTCAACCCTAGATCTGCCTCCCTCCAACACCACACTACCTCTGAAAAGAGACACAAATCTTTGAGAGCTCCACACCACACAATTCACGCCGATGTTGAGTTCCGCTGTGACATCTGGATATTTGCAAACTCTGGGTCAGTGTTTGAAATGTTCTATTTTCAGAACAGAGGCGGTCCCAGATGCGAACCACCTCGCAGCCCCCTGTGGAGGGGCTGCCTCCTAGGAAGCCTCAGGAATGATGTGTAGTCACAGAACTCAATGTTGAATGCTACTGGTGTGAGTTGCCCGGATGTAGCCCATTCAATAATTCAGCATCAGAATGGTAACAAGCCACATGAAAGAGATCACCATGTGCTATGCAAGGCTGCTTGACAGAGCACGGCAACACCATGATATCAGGTTTTCCCCTAAAATTAGAGTCTCCATACGGTACTAATAACACTGTCTGGGCTTCAGGCAAAGAACTGACGGGTTGGCAGCATCTGTTTACAGAATACATTCCCACAGCGTACCTGGAAAATCGCATTCGCATCCATCACCCAGGCTCTGGCCAGCCTCTCCATGTGAAGCGAATCCGAGACGAGAGAAGGTACCTCTGAGTGGGTGGAGGAGGACAGATCGATCCGCACAGGGTCTGCACACACCCCAGTGACGGAGGAAGGGCAGTCCTTCCAGAGGGTGGGTGAGAAGCAATACCTAGAACACTGATGGAGGCCCTTGTCTGTTCCAGGAAGATGGGACTCAAGGGGTCCCGGACCCTTTTCTCTCGAATTCAGGCAGACAAATGCTCCCCAACCCTAGCTGACAAGAATCGACTCCAACCTCGTTGCCTTGTTTGTAAGCCCTCCCACACATTATGCAGGGGCGAGCCTAATCAGGCAAAAGAAACCACCTTGGAAGATGTGGTTCTGGAAAATATTTCTAATTAGTTCAGAGGTTCTTCGACTTCATCATGCATCGGAACCCCCTGGCGGGCTTCTGAAAACACATGTTGTGGGCCCCAGCCCCAGGGTCTCTGATTCAGTAGGTACTGGGTGGAGAATTTGCATCTCTGAGTTCCCAGGTGATGCTGATGATGCTGGCCCAAGGGCCACACTTGGAGAACCACCTGTCTAATTATTTAAAGTAAGTGATCTAAGACATGAGAACATTGCTCTGAATAACAAGGATATTATTATGGAATGCCTCCCATGTGCCAGACACTTTACTGCCTTGGATATTTACAACCCGCTTGCCAAGTAGGAATTAGTATCTCTGCTTCACAGACTAGAATGCTGGGGCTCAGGAGCTGAGTGACCTGCCCGACGCTGCACAGCTCATGACTAGAGGAGCCGAGATTTTTTTTTTTTTTTTTTTTTTTTTTTGAGACGGAGTCTTGCTCTGTCACCCAGGCTGGAGTACAGCGTCGCAATCTCCGTTCACTGCAACCTCAGCCTGCCAGGTTCAAGCACTTCTCCTGCCTCAGTCTCCTGAGTAGCTGGGATTACAGGCACCTGCCACCACGCCCAGCTAATTTTTTGTATTTTTAGCAGAGATGAGGGTTTCACTATGTTGGCCAGACTGGTCTTGAACTCCTGACCTCATGATCTGCCCGCCTCGGCCTCCCAAAGTGCTGGGATTACAGACGTGAGCCAGTGCGCCCAGCCAGAGCCGAGATTTTAACTGAGGTCAGGATGACTAGGCACTTCCTTCTTTCCACCTCCTTTCCCATCTCATCTGGTGACCCTGGAGCATGGGAGGGATTCACAACAACCCTGTGTCCTGACAACACCAGGTGCCACGCAAGCTGACTGAAAACGCAGCCCATGGACAGGCTGGCCACCTCTGGGGCTATGTACCTAGGTCCCGACAGAGGCCGCAGACTCCGAGCTGGCCTGGCAGAGAATCAGGTGATGGGTGGACCCTTGAGTTACACCTGTCCTCAAAGAGCAACGGTGCCTTCCATTTGAGTGGCATTAGAGCAGACGGTCCTCACCTCCCAGTGTGGGAGGAAAGTGGAGTCTGTGAGAGACGAGGCAGAAGTATTGTGCTGCCTACGGCCCTGCCAGCGCACAGGAGGAGAGGAAGGAAAAGCAGCCGCCACGCACTCAGCACCTGCTGTGAGCCAGACTACTCCTCATGCCAACCGTCTGCTTTAGGAATCAGGAAGCTGTGATCAGACAGGTTAAGTAACTTTCCCCAGGAGGCACAGCGAGCAAGAAACTGGAGATGGGACTTGAACTCAGGTCTCCCAGAAGACTACATCTGTGCCCACCCTCTGACAGGCCTAACAAAATCTCGGGTTCAGAGCAGATCCTAAAAGCCTTCCAGTCCAGCTCCCTGGTTAGACTCATGAGACAGCCACCATGTGTCTGCCCAGGGACAACCAGCACAAACAGAAAGGTCCACTCCTCTCTGCCGGGTCACCTGCTGACATTCCCCTTCTGCCTTAACATTCTCTCTGAACAAGAAAGAACATTTCCAACACCCTAACACCTTCCCAATGAGGAGTTTAACAAGGGCAGGGCTGCTCCCTAATCCACATGATTTTGAGGTTGATGTAACCGAGACACAGTAAAAAACCTCCATCCTTTCTCACCAGCTCCACTTGCTGGTGCAGGAGGGGCTGCCTTCAGCCCAGAAGGAGGGCTTTCCGAGACACCTGTGCCACAGGTAACCTGAGCTGGAACCTCAGTTCCACATAACTTGTACCTGGGGATTTTGTGCCTCCCAGAGTCGTAAAACATGGATTCAGGCAGAGCCACATGCAAACAGTCACGCCAGCACCCCCGAGCCCAGCACGACTGCAGGATGACAACCTACCCCACCGGGAAAGCAGGCACCATCTTCCCACAGACACCGCCTGGCCTCCAGGCCTGCCTCTGGGTTGCACCGTCTCAGCCACATCTTTTCACAGATAAGCCTCTGAAGTCTCTCCCACCCCCACGCCCAGAGTTTCAGCTTCCTAAGGTCCGTAATCAGAAAAGCCCTTAAGGGCAAATTGGATTCACATTGGGCTCAGCCCAAGGGCCTCAAACAGTTCCTAGAGGAAAAATGCAGCCAGGCAGCAGAATCCTGAATCTTCTTCTGCTTTGGGGTGCAGAGAGAGCCTCCTCTTACATTCCAAAGCAGTCCATTGGTCCAGGACACATGGCATTGCCACACTTCCCAGCAATGACCTTCTGATCTGAATTTCTGCTAAACACCCGGGCACCAGCGCATAATGGGGAAGCCACTGTTTCCTGAGGGTGCTATCTCCTACCATTTAGTGTTGCGTCTTGCCTTGTTTGATAACAAGATGTTGTGTGTCTCAATGTAAATACAATCAGAGGCAGCATATGGCTCGCAAAGCGCCATTTACAACTATTAGTGTGCACCAGCTTTCTGCTCAGCTACGCTCCATGCTGCCATGGTGCAGAATCGTGGGGGTCCACCTTCTCCTTGGCCTCAATCTGTCTGCCGAGGCTCCCTCTGATGCTAATGAGAAGGAAGCATGTGGGTCCCGGGTAGACCAAGTCCCAGCATGTGGTGCTCCACGAAGTTAAGCAATTGTCCAAAGTGAAATATTGAATTGAAATGAACCTGCTGTTTCTACAGGAAGATGTTTTCTGGGATACAGCAGTTTCAAAACGCAATCCAACCCAAACATCTGTGAAACCAGAGAAACGGGGATCCTTGAGAACAATTGCATTACAGCACAATTTCAATACATTCTGAATGCGTTTTTAGACATACCTAATTTCACCGGGCTCAAAGCTCAATTTTTGGAGGGGATCGATGACTCATGGCTGTGGTTATAGTGAGGGGTTTTCATTGTGAGAGCCTTCCAGCTTTTTCAAAATGTGAGATTTTGCCAGGGTGATCTGGGCCAGCCCTCATCTTGCCACACTGGGCGTGGAAATCCTACTGATGACCCTTCTGTTACATGGACACCCACAAAAATGCTGCATGGGCTTTATCATCGACTCATGCATTCACTTTTTGAAAATCTGTGTCTGTATGCTCGTTCTATATGGGAATGTCGATCTCATTCTGGGTCTCTTTTTCAGACCCTCTGGAGCAAGAAACTCAGACCTCTTCTCTATACCTTTTGCCCTATGTCTTTGGGGAAGGAGAAAAAATACTACTGGGGCAGCCACAGTCAGCCAGGAGAGAATCACAGTCAGCCAGGGGAGAATCGGGGATCCAGGTGAAGTTAGCAGGTGGAGGGGAACTGATAGAGCACAGGGTCTGGGGGAAGGCACAGCAAATAGGAGGTGAGATCAGGAACATGGGGAGCAAAGACAAGATCAAGCACGGCTTAGATCCAAGACAGAGCCCCCAGAGTTCAACCCAGCCTGAGACGGTGCCTAGGCAGAGGCTTCCCAGAGAGCTGACTTCAGCTGTTCCCATTCATGCACTATGACCTTATGCCAACTAGAAAAGGATATTCTTTATCTGGGCCAACTGACTGCACTAACTTTACTCCAACTCTGCACCACTTCAGGAACCAACCAGAACAGAGACGACCCATGGAGTCGGCCATGCCTCTTAAAAGCACCCTTCTGTCCAAGAAGGGCACCTCTTCAGAACCCCTGGAGCAAGGGTAAGTCTGCTACCAGAAGGTAAAAAGAGGACCCCCAAGTGGGAATTCTTCACCGGAGTCTTGCTCTGTATGAGTAGTCAGCACACCAGGAGACGCGGGCAAAAGGGACTCGTCCCCTGAGCCTTATGGTTTGGACAGCGCCACAATCACAAATGAAAAAAAATGTAATTTCATGAATGGTCATGGAGGTCCCTCGGTCACTTGGGATCCAGTGCTCATAACCCCAAACATCTTGTAACTAACCATGAAAACCCTTCTCCGTGGCTTCCCCATATTTTTTGCCTTATGTCTCTGCGGGAAGGGGTAAGGAAAAGCCGCTGCCTCCAGGTGCCATGAAGGTCTGTGGGCTGCACTGTGGCTGCTGATGTCGGAGGGAACAGTGTTTTGGAGTGGGAGATGATTTGAGTTGCTGACTAACATGGGTGAGAGAAAAGACAAATTCACATGTCCTTTACCCTCCAATGCCGTGAATGAACAGATTCTTACATAACGAATGATCATTTCCCAGCGGAGCGTCTCATCCATTTCCCCGCCTCTCTTCCTGCTCTGTCTCCTGTTCCAGGAGATACTGAAGAAGTAACGTGGTATTTGCAACAATGGTACATGGTAGCTGAGGAACGTCACGCAGCATTTCACAGTTCCTGCTACTACTCTTAAGCCAGTATCAACCTCAGGCCGCATGCACCGTGTGTGACGTAAAACAGCTGCTTTTGGTTGGCAGCTGGCTGGAAGTTGGATGGTAGAAATGTGAAGTGTGACTTACAAAAGTAATAAGATTCACTTCATTTACAGAAAATCCAATTAAAAATTCAGTTTTATTTGAAGAATTTTTATTTACCATTTTAATAAGTATTAATTATAATTTGTAATTTTGCCTTTGACTTTTCATCTGAATGTTACGAGAAAAAACGAACTTCTTTGAAAATAGATATGAGAAAATGCTTCTTTGATGTTTTCATATGTATTTTCTCATTTTTGATGAAAATATATTCAAATTTTGCATACTTTAAATACATTTACATTTTTAAAATCCTTTAGCTCATTGCTATCAATAGAACAACATTATGTAAAAATGTTCATTGTAATGACAGAATCTGTGCTCACGATGTCATTAAAGCAAAAAATGAAGGAAGTAAATATGTGATCGTTACAAATTATGAGTCTTTATTTTGTTAGTGATTCAAACGAAACAAAAGAAAATTTAAACATGTATGGTAATAGTTGATTCAGTCATTTCTTATATCTGCCAACTTTGGGTCATGTAAAAACTATATAGCTTTATCTATTTTTTAATTTTGTCTTTATGCATATATTTTTTTAAGTATGAGAACAAACTGTTTTTTTCTAACTCTTTGTAGGTTTGATTTATGTTTCTGAATATTTGGGCAAATGAGGGACTTTCTTTGTACTCCTGCCCTGGGCACTGCATATGTTAGAGGAGACCCTTCAGTACGAAGAGGATGAGGCCACACACATTTACGAACATGGAGGGTGGGCAGTATCCATTTTCCTTTAAGTAACCACCTCTAGATGACTTCAAAACACCTTCCACTTTTGTTTACAGATATTTCTTTTGGCCTTTGTAGGAGCTTTTCTCACGACTCTTGTGTACCCAGCACATAGCTCAGTGCCAGACACAAGAGCCGTTCAATCAGCATTTGCTGACCGGCTGTACTTGACAAGCCTCCCCAGGTACGGTAGCTTCCACTCTCCCATTCATTACACATGGGAAGAGAATGTGACACCTCAGCAGATAGTGGCTGAAGTCTGGATGGTTTCATCAACAGCTGGATATCCCCCCAAAAGAAGTTATTGAATTGGATTTCATTCATAGGTCACAATTCGACAATAACTGTAAACTGTCGCCATCACCCTCAAACACAGGGGTGCTATCACTACAGAAACAGGGACCTGAACATCTTATTATTATATCCCTTAGATGGCATGCATCACCGGGCACCAAAGCCCACGGCCTTTCCTTTGTTTCTGGAAGAAAAAGAAACGCCGTGGGAACTGAGCTGCTGTATCTGTGAACGCTTCACAGCAAGAGAAAGTGAAGAGGTGTGTGGGGTAGCAGAAGGCCATATGACGTCCCAGGCTAGGGAACAGCAGCTGAGCTTCATGTCACAAAGGGATGCATTTTCCAGCCAGCGACACACAGCCCCCAAGATGCTGGGTTGCAAAACACTCAGATTCATCTGGAAGCAATAGCACCACCAAAGATCATTTTCACTACGTCATACAACAGGTCAGACCACCTTTTTCTTATCTGCACATAACAGATTCATTTCTCCCAAATAGTAGGTATAGTATTGTCTTTGCCCCGGGGGTAGTTCTTCTCAACGTTTTACACAAAATGGCCCAGGTATAAAATAATATTTCTGTGGAATGGAAGAGTAAATGGGAGGCCGCTGCTCAAAGCTGGTGATTGGCCCAGGACTCCTGGCTGCCGCTGGCCCCAAGGAGGTGGGAGTCACAGAATTTTGGCACAGCTGAAATGCATTTGGCACAGGCCTCAGCCCATACGTTGGGAAGCCTTGCTACAAGACGATGCCTTTCCTAATGAAGTTCCAGAAAGGAGATGGGAGAGGTCCTTTATAATCCCAGGCACAGCACTCACCAAGGGAAGGGGATGAAGAAAGACCTGCTGTACACTGTGTGAAGTGGCTGTGCCTTCAATTTCACGGACAAAGCACAGCCTTGCCCACTTGAAGAAACAGGATCCACCTTAGGAAGATGAGAGAGGTCCTTGGAGGCTTTACTCCTGATTTCCTCTTCTTGTACCCACCAAGGAAGAGCTCCCTGCCCTACTTCGGGATCTTGAATTCCTTGTGGGCCCCTCAGATTCTCCCCTCACCCGAACAGAGAGGGCCCCTAGCAGCGATGTTCCCTGCCAAAGTGGCCGAGCTTCCAGCCGCTCAAGATGCTGCCTCAATGGCATTTATATGTTTAGCTTTTTATCTCTACAGTAAAAGGATTTTTCAGGGAATGGGGGTGCACACCTATAGTCCCAGCTATTCTGGAGGCTGAAGCAGGAGGATTGCTTGATGCTGATCAGGTGACCACACTAAGATCGGCTTCACTGTGGTGACCTCCTGGGAGCCAGGAACCGCCAGGTTCCCTAATGGGGGTGAACAGGCCCTGGGTCAGAAACGGAACAGGTCAAAACTCACAAGTCCGTCAATAAAGGGATCGTGCCTGTGAGTAGCTGCTGCACCCCAGCCTGGGCAACGTAGCAAGACCTCATGTATAAAAAACAGAATAAAGTGATATTTTTCTAGGAACCACAGTATCGGTAAGTAGGAAGCGCCTTGCTGCTGTTGGAAACCGGAGTCAGTATGACATTGGTAGAATTAATAAGGTGGGCGCTCCTGGAATCACTCAGAGCCTTCTAGCGTGACCCCAAAGGTGACCTATTTGGAAATGTTGATTAAATTGTTCCTCCAAGCAAATCTGGTGAGGACAAAATTAAAAGAATGCCTGAAAAGCATTTTTAAAATTTTGGTTAAAAGTCCGTGGCACACAGCGTATCAGACACCCAGAGAAGAACATTTAACAACCCTTGCGTGCTACAAAACCATTCGTGTAAGGGTCACGGATAATCAGTAATGGCCATTACGTTCTGGATGTGTCCTGAATCTTTAAAATCAACAACTCAAAATTTGGAAAGAAAAATAAATGCCCGTGCTGAAAATACTATTCAGAAACAGAAAAATATTTTATGTATGAACTAAAATTTGTACTCACCAAACAAAATATTACACCTTGCAATTCCCACTCTGCTTCCGTGTGTTAAATTTTTAACATAAACAAAATCTTCAAGCAGTGCTATAGAATAACTGAATTGAGGTAGTTCAACTTTATGTTTTTGCCTTCAAAATTACAAGCTATCATTCTTCCTTCTGAATCCACAGAAATTTTTATGTCTTTTGAAAAATATTCTGTTGATGTACAAAGCATCTCTGTGTATGTATGTCTACACACATATACATGCACACACATCGCCTCTTAAAATATTGTTAAATCAGTTTATATAAATCTACCTTATTTTTGTTGGCCATTGAATAATATTCTATTAAATTGATACACGGTTTTTTAAAGGAATGTGTTGTACCCAGGGACTGAAGTCATAAGCTACACCCACAGTCAGAATGAATGCTTCCAGTTCATTATGAATTCACTCCCA
This sequence comes from Alouatta palliata, assembly GCA_004027835.1. Classification (NCBI taxonomy): domain Eukaryota; kingdom Metazoa; phylum Chordata; class Mammalia; order Primates; family Atelidae; genus Alouatta; species Alouatta palliata. The sequence goes on from PVKV010001225.1 coordinate 41,405, forward strand.
AAATGAAACATGGTTCTAGATACACGTTGGGGGAAACCAACCTGCATACCTGGGCGTTCTCCAGATTACTTTCTGCAAAGATTACAATTCCTTGTTAAAGAAGACATTTAAAATTGCTAAGACGCTTACTTGTTTTATTGCAACTCAACAGTAACTGTACCAATTGTTCAGAACTTAGAGCAAAAGTTTTTTGCACAAGGATGACTTTTATCACGGATATTATCTAACACTGCCTGGGCTTGGTGGTAATAAAAAGTCGACTCAATATTTGGTTAATTTTACTCTTGTTTTAAAATTCTCTGCAGAAAATGTATCCTGTTATTGCCTGCTCGAGGGAAGACCACTCCCCCATCTCTGGCTTAGCATCCCTGCTAAACATTGTATCACTGGAATGCATTCCCCTTGTCTAAAATACAGGCTCTCACTCTGTCTTCCGTCAGCTCCCTGTTCTGAAATAAGGTAACCAAATGATGGCGAGCTCTTTTCCTGTAACAAATTCTAAGATTTTTCTCTACTCTAGCACCAGCCACTTGGCATAAAGGTTATAGGCTCTGGAAGGCAAAAGAGAAAATCATGTCAATGACTTTCCAGCTCTTAGCCCCAGTGTCCAGCACTGGGATGGTGGCCGCATGCCCTCACTGAGCCAAGAGCTTTGTCTTAATAATTTCATTTAATCCTATGCAACCTGGAAAGGAGATGGAAGAGGATTAATTAGCATCCCCAATTTTCAGGTGAGAAAATTAAGGCTCAGAGAGATGAAGTAAATTGCCCACAGCCTCACGGCTAGCGAGGGACAGAATCCTGATTTATACCCAGCCCACTTAGCCCTGAACCTCCAGCCAAGACCACTCAGTGTAGTAAGTGAAGCATTAAATTCCTAACATTCTAGAACGAATACAGTGACAAGTTGCTTAGATGTTCCCCCTTACTTGAAAGAGCAGCAGAACAATACTAAGACCCTGGCAAGAAAGGTGGCTTTTATTTCTCTCTTCATGTCACCCAGCATGAAGAATGAATGCAGAAGAGGACCATGACAAGGGCCACTTTACTGCAGCCACTCAGGGGAGACTATTTCACGCGCATCCTTGTCACAAACATTGTCTAGCACCTTGCACGTGTCAAGTACCACACCAGGCGCCACAGCAGAAACTTTGTCCTCCTGGTCTACCACCTCCTATTCTGCATGGGGCCAGTCAAGGAAAATGTCTCCATAAGGAAATATTGTCACTAGAAGGAAACATGTCGCCCAGCCTGTGTGGCTTTTTTTTTTTTTTGAGATGGACTCTTGCTCTTGTCCCCCAGGCTGGAGTGCAATGGCGCAAGCTTGGCTCACTGCAACCTCCGCCTCCCAAGTTCCAGCCATTCTCCTGCCTCAGCCTCTCAAATAGCTGGGATTACAGGCATCTGCCACCACACCCGACTAATTTTTTGTATGTTTAGTAGAGACAGGGTTTCACCATGTTGGCCAGACTGGTCTTGAACTCTTGACCTTGTGATCCACCCACCTCCGTCTCCCAAAGCACTGGGATTACAGGCGTGAGCCACCGCACCCAGCCCAGCCTGTGTCTTAAAGAACTAGCATTCTATGTGGAAAAATGTCTGGTTGATCCTATGAGCTGGGGAGACAAGAAGGAACGTCATCCAACCACATGCTTCCTCCCTGAGAATCCATTTTCCAGCAAAGGATACACAAGGCCAAGTGTATCCTTGGGGTTGGCTAGCCTGGTGGCCTGGCTGTGGGTCCTGGCCTAACCCTTATATTTCTTCAGCTGTTTTCCCCCAAAAGCACATCCAACTCCAGAACGGCTAGCCACTTCCTAAGTACAGAACCATACATTTCTAAAGCCCTCTGGTGGATCAGGCACTCAGATTTCCCAGACCAGCACCGCGACCACTGCTTCCATCGCTCCCTGGACACCCATATAGTCTGGTGTTTGGAACTTTGAGCTTTGGAACATCAGACCCGTTTCCCGTCCTAAAGAAAAAGTCACATAGGAAAAACGAGACTGTTGCCCAGATAAATGTAGGCAAAATAAAATGATTTTTTAAAAAAACACCTTGAGTCTGTGAAGGTAGGAAGAAACCAAGCTAAGATTCAAACCGAGGTCTTCCAGCTCCACAACTCCTGTTTATTTTACCTGTTTCTTTTCCTGCATAGCATCTTCTTGGTCAATTTCTCAACTACTGATAAAACCCATGTCACAGGCTTCAAAGAATGTGAAAATCTGTTGGTCTGGTATTTCATGGCCTTCCTTTAAAAAAAAAAAAAAAAAAAGGGAGAGGAAGGCCGGGCACAGTGGCTCATGCCTGTAATCCCAGCACTTTGGGAGGCTGAGGTGGGCAGATCATGAGGACAAGAGATCGAGACCATCCTGGCCAACCTGGTGAAACCCCATCTCTACCGAAAATACAAAAATTAGCCAGGTGTGGTGGTGCACGCCTGCAGTCCCAGCTACTTGGGAGGCTGAGACAGGAGAATCGCTTGAACTGGGAGGCGAAGTCTGCAGTGGAGGTTGCACCACTGCACTCCAGTCTGGCCACAGACTGAGACTCCATCTCAAAAAAGAAGTGGGACAGCGATTTTGGCAGAGACCTTGGTAGATGCCAGACGCTGTACCGGGTGCTTTCTACACCTTGTCTCCTTTAATTTTCATGAGAGCCTCATGAGGTCAGGACTATTATTTGGTTCTATTTGGGGGGTTACTAGAATTCTGAAATTGCCTTTGCTTTTCTCTGGGTGCCAAATCACTGAACCGCTGAACAGAACTCTGGTAATGCTAGTATCTGGAGCTAATGAGTAACTTCATCACTAAAGTCTGAGCAGCTGGAATAAGTGCTGGGAGGAGACGTACGTCCCGGCCCAGCAAAAACGTTTGTGGTTGGCAAATCATGCAGGATCTTTATGATGGGAGATTTAATTTCCCTGTATGCATTTTTCTTATTTAAAAAACAAGTTTCAACACTGAATGGCCCATCACAGCAGCAAGGTCTGCGTGTTCTGCTGACATCTGGAAATACTTAGTGGTATTACAAACAAATAGTTAAAGAGTTCACCCAGATAATCACATACAAATTTGACTGTAAGCCAGATTCATAGTAGTGCATATCAAGAGTGAACGAGCGTTAGGTTCCTGACTGCCTTCTTCTCCTCCAGAGCTGACAAAGACGTCGTTGGTTCAGGTTCCTGACCCTGAAGCAGGCTGGGGGGTCCTGGGTTTGTTTCCTGCTGGCAGACTCAATGGAACCCAGCAGAAATGAGCCACAGGAGCCCCAGCTAGGCAGGGCCCTGAAGGAGACAAGGTGTGACCCAGACAGAATGGACAGAACGGAGGAAGCTTGGTCTAGAGTATGAAAGCGAATGTGGGTCAATGGGCAGAGGACACAGGGGAAACAAGGGGTCAGGACCGATGGACAGCACCAAGCACTAGGGCTCAGGGCCAGGCCACTAGCAAGAGCTCAGTGGCTGGGTCATCAGAAGCACAGAAAGCCACAGTCAGGACACAGGCTGGGAACACGATGCTAAGGTTAAGGCCCTTCCTGGCAGGTGCTTAGGGAGTGGGGCTGTCAAACCCACCGAATGCAGACCCAGGAGGGGCTGGGTGTGTATATACAGTCCCCTGCCCCTCGCCACTGCCTGCTGGGCCTTCTTCTCTGCTGTGGCTGTCACGTGTCTCCTCCCAGCACCCTCCTAGGCTGCTTTCTCCTGTATTTCCAAAGCCACTCTGTGTGTGCAGACCCCTCGCCTCCAGAGGCCCCGGCTTTGTTTCAAGAATCATTCGCTCCCTGTTCCAGTTCCCCCCAACGTGCCTGGCCTGCCGTTTCTATTGTGAACAGAGCTCTCAGAGCCTTTCAAGGACTCCTGTTGCCATCACCAAACTGCTGGCCAGAGAACGCACTGGCAAACAAAGTACGAGCCCCTTCTCTTCCAGCCCCGCCCTCCACCCCGCCCCTCCCTAACTTGGAGTTGCTCTCTAGTGTCACAGAGACCTTTGTTTGCAGAGAGAATGGTAGGATAATATACTGGGCTACTGGATAGACACTCGTGCAATCCCTTAACTACAAAATGAACCTCCTATTCTTCCACAAACTTCCTGATAGATTTATTCCAGACTCAGCAATTAACACCACTGTCCACGCAGCGCTAGAAACCCAAGAACTACCCCAAACTCCTCCTCCTTCGCTTCTCCCTATAGCCAAACACACACCAAGCCCAGTGATTTCTTTTTTTTTTTTTTTAGATGGAGTCTCATTGTGTCACCCAGGCTGGAGTGCAAAGGCACAATCTTGGCTCACTGCAACCTCCACCTCTCAGGTTCAAGCAATTCTCCTGCCTCAGCCTCCCGAGTAGCTGTGACTACAGGTGCGTGCCACCACACCCAGCTAATTTTTTGTATTTTTAGTAGAGACGGGGTTTTACAGTGTTAACCAGGATGGTCTCGATCTCCAGACCTCGTGATCCACCCACCTCGGCCTCCCAAAGTGCTGGGATTACAGGCGTGAACCACCAGGCCCTGCCAATTTTTTTTTATTCTAAAAACTTCTCACAGTTGTGCCCTCCTGTCTACCTGGGCTCCACCATGTCTCACATAGCTATGACAGTAGCTTTGAAGTTGGACTTCTGGCCTCTAAGTGCTTCCAGGACAGTCTTCCTAAAATATGAACTGGATGCTGAGCTTCTCTCCTTGGAAGACTTCATTGATCTCCCATGGGAGATGGATGGCGTTTGCCCCTCATCAGAAATCCAAGGCCCTGGGAGACGTCAGTCCTTTACCTCCTCCAGCCTCCTGTTTCTCGCTGGTTTAGATCAGAGGGATTTAACCAGGACTTGTAAATAGGCTGCGGCATCCATCAAGATCTACCAAGATGGCTGGGCAGGGTGGCTCACACTTGTAATCCCAGCACTTTGGGAAATCCAGGCGGGTGGATCACAAGGTCAGAAGATCAACACCACCCTGGCCAACATGGTGAAACCCTGTCTCTACTAAAAATATTTCTTAAGTTAGCCAGGAGTGATGGCATGTGCCTGTAATCCCAGCTACTCGGGAGGCTGAGGCAGGAGAATCGCTTGAACCCAGGAGGTGGAGGTTGTAGTGAGCCGAGATCACGCCACTGCACGCCAGCCTGGGTGACAGAGGGAGACTCCATCTCAAAAAAAAAAAAAAGATCTACCAAGATCATGTGCACAATGCCAGGCATATGTGTTGTGTGTGCCAGAAAATGAGAGACTCCCAGTAGCATTCAAATGGCTCTCAAGTGTCCATGGCGCAAACACAAGGTAAGAATCCTTCACGTGTCATTCTTTCACGTGCTAGGCCCGGCTCATCTCATGCATCGTATATCAAAAGTTTTCAAACATTTAATCACGAGCCACAGTAAGGAATAGATTATCTTTTTTTTGTTTTCTTGGAGACGGTCTCACTCTGTCACCCAAGCTGGAGTATGGTGGTGCAATCATAGTTCACTGCAGCCTCAAACCCCAGAGCTCAAGCGACCCTTTTGCCTCAGCCTCCCAAACAGCTAGGGCTACAGGCAGGCACCACTATGCCCAGCTAATTTTTTAATTTTTTGTAGAGATGGGGTCTTGCTATGTAGACCAAGCTGGTCTTGAACTCCTGGCCTCAAGAATCCCCCTGCCTCAGCCTCCCAAAATGTTGGGATTACAGGCGTGAACCACCACACTTGGCCAGAAACAGATTATCTTTGTATGTAAGACAGAACCAAATTTTCACAAAAGAGTTCTTATTCTTACAACATTGGATATACTCTGACCCTTCCTATTCTAGTTATTTTTTTAATGCTGACTGTGACTCATGAAAACTGATTTGACAACCCACCCACTCATGATTCCAGCCTGCAGTTTGAAAAGGAGGTGTTGATGCTGTATTTTCTTTATGATTCTGGGTTATTTGGTGTGCTCTTGATTCTTTTTGGCTTCACAAGTGGATTATGAGTTGCAACTGAATTGTTGAGTTCCTTAAGGGCAGGGACGATAATTTATACATTTTCAATATTGCTTGTAGCACATAGTAGCCACATTAGAAATGTTTTGATTCACTGAAACAAGAAAACAGCTGGAAGAAAATGTGGGAAAGCCCTGAAACAAAGGCTCCTTGGGGCAGAACCTGCCAACTATTTATGCACGGCGATGTAAAAATAATTATTTGATGAATGAGAATTCACTGTTTGCATCGGGGATGCAATGGGCAGAGTCCGTGTGGTGCTGGTTCAGTGCAACCCCAGCTTACATGAATCTGTTTTCCAGGACGGGAGATACACAGGCCGGTGTAGTAGGAAATATATTGGCCTATGAATAGCTTGGCAAAATAAAGGGTGTACTGTTTCGCGTATTTTTTAGCCACGGGAAGAAATAAAAACCAAATTATTATTGAAATAAAAGTGCTGCTTTAAGAGCTAGAATCAGAAATATCATTTGACCCAGCAGTCCCATTGCTTACCTTGCTTACCACAAGGTGAGGAAATAACTTTTTTATTATTAAATCTGTCAATCGGTCTATAAGAATTTGTTGCTCTCCGCTGTTGGTGCTCTACCAGGCAGAGGACTGGGGGACTGTGTGTCTCCTCCTCTCCAGAGCATAAGACGCCAGTAGATATGAAAAAAGTCACAGATCCAAATGATGAAGGGTTAAACTGGTGGTGTGCACTGAAAGGGAAACGTTCTGGAAGGGAGACTTCACACTCTAAGGTGAATTCTTTATTCTGACCCAAAGCTAAAGTGCTGATATTGTCTTGGCATAAACAATACCACAGGAAAGCCGGGGCTGGGTCAGCTAGAGGGCCTTTGTCAAGCACAGTCCTGCTTCTAAGGATAGAGAGGCTGCCCTGAGCTGGCTTGTGTGTGGGGTGGAGACGATACTGCATGGGATGTCACTGTGGCCTCCACCCATCACAGCCCTCAAAGCCCCCACCTTTGAGGGGGAGCACCTTCTCTTTCCTGCACAAATGCCCAGTGTTAATGCGCTGGGCCACTCCTCCTCCTGACTGCCCCACTGCAAGCTCCAATCCCATCACACACAGACCAGAAGGCAAGTTCCATCCACAGCCTCGTTCTGCTCATCTCCGAAGTGAGAAAACAATTTCTGCCCTTTGTGGTTGTGGTCAGAGGATGAATTGAGACCTGTGTGTTCAGGACTCACAGCACAGTATGCACAAAATTCACGGTGGTGGCGAATGCTTTATATTTTATTCCCTTCATTGATGGACTTATATAATATTCCTGTGTTTGCCTCTCTGGCCTGCCAAAGAGCGTAAGGGCTTAGAGGAAAGGAGATAGAGCTAAAAAAAAAAATAAGCCCTTCTATGGTCTGAGTGTTTGTCCCCTCCAAAACTCCTGTTGAAATGTAAGCCCAATGTGGCAGTACTGAGAGGTGGGGCCTTTAAGCAGTGATTGCGCCATGAAGGCACTGCCCTGATGAATGAACTGAGCTATTCATAAATTAATGGATTAGTGGGTTATTGGGTTATCATGGGAGTAGAACTGGCAGCTTTTTAAGAAGAGGAAGAGAGACCTGAGCTAGCACATTCATGGAGCCCCTTAACATGTGACACCCTGCACACCTCATCCTCTGCAGAGAGTCCCCAACAGCGAGAAGACCCTCAACAGATATGGCCCCTGGACCTGAGACTTCCCAGCCTCCAGAACCATAAGAAACAAATTCCTTTAAAAAAAAAAAAAAGTATGTGTTACCCAATTTCAGGTATTCTGATAGAAGCAGCAGAAAATGGAATAAGACAAGTCCCAATCCTGCAATGCCCAGCACAATGGCACACACTTGTGTATGCCAGCTCCCAGGCAACAGCAGCAATGGCAGGAATAAAAATAGCCCAGGCCCCCAGGATCAGCATTTCATTTTTCAAGTGGAATTTGGCTGTGGCGACAGCACGCTGCACCTCCTTTACCAAACAACATTCCCTTCTCCCACCTCACCTCCCCCACCCCTCACTCACCACTTGGAATTTAGGGTGATTCATCTAGGCCCCAAAGCCATCACCCTCCACCCCAGAGGGCAGCAAAGGGACAAGCCACAGGGAGGATCCCTTGTTCACATCCCCCTGGATATCCTCTTCAGAGGCAAACTCACACTCTACGTTTTCAAATCCAAAAGCATGAGAACAGGAGGAAACCTTTGGCTGGGCATTTTTTAACCAAACAAAGTAAACTCCGCTACAAGCAGCTTCAAATCTGCCTTCTGGGGAGCAGTTCTCTGCCTTTCACACGCTCTCGGGACACCCATGCTTTGGGAAGGAGATTTAAGATTCCCACCCCATCGCTTCTCGGCCTTTTGGCTAAGATCAAGTGAAGATTCCCACCCTGCAGTAAACGCACTCTTCTATTGCAATGCAGCAAAAATGGCCACATAGCGGCCATGATAAACCCATGACCCTGCGTACAAACACAGGCTTCTCTCTCTTCTCACCATGGCCTGTGAATCACAATAGACTTCCCTTGGGTTTTGGGAAGTTGTGTTTTTGTTTCCAATACATTTAAGCGCCAACCACTCCCTCCCCGTTGATATTTGTATTATGGACAACCTTGTGCCTTTCAGTACAAATAATCCAATCGCAACGCACGGCTACCAACTTGCCCCATCTCTAGGAAAAGCTGAAGTTGATCGTCCTCGCTGCCTTGGCCTGAGAACGCAGGGCCAGGGGCCTCCGATCTCCTGCCCATTCTCCATATGAAAGAGGGAGTGAGAAGGAAGACACGGGGCCTTCTCCAAAACACAGCCAGGCACTGCCTGCTGGTGCCCGCCAAAGCCGTTCTGTTGTTCCTCCGTGGCAGCAGCATGTCGACCTGGGTATTTGGCCTCCCAGAAGCAACACGGCCTTCTCAGCCTCCTTTGCCACCAGATGTGGCCACGTGAGCCAGGGCTAGGGAGCGGGAAGTAAGCCGAAGTGTCCTGTGGTGCACATGGCATTTCTTCTTTGTCCCCCTTCCTTCCTGCTACCTGAAATGTGGGTGTCACCATCTCCGACCATGAGGAAGAGGAATGACCGCTTTTTTAATAAGGACAGAGCTGTGAATCTGGGGACTCCAGGCCCCTGGGGACTTAGTGGATCACTTCCTTCTGGACTTGGTTTATGTGAGAGAAACAAACTCCCATCTTGTTTAAGCCATACTTACGCTGGGCCTTTTGTATCTTGGAATTGAGGACCCACCCCTAACCCGCTTCCCCCACCTTGCCTCCTTTACGGGTGTCCAGGCTAGACTGTCCCCCAGTAGCGATCGGTCTATGGAATTGAGGGCCCCCCACATGCCCCACCTTGCCTCCTTACAACAATTCTATCCCAAGACAAAGTCACCACTGAAGGTGGTTAGATTTGGGCAGGTCTCATCCATGAGAACCCATCTACAAAGACACTCCTCATCGTTAGAACCAAAAAGTACCAGTCATCACCCAAGCAGCCTTACGATGGTTTTCAGAAAAGCAGACCCGGGTCCATCTGTCAATTATTTCGTGAGTGAGGACTCTGCAGCGCCACCGGAGCTAGATCCGGAGACCCAGCTGGAAACAGACTGGGCCCTGGCCTTGCAGGGAATGCCCACAATCCTGCAGAGAACGAGCAGCTGCAAAAAAGGTGAAGGATGTGTGATCAGGGCAGCGTGAGGTACCCTGAGCGCATGGCTGGAGCTCCGCCTGGCCAGGGAGCGTGTCCTTTGACGTGTGAGCTGAGACTTGAAGGGAACTCACAAGGATATCCACTCATCCTGCACTTAGCAGACTCATTCTCACAAGAGGATAAATGGCAAGGGCCGGCTGAGGGGGAAATATGCACAGGAGCTGGGAGGCAGAAGTGGAGGGGCTTGTGGGAGGGGCTCACTAAGGCTTACGTACCATCACTGTCCGCTGAGTCACCTCCATGCCATCAGCCACAGCCAGCCTGGCATCAATTCTGGCTTCCACTCATTCTCATCTTCAGCTCAGGTCACACCTGCACCTGGTTCAGTCCAAGTGCTGGACCAGGTTCGGATGCAGCTCTGTGGTGGTGTGGTGGGGACAGAGATGGCCACTGCGTCCCCGCAGGTGCCACTTTCCCCTGTTCCCTCCTCCCCACAACTTGCCCTGCTGACCTACAGAGACCTCGGGCCAAACACCTGGATCAAAGGCAACAGCCCTCCACAGAGGTCTTCACCAGCTCCCCAAGGTGGTCCCAAGCGAACATTTGCCTCTGACCCCACACAGTGCCCTCCCAGATTTCACTTCCCAACTCCTCCCACGATGGGGCAAGGATGCACCCTCTAGTCAATCTCTTATTCCTTTAGCTTCCTAGCCATTCTGCTTTTCTTAGTCGAATATCAATGCCGTGCCATTTCAAGGAAGCCTATAGAGCTGTTCCAGGTTACCGGACATGCAAATACAATGACCAGCATTGGGACATTTGGTGAAATGTAAATCCGGACTTTATGTTAGATAACAAGATTGGATGTGGTTACGTAAGAGAAAGTCCTTATTCCTAGGAGTGGCTAAAGTATTTAAGGGTGAAGAGCCATCATATCTACCTCTTAATCTCAAACTATTCAGCAAAAATATAGGAACGATATCTATATCCAGAGAGAGAGAAAGCAAAACACTCATTTGTAAACGCACAGGAAAGATACACAGGTGGGCCTTTTGCTATTCTTGCAACTTTTCCAAGGTGTGAATTTTCTTCCAAAATAAGAAAGCAAAGAAAGAAATGTAAAGATTAAAAAGCGTAAGGAGAATGGGAGGCGGACAGAGGCAGGCTGGGAGGTGCTGAAAGAAGAGCTCGGAACTCCTGAGTCACCGCGGCCGATCACTCCGGGGGACAGTCTAGCCTGGACACCCTGAAAGGCTGGGGGAAGGAGCCACATGGTGTCCTCTGGCTCTGGGCCTCAGCCTCCCCCGTGTCAACAGCCACCTTTCTAACTTTGTTTGCCCTGCTATTTATAGAGCGATCACTTTTCTACATAAAGCCCCGAAATAGAAATGTTGAAAGAGCAGCTGGTGCCTCACGGGAACCTAATAAAACGTCTGTTTCCAAACAGGCCTGCTTCTCTCTGTCATAAATATTCTGTAGTTCTTACACTCTGGCTCTGTAATAGCAGGTGCATTTGCATGAAAACAGGATTCCGTTTATTAAGAATCTATCCCTTCCCTGCTGTTTACTGCCTGCCAGAAGATTCCCAGGGTCGCACATGACATGGCCTAGGGTGGGTCACGCCTGACTTTAGCCACAGGTGAAGGGTACTCCACAAAAAGACAGAATGGCCAGGCTGGGTGTGGTGGCTCATGCTTATAATCCCAGCACTTTGGGAGGCCGAGGCAGGTGGATGACCTGAGGTCAGGAGTTCAAGACCAACCTGGTCAACGTGGTGAAACCCCATCTCTACTAAAGATACAAAAATGAGCCAGCATAGTGGCGAGTGCCTATAATCCCAGCTGCTCGGGAGGCTGAGGCAGGAGAATCGCTTGAACCAGGGAGGTGGAGGTTGCAGTGAGCTGAGATTGCACCACTGTACTCCAGCCTGGGCGACAGAGAGAGACTCTGTCTCCAAAAAAAGACAAAGCGAAGGCTTAAAGGTGGATGTGGATGTCCTTGAGCTTCCATTCCTCCATTACAGCAAACAAAATATAAAAGTTGACACATATACACACACGCCAAGTGAATTCGCTGGCCAGGTCCCTACGGGAGAGCTGGGTGGAGCCCTGGGAGGGCAGCCGTCACAGATGGAGAGGCAGAAGTCTGAGATGGCCCTTAGGGTCCTCTTGTCCCCTGAGACTTCCTGTCTTTTTTTGGCTTTCAGATTTGTCACTGGATGATGTATTAGTCTTCTCAGACTGTGCTGTGGTTTGAATGCACAGACCCTCCAAGACTCATGTTGAAACTGAGTCCCCAGTATGGCAGTATTGAGAGGTGGAGCCCGTAAGAGGTGATTGGGTCATGAGAGCACTGCCCTCATAAATGGATTAATCCATTTGTGGATTAATGGGTTCATGGGTTACCATGGGAGAGGAACCTTTATAAGAAGCAGAAGAGAGACCTGAGCTGCCCTGCTCAGCCCCTCACTGTGTGAAGCCACTCTGCCTTGGGATGTTGCAGAGAAGGCTCTCCCCGAGATGTGCCCCCTTGGCAGTGGACTCCCCAGCCTCATAAACTGTAAAAACTAAATTCCCTTACTTTTCAAATCACCCAGTTTCAGGTATTTCAATAGAAAAAACAGAAAATGGACTAAGAAAGGCTGCTAAACAAATCAAACCCAAGCCGGGTGGTTTAAACAACAGGAATGTCTTTCTCGCCGTGTAGAAGCTGGGAGCCCAAGATCAAGATGCCAGCTAATTGGGCCCCTGGTGAGGACTCTCCTTGACCTGCGCCCGGTTGCCTTCTCCCCGTGTCCTCACACGGTGGAGAGAGAAGGTGCGTGGAAGGGCACCAACTCTATTGGATGAGGGCTCACCCTAATGACCTCATTTAGCCTCAGCCACCTCCAGAAATCTCCTATCTCCAAACACGGTCACATTGAGGGCTGGAGCCTCAACATATGAACCGAGGTTCGTGCGGGGACACACAGTCTATACAAATGACAAGACTGCTGTCACTGAGGGTCCCAAGCCCTTCTTCTGGTCAGAACTGAAGACTGCACCCTCCCTCAGCTGCCCTGGGTCCTGTGACCACCCTCCTGCCAAATGAGGTCCTTGATGCCACCAACTGGAGTGGGTAAAGGGCCTGCCTCCTGCTGAGGGGACCGAGGGGCCGAGACTGGAGGTAGGTGAAGTGTAAAACACGCAGGTTGCCGCATGCAGAGCAGGTGAGGACCTGCGTGTGATGAGCAGGGGCAGACCGTGGGAGAGCCGCCCGGTGACGCCCTGGATGACCGGCACTCAAGGGTTCGGAGCCTGCCCCGAGCGCCACGCTTCTCCCCTGCGAATGCCATTGAGCTTTCTTGTTCATTGTTGCATGCCTAACAATCGGGAATGTTTTCCTTGGAAGCCGCGTGTGATCCCATCCCGCTGTACTTCCTTTGTACTGAACAAGTGTTATTTAATGAGGCCGTTGTGATTGTTTTGGAGATAGGCGTCCATTTGGGAAGAGGCGGGGTTTGTGAGTTTGATTGTACTGGCCAGCTTCCTCTGTGTTTTCTGGGAAATCCTTCTTCCCGTGTGTAGAGATGGCAAGTCTCTCAGAACCGCATAACCACACAGCCTGTGAGACCCTTGCCCCGGGCGGCTTGGAGGCGTCCACCCCGGCCTGCAGCTCGGGGTCCCGGAGGAGGCCACAGAGAGTGGGGGCAGAGGCCAAGTCCGTGGCACCCGGGAAAGTCACACTCCGGTAAAGCCATCAGTGCGAGCTCGCCTGTCCCCTTCACAGGCCGGAGACGGGCCGGATCGAGTTCCAGTGCAATTCCAGAGGCTTCTTGCTTCCTTCTGGGTCAGGCAGGCTTGGGGCCCTTCCTTCCTGTCCCTGGCCCCCCGCCCCCACACTGGGAGTCCTTTCCTCTCTCAGGGAATGTCAGCTTTCAATTAAAGAATGACCATTGTTCCTTCTCGGGGGAAAGAGGCCCCGTCCCCTCCGTCCTTTCTCATATCCTGTTCCTGGTTTCAAGTCTCTCTACCTCAAGGCCAAGGCTTTTCCATCCACCTGAGACTCCCGGGGTTTCCTGCTCCTGCCCCCCTTACTCTCACCCTCTGGCCTCTGCCTTTCCCTCGCCAGTCTTCCTGGCCACCAAGGCCCCCCACCGCTGGTGCCCTCTGTCCTGCACGGCCCTGGCCTCTGGTTTACCTGGGCGGCTCTGCCTTCTGTCTCCTCACCGCCATGTGCCATTGGTCTAGGGCATATTTACCCAGGACCTAGCGTGAGAGACACACAGCGAATTCCCCCACCAGAGCCCTTCACCCTTCCAGGCAAGCATCACTCCGGATGCAGACCGCAGAGAGCTTGCTACCACCGAGGAGGGAGATGACTCTCCCCATGTCTTAATCCCCACATGAGCCCCAGACAGTGTCCTGCCTCACAGACGCACAAGGCCACCAAGTTGCACGCCAGCTGCCCCTCCCTGGAGAAGCCATTTCTTCTGGCTGCTCGGGCCAGGCATGGGTCCTGCCCTCCCCCTGAGGCCTAGGAGCGGTGCTGGCTGGCTTAGAAGCCCAGATCCAAAACCTCCTTCCTATCTGTGCAGCCCAAAGCTATTTTCTGTTTACCTCTGGAAGTTCAGTTCCACTGCTAACCCAGATCAGGAATCATCGCTGGAAGGAAGAAACACCTGTTATCTCTGGACAGGGACTTCTGTTTTCCTTCTGTCCATGGGTTCCCCAATCTGAGGGCTCCCCTCCCACTGGAGGCCCTCCTCAGCCAGGGCGATTAATTTCTGTGCCAGCAATGTGCAGACAACCTCAAAAAAAGGGTCTGTGCTCTCCTTCCATGGTGCTGCCCATGCC
>PVKV010001225.1:55918-108510 GCA_004027835.1 Alouatta palliata
CCTTCCTTCCAGTAGGAACCTTCCCATCATGCCTCATGGCTGTTGGAGGTGATGGCACTGCCTGTCCTTCCTTCCAGTAGGAACCTTCCCATCATGCCTCATGGCTGTTGGAAGTGATGGTGCTGCCTGTCCTTCCTTCCAGTAGGAACCTTCCCATCATGCCTCATGGCTGTTGGAAGTGATGGCGCTGCCCCTGCTTTCCTTCCAGTAAGAACCTTCCCGTCATGCCTCATGGCTGTTGGAGGTGATGGCACTGCCCCTGCTTTCCTTCCAGTAGGAACCTTCCCATCATGCTTCATGGCTGTTGGAGGTGATGGCGCTGCCTGTCCTTACTTCCAGTAGGAACCTTCCCATCATGCCTCATGGCTGTTGGAGGTGATGGCACTGCCTGTCCTTCCTTCCAGTAGGAACCTTCCCATCATGTTTCATGGCTGTTGGAGGTGATGGTGCTGCCTGTCCTTCCTTCCAGTAGGAACCTTCCTATCATGCTTCATGGCTGTTGGAGGTGATGGCACTGCCTGTCCTTCCTTCTAGTAGGAACCTTCCTATCATGCCTCATGGCTGTTGGAGGTGATGGCACTGCCTGTCCTTCCTTCCAGTAGGAACCTTCCCATCATGCCTCATGGCTGTTGGAAGCAATGGCACTGCCTGTCCTTCCTTCCAGTAGGAACCTTCCTATCATGGCCCATTGTGTTAGAAGTGATGCCGCTGCCCAGCGGTTTCTCTCACCACCCTACCCCTTTCCCTCAGAAGGTGCCTCCATCCTGCAACTCCAACCAACTGTCATGTTTGATGGCCAATATCTTCTGCACAAACTTCTCCTGTGAGCACCAAATCCAAATGCCCAACATCCTAGTGGACAATAGATTTTCAAACTCAACATGCCCCAACTCAGCTCCTCATCTTCCCCCTATTTCCTTCCCAAATGCATGGTTCTAATCTTTCTTCTCTCCCCAACCCCTGAACATACTCAGCTTACCTATGTTTTGGCTTCAGAATGTCTACCACCAATTATGTAGATTCCAAGTCCTACAGATTCAGCCTTCGGAAGGTCTTTGCTCCCACCCTCTCCTCCATATCCCCACAGCAACAGCACCATTCCTGATCTCAGCACCTCTCATCTGGCCTTGCACTGCTCTCCAGCCCTCCCTGCAGGCTTGCCTTTCTCCATCCACCCTCAGCAAACCACCAGGGCATCTGCCTAAGACAGGAAGCTCTGATCACCTTATTTTCCAGCTGAAACCCCTCAGTGGCTCTCCCTGGCTGGCCTCCCCTGCATCCTGCCTTCTGCTGGCCCAAGCCCACCTCATTCCTCATCTCCAGCTACACCGATGCTTGACCTTTCCTAAACACACGGCATTGTCTTCACACCGTGTCTCTGCCCGCCCTCCCCACCAGCAAATATCTTCTGTCCCTCATGTTTCCTCTAAGCAGCACCACCCCCACAAACACACTTCCCCAGCACAGCAGAGCACCCTCTTGGTGCACACTACTCCCTGGGCAAGGCTTTTTTTCTCCTTGCTGCACAGCTACTAGACTATAAGCTCCTTGCAGGCAGACATTAAGTCTTGAGTCTTCCTCACATCCCTAGTGCCTAGCATAGAACCTGGCCCATAGAGAGGACATAATGAATATTTAGGGAAAGAGGCAAGAGAAGGGAGAGGAGGAGAAAAGAGAAGAACAGAGAAGGAGAAGGAAAGGAAAGTGTCAAAAGGCCAGCTGAATTGGGTTATATACAGCCCATCTACTTGGAGAGTAAAGATGTGTGTGTACATTGTGTGTGTGTGTGTGTACATTGTGTGTGTGTGTACATTGTGTGTGTGTGTGTGCACATGTGCACACACGCATGATGCTACGGTCCTTTCATTTAAACAGTTTAGCATCATAACTCCAAGTGCAGCTCAAGTTGCACATTGTGAATATACCTAGAGAGCCACCGCATTTTCCTTGGAGACATTCACAGAGTATTACTCAGCACACGCCACTGAAGTCCCACGTGGGTCAGCCCTCGTGCTAGGCACTAGGAAGACAAAAAGTGAATGAGACTTTGTTTTTATCATTGAGAAGCTCAGGGGAAAAATATGGGCAGCAAACAAATGGGCCAAATCTGTCCAGCAGCTATTTTTGTAAATAAAGTTTTACTGGAACACAGCCATACCATTTATTTTCTGGCCCTTTGCAGAAAACATCTGCTGGGCTTGCCCTAGATAGGAGGCCTCAAGGCCCTTTGCCTTGTCCACTACCAACAGCACAGGGCCCGGCCTCTTAGTAAATGCTCAGCAAATGCATCCTCAAGGCTCCAGAAACTCTGCGGAGCTGGGCTTACTGGTGGAGAAGGCCCGCTCCTCTTTATCTAACAGTAAAATAAGTGAGCATTTTCCTCCAAGCAATGTGCGCCACCAAGAGAGGCGGCACGGTGTCTAGCAGCTGTTGGTGGCCTCTCGGTGACCTCTCAACAGACATGATGGACTCACTTCCGGGCCCCTTCTGCAGAGGCTTCCATCTAGCACCCTCGTGGTGTCCGCCCAGGCTATGCAAACCCAGAGACCTAGAAGCAGAAACTGAGATTCCTCTTGAGCAGCGAGGGTCCCGTGTGGCTGGCGTCCACACCCCGCAGCCAGCTTCAGGCTCTATTGCCTTATCTTAAATTAAAAACTCAACCAGAAGAAAATGTCACCCTTCTGCTGTGGTCCGGAAGGCTTTGTGTGTGTTAACAATAGTCTTGGAAGCTGTGCTCGAGGCGACCTCAAGGATGTTTTGTTCTTCTGCTCTAGACACGTCGTGGCCGTCGGGGTGAAGAGGGAGATGAGAACAGAGGCTTGGACAGGACAGCCCTAGCTGGCCACTCGGGTGTAGAAGACACAAACATGCATTTACATTTTTGTTTTCTTTTTCAACTTTTTTTTTTTGAGGTGGAGTTTTGCTCTTGTTTCCCAGGCTGGAGTGCAATGATGTGATCTTGGCTCGTGGCAACCTCTGCCTCCCGGGTTCAAGTAAGTGATTCTCCCGCCTCAGCCTCCCAAGTAGCTGGGAAAACAGGCATTCGCCACCATGCCCAGCTAATTTTGTATTTTTAGTAGAGATGGGGTTTCTCCATGTTGGTCAGGCTGGTCTCAAACTCCTGACCTCAGGTGATCTTTCCACCTCGGCCTCCCAAAGTGCTGGGATTACAGGCATGAGCCACCACGCCCAGCTCTTTTTCAACTTTTATTTTAGAGTCAGGGAGTACCTGTGCAGGTTTGTTACAAAGGCATACGGCATGATTCTGAGGTTTGGGGTATGATGGGCACCCAAGTAGTGAGCATAGTGCCCACAGGTAGTTTTTCAGCCCTTGCCCCTCTTCCCCTCTCCCAGCTCTCGTAGTTCTCAGGGGCGATTGTTCCCATTTTTATTCACAGTAGCAAAAACACAGAATCAACCCAGGTTCCCTTCAATGGTAGACTGCATAAAAGAAGATGTGGTTCATATATACCATGGAATACTACGAAGCCAGAAAAAAGAATGCAATCATGTCTTTTGCAGCAACATGGATGCAGCTGGAGGTCATTACCCTAAGCCAATTAATGCAGGAATAGAAAAGCAAATACCTAGTGTTCTTACTTATCAGTGGGAGCCAAACACGTACCTTTCAGAAGGCGCCAGACCACTGGTTTGTTCCTGCTTTGTGTTGGCACCAACCCACTTGGCCCCTGACTCATCTTTCTCTACAACATGCCTGTCTGCTTTCCTGCAGCATGGAGAAGGTACGTCTCAGTGGAAGAACTATGGGAGGTATTCAGCCCAAACAGCGTCCAAGACAGTAAAGTGTTAACAGCTTCTGAAGAGTTGCAGACTATTAAGATGTGAGCTGTATTAGTCAGCTGACCCCAGAGTTCTCTTCCTGGCCTTTGCTCCTGGAGGGAACGCATGCCTTCGTGCTTACTCAGCTCTTAAACAGGGTTTGTTGTTTTGTGCTTTTTTGTTTCCTGTGTGTTTAACTTTTTTTAAACTGTGATTAAAAAAAAAAAAAGTTGATCAGTAAGTCAAAGTGTCAGAACTGGCTGGAGGGAAGCAGGCACTCACAGGGAAGCAGGAAGGCCAGTCTATACGTTTAGGGGAGGAGAAGGGAGGAAACAGAATTTTTGTTTCACACCGAGCCTGCAAAATCACGGACAGGAGAGCCCAGACGAAGCTAAATGTCATTTTCTCTATCCTAATTTATTGGTTTCTGCTGGCTGTAGGAAGCCCTCGGGGAGGAAGTGTGCTGAGTCCATAGCTAATGCTTTCCCTTGTTCTCACAATTAGTGGGCCCCGTAGCTTGGGGAAGGGGGGCCGTGGAGTGCAGGGAAATGATGACTAGATGCAAAGAATCATGGTGGCCGGAGCAAATGACGTGTGCTTGCATGTCTCTCTCTGCAGCGTCTGAAATGGCCTCTTCGTTTACTTGAAAGAGACCTCATGCCGAAAAATACACCACATCACCCCCCACCTCCTCAGTCATGCCTTGAATCTCAAGCCCAGAAACACAACTGCTGCCGATGAAATATCAACATCCCGAGAACGCTTGTTAAAAAGTCCACGATGGGCCAGGCGCGGTGGCTCACGCCTGTAATCCCAGCACTCTGGGAGGCTGAGGCAGGTGGATCACAAGGTCAGGGGTTCAAGACCAGCCTGGCCAACATGGTGAAACCCCGTCTCTACTAAAAAAAAAATACAAAAATTAGCCGGGCGTGGTGGCGGGTGCCTGTAATCCCAGCTGCTCGGGAGGCTGAGGCAGAGAATTGCTTGAACCTGGGAGGCGAAGGTTGCAGTGAGCTGAAATCGCGCCACTGCACTCCAGCCTGGGCGACAGAATGAGACTCCATCTCAAAAAAAAAAAAAAAAAAAAAGTCCACAATGGCAGAAATCCCTGGTGCTGCATGGAGAATCTCCACTTAGGTGCGCCACCCCTAGATGTTAGGAAGGTCCGGGGGCAGGTGTCCGGTGGGGCCAGGGAGACACGCAGGTTCAAGGTTGTTCTACAACCCCAGGAGAAATGTCTGGCCCTCAGAACATAAAAAGAGATTGTTCTTCAGAGTTCTGTTTTCCATTCCGCTACTTTGAGAGGGATGTAAGCATTCATTATGCTCATTATTTTCATGAAAACTCATTACAAAACTGAAATCAACATCACAGAACAATGAGGAATCACCAGCCCATTGCACAAGTTTGGAGTGGCACATATGACCCCCACGGCGCTTCCTTTCCTAAGCTCCTTTGCGCTTGTGTGGAGTGGCTTCCGCCACAGGCTTTCCCAGGTCACACTTGCTCTGTACCAGGTCCCTCTGTCCCCTGTGGCCTCGCCTTGGGCCTGGGTCGCCTCCGCAAACAGCCCCAGCATGGGCACATGGCACTGACCCCACTGCAGTGTCCAGGGTCTTGAAGCCATCTGCCTACTAGACATCACACCCCTAAAGTCCAACCAATGCTTCCCCGACAGGGTCCCCTCTAGGGCCCCCTTTCTGGTGAAGTCTGATCAGCCTCCAGCCACAGATATGAAGCCTCGCTCTCTCCAGGGAGTCCTGGAGTCCTGTCAGTTCCCCTTCTGAATGTCTCCTCATTCTGACCTCCTCTCCTCACACCCACCCAGACTGGCCTCAGCCCAGAAGGGCCTCTGTCCACGTCTCTGCAGCCTCACCTCTACCCTGCCCTCAACTTCCCGCTGGGAGGCTGCTCTCCTCCTCCTCCGGGGTCCTTCACTACCCACTGAACCACTTCACAGTCTCTGGCTTTTGTGGACCCAAATCCATCAACCCACTCTTATTCTCCAACACCAGCCTCATCACCATCAGGCTGTCCCCTGCCACTCCATGAACGTCCATCCGTCATACCCGTGTCCCCACCATCAACCTACTTAAAACGCCTCTCCCTCTGATCTGCCCATTCAACGCCTCACTGAAGCCCAGTTCCAACCCCCGCCCCCCCATGGCAAACTTGCTTGACTGCACCAACCGCCGCCCCATCCTTCCCCCTGCCTGCACGTCCATCGTGTTGCTTCACGATAGTGGGACCTTAATAAGCATGAAAGGGTTGCTGTCTCCTCTGCTTCCTTGTTCCCATTGCCAAAGACCCCCAGCGGCTCATTCACAAATTCAGAAAAACGTTCCCCTTCCTCAGAACACCGCTCAGATGATTGTCACATTTACTGAGTCTGCCCACATTTATGAACACATGCATGAAGTCTGAGATGAATGGTGGCCCTAGGGAGGCCGGCGCCAAACCCGCCCAGGCCCAGCCCCCAGGGTTCAGGTGGCAGGATGGCTTCCTGCCCACTGTGCACACCAACTTCAGGTTCTTCATTTTCCCAGCTTGCAAGCAGGCTTTGTCTATCTCTACCAAAAACAAGACACAGGCTGAAAACCAAAGCACTTTTGATTCAAAAAAGCCAGGCTGCATGAGAGAGAGAGATCTCCCTGGAATTCCGAAGGATGGCTTCACACATCAAGAACCAAGTAGAGCTTGGGAAGTGCAGGCGTATGCCATGACTGCGGGGAGCTGAAGTGGACAGAAAGTGTGGGTTGGTGGCAGGAATAGCCATTTATCTGCCGGAAAGGAAATGATGGATCACCAATGCGCAAGAAGGGAATCCGCACTCAGGACGTAGCCGGGAATGCTTCCCCCAGCTCTCCCCTCCGCACCGTGCCCCTCCCCCAGTGAAAATGCCAGCAGGTGAAGCAACCAGAAGTTTCAGAAACCCCAGGTGGGCTTGGGAGGAACTAATTAGCTTTGGAGAGTTAATATCTCAAAACAGTATTTACCATCTGATGGATTTTCCCTTGGCGGGGATGCCTCTCCTCACTGACACTGTAAGGCAGCTCCCGGGGCAGGCCCGTGGCACAGGTGTGCACACACCTGGCAGCCTCAGCCCTATTTTCTGCCCACCAGAGCCCAGCAGCCAGCGCGTAATCGCCTTGTTAATACACTGCTCCCCTCCTGATAAGGGCAGGGTGGCGTCCCAGGGCCTGAGGGGTTAGTTAGAGACTGCTGACCCTGTCTGGAAGGAAGGGCAGTTGGCTCCTTCACTCTCTGGCAAGGAAAGCAGAGTAAAAGGGGCTGGCCGAATGGATGGCAATGTGGAGCGATGAGCAGTTATTCAGAGCTGGTAAATCAGGGATGGCTTCATGGAAGAGGTAGAACTTGGCTTGAGCATGGAGGAGTGAAATAAGAGGAGGATTATTTCTTCATCATCCACCTTCCTCAGACCAAGGAGAAAAGGGGACTTGGCCCTGTCAGAGGAGGTCACTGCCTGCTACTTGCAGGGACGGCCAGGCCTGGAATCTACATCCTAGGTCCGGCCCCCGCCTCTACCTCTGTTAACTCTAATCCAGAAGGCATTCCTTCACCTCTTGAGCCCGTTGTTTTCCTCTGTAAAATCGGAGGAGTCGTGTTGCCTTACTTGCTGGTTTGCTGTAAGAATTAAGTGAAATAGCAGAATTACATGTCATTGGTGTTGATTTCCTTTCTGTTACAGACTAAACGTTTATGCTCCCCCGACCAAAATGCCTATGTTGAAAAAAACCCCAACTCTCAAGGTAATGAACAGCATTAGGAGGCGGGGTCTTTGGTCACGGGGTCATATGTGCCACTCCAGACTTGTGCAATGGGCTGGTGATTCCTCATTGTTCTGTGATGTTGCTTTGCGATTAGGTCCTGAGGTTGGAGCCTTTGCAAATGGGACTAGCGCCCTTATCAAAGGGACCCCAGAGAGGAATGTCACTGTCTTCCCACCGTGCAAGGACACAGCTAGAATGTGCCATCTGCAGTCCGGAAGAGGCCCTCACCAGAACCCAACCATGCTGGCACCCTGATCTCAGACCCCCAGTCTCCAGAACTGTGAGAAAGAACTGCATGTTGTTTATAAACCACCGAGCTCAGGCCAGGCGAGGTGGCTCACACCTGTAATCCCAGCGCTTTGGGAGGCCGAGGCGGTCGGATCACCTGAGGTCAGAAGTTCAAGATCAGCCTGGCCAACATGGTGAAACCTCATTTCTACTAAAAATACAAAAATTAGCCAGGCGTGGTGGCAGGAGTCTGTAATCCCAGCTATTCGGGAGGCTGAGGCAGGAGAATTGCTTGAACCCGGGGGTTGCAGTGAGCCGAGATTGCGACATTGCACTCCAGCCTGGGCAACAAGAGCAGGGGGGAAATAAACCCACCCAGCTCTGGTACTTTGTTACAGCAGCTCAAGTTAAGACATTTTCCGTCCTTCTTTAATAGGGACAACTGGAGGTTAAAAAAAAAAGAAAAAGAGAAAAAGCTTAGAGGAATCTTTGACAGACCTTGCATTCTAGGGTGCTGGGTCGGGGTGCCCTGGTAGTTACCAGTAGGTAACTCCTGACCAGTGTCTTGCCAGCCTGGCTGATGGTTCATGTGCCCACAGAGCTTGACCCACCCACTCAGCCCCATGGGTTTGGGGTGGGGCTGCCACACTTCTCCTGGCCATCCTGGCCAGGCTGGTATCTGGGCCAGTGCCCACCTGGCTTCCCCATGCACAGCTCCAGGTGAAAGCAAGGATCAGTTGTCTGGATGCCACCGCAGAAACCTCCCAGCTCACATCCTCCTTGTCCATGGGATTGGACAGGGAGCAGCGGCCTTGGCCTCAGAGGAATACATTCAGACACACCGACCACATCCCTTAGTTTGAGGACGGAGAGTTCTGCTGACTGGGTTTCCTTTCAGGCTGGGGGCGGTCCCGTGATACCTGTCCTCTGTCACAACGTTTCCAGTGGCAGGAGCTGGGATTCAACATCCTGTCCCGCCTGTGCCTGTTTGGGATGACTTCACATCATTAGGGGACAAGTCTATGGAATGAAAGGACGCCTTGCTCAGTCCCTCGGCTGGGTTTCCACTGAACATTCCTGCCAAAGGGAAACGAGGGGAACCTCCCCCACAGAGCTTGCGGGTCCTCCCTAAGAGCACCGTCGCCTTTTCAAGGTTGCTGACAGCTGGCTACCATTCCAACAATCCAGAAAGGAACATGACAGGAAAGGGAAGGAGAAGCGTGAAACTGCAGTTGCTGGTTTAGGTACCTGTCTTTCTAGGCGTCTGTTTGTAATTGGAGGGAAGGAGATCTGTCTTCTTCACTGTCATATCCCCAACACCCACACAGCCTGGGGAAAAGAGCTGGGGCCGCCGTCACACATATAGTACCTACCAGCCTGCATGACAGCTCTACAGAGGTAGAGCTATGCCCTTGTGTGAAGAAAAAGTCACCCCTCTTTCCTGGTGGAGGCAACCCCCAGAGAGAAGCACAATCTGTATTTCAGCACCCGTGCACTTCCCACTCCCCCCACACACTCTACACTCCTGGCTAAGCCAAGCACTTCTGTGCAGTGCACAACCTGCACATCTGTATGGGGCATCCCTGAATGTAGAATGCGTTCAGTACATGTAGTTAGGTTGAACTCATCAATAGGGAGAGGCTGCAAATGCCAAGTACGAAGCCTGGTCCAAGTGGGTTTCTGTTGATTTGACCCTATGCAAGAAATCGGGCTTTTCGGAAACCCCAGTTTCACACCAAATAGTGTGACCACTGTCATTTGAAAGGTTCTTGGTCTGCTCCTGGACAGAACCCAAAGAGAAGAAACCTTCCCTGCATCCTAGAGATCCCGAGATTCCTGCCTCGCTTTGTCCAGGAACTCCCACGACAGCCCTGCTCCCATCAGTGGAAAATAGCAGAAACGTGCCTGGAGCACTCCAGCTGCTCCGTCCCCTCCCCAGTCTACACCAGGGCTCCCAGTGTAGGATCCAGTACCCAACCCAGCACAGCAGGAGAGCTGCCACCCACCGCACCCAGCATGTGGTGCCCAAGCTCTGCTTCCCAGTGGGGGAGACAGCCTGAGAAATATGAGCCCCCACCTATTTAACAGCATAATGAAGATTTAAGTGCTGCAGACGTCCAAGGCACAGTGCTTTTATCGTAGCTCTCCATCCCGCTGCCTCCCCGGCTCACATGCTATTCCTGATGCCTCTCAACCCAAAATGTACACCCCCAACAGCACCATGGATGAACGAAGCTGTCTGTCCTGTGTAGGGCCCAGTCCTCCGACCTGGCTACACCCAGCTCCTCCCATGCTTCCCCAGGTGTGCCCACCTCATTGGGGAAGAATCATTCCAAGTCAAGGGCAGACATGGAGCTGTAGTCTCTAAATATGGGGGCCTAGAGGAATGAGGGGACTCACCTTTAGATCCATGAGAATGCAAGGACAATAGCAGATCCAACTTCATCCTTCAGCATTCACCTAACGTTTGATTGAATTCAACAGCTACTTATCATGTGCCTAGGACGTGTCAGGCACTGTTTCTGGGCACTGGGGAACGGGAATGAGCAAGCTCCGAATATCTGCCTCTGCGGAGCTTCTAATGTACTCACAGTTCTCTTTCATGGGCATTGATCCCCCAGAGCACGCCATGTCAGCAGGCTCTCACTTGCTATGCCATTCACATTCCGCCTAATCTTCATTGTGCAAAACAGAGCGATTGAGTCCAGTCTGGGAGTGACATCGCCTAATGAGAGGCACTGCCCCAGCACAGCACCCATCCCCATGAGGCGTGTCGATTTGCCTTTCGTCTTCCTGCTCATTTCCCCTCTCAATTTTCTGTTCTCTTTCCATACTATTTCCTCTTTGTCCTTCCATCCTCTCTTCTTTCCTGCCCGCCCTTGGGTTCATGGCACTGTACTATTTTGGCACGGCTGACCTGGCAAAGCACATCCACCTCTGCTATGTTTTCCAAGAGCAGGGGATGAGAGGGTTGTCCTCCTGCTGGAGCCGGTGCCCTGGGGAAGACCCTGTTGGCCGTGGATGGCAGCTGTTCCTGAACTTATACCACAGCTCCAAAGGAAAGCGGCCAGGGATGTGTCTACACAGGCTTGATTGACCAGGCAAGAAATTGAGGTTGCACTCACTGGCCCAGAGGAACTCTGCTAAGAGGAGATGCCACGGCTGAAGCTCCTCCAAATGGTTTCTCCAGCACCTGTGCACCTTCCACTCCCCCCACACACTCCACACTCCTGGCTAAGCCAAGCACCTTTGTGCAGTGCACAACCTGCATATCTGTACATGGCATCCTTGAATGTAGAATGTGTTCAGAACATGTAGTTAGGCTGAAATCATCAATCGGGAGAATAGCCTGAGAAATATTAGCCCCTATCTATTTACAACAGAATGAAGATTTAAGTGCTGCATACGTCCAAGGCACAGTGATAACGACTGCCCCTCAGGCTCACTCTATCTCTCATCCACTGTCAGGAGCTCAGGGCCCCAGAAGCTACCATACCCACAGAGGGCACTCCTCCAAGATCGTGGGGATAAGGGTGAAAATGTCAGCCTCCCTACCCGCAGCCAATGAGGGTCAACACTAAATCAGAACTTTAGCCTCGCAGTGGCAGCCATTGGGAGCAATTTTCTAGAAAGTGCAGCTGACCACATTAGCGTAACCCAAACTAAATGTAAATGCACATACGCTGAGTTACAGTCTTGGAAACTGAAATCTGTTTTGAGCTACAGAAAATGAAAAAGTGATGTGTGCAAGGAACCTATGCAAAGGAGCCTCAAAGAGGAAGAATGAGTCAGGCACGCTCCACATAGCCAAAAAGCGCAGCCGGCACCCGAAGGCCAGGCTCTGCCAAGCTGGACCAAGGTCCCTCAGCTGGTGACACTCCAAAATCTCCCAAAAGTGATCCAGAAGCCAGGTGTGGAGATACGCACTGTAAGTCCAGATACTCGGGAGGCTGGGGTGGGACTTGGAGACCGTAGTGTACCATGGCTGCGCCTGTGAATAGCCACTTCACTCCAGCCTGGGCAGCACAGCGAGACCGCATCTCTAACAGTAACAATAAAAAAGTGACCCAGGGGTTTGAATCACTAAAAAAGCTAAGAGCATTTTATGTCCATTTCCTTTTTTTATTTTTTTAAGAAGGCTGGAGTCCATAGTGTGATCACAGCTCACTGCAGTCTTAACCTCCCAGGCTCTCAAGCAATTCTCCTGCCTCAGTTTCCTTAGTAGCTAGAACTATAGGCATGAGCCACTACTCCCAGTTAATTTTTTTATTTTAATTTCTTGTAGACATGGAGTCTCACTGATGTGGCCCAGGCTGGTCTTGAACTCCTGGGCTCAAGCAATCCTCCTGCCCTCGTCTCCCAAAGTGCTGGGATCTCAGGCATGAGCCACCATGCCCAGCCCAATTTCTATTTTTTAACTCAAATGAAATGATTATTTAAAGCATCCACCTCTGAAACAGAACTATTTAAGAATGTCCTGGTTGTGTGACTGTTTGCAGAAATGAGTGAACATCCTGTGACTCAGCCACTCACTCTCTGTGACCCTCAGTGGATTTGACCACATGCAATCTTTCACTGAGTTCTTCTTTGTCATATATTGTTTATTTTACATCCACGGTGGAGCATTGGCTGAAGACGAGAAGCATAAGAACCCTGATGATGAAATACAGGAACTTCAGAACAAGCATAAAATGAGCTGGGCATGGTGCCTCAGGCCTGTAATCTCAGCACTTTGAGAGGTCAAAGTCAGAGGATCGATTGAGGCCCAGAGTTTGAGACCAGCCTCAGCAACATAACAAGAACCCATCTCTACAAAAAATTAAAAATAAACTGTCCAGACTGGGCAGCAGAGTGAGACCCTGTTTCTAAAAAAATAAGGATTAAAAAATCGTAAAATGGTAATAATTCAGCAAATTTATCTGAAGATATTTTCACCAGACCCAGAGTTTTGGTACTTCAAAAATGTAACTTGAAAGAAAAAAAATGTATATATTGGTGATTATATCTAATTTGCCTTTTTATTTATTGGTGAAAACAAATTCATATACTCTAATGTATTATTTGAAAAGAACAGCTGAAATCTCCTGTCTAATTATGTCCATGAGAAATAAAATGTCAGGTGGCTCAAGCCTGTAATCCCAGCACTTTGGGGGGCTGAGGCAGGCAGATCACGAGGAAGAGTTCATGACCAGCCTGGCCAACATGGTAAAACCCCACCTCAACCAAAAATGCAAAAATTAGCCCCACATGGTGGCACATCCCTGTAATCCCAGCTACTCGGGAGGCTGAGGCAGGAGAATTGCTTGAACCCAGGAGGCAGAGTTCAAGAGATATCTTGCAGGGAGCTGAGATCACACCACTATACTCCAGCCTGGAAGACACAGTGAGACTTGGTCTCAAAAAAAAATAAAATGTCAGAAATTATAAAAATAGACATATTTAAGTGTCAAATATAAGCATTTCAAATGTCAGAAAAATAAAAACAGTTGCTGATTTTCATGTGTTATAACATGTATGTTACATGTTTTTATACGCTGTAACATTGTAAAATATGTATATATATTGACATAATCGAACTTTTTTGCTTTTTTTACTTTATTTTTACTTTTTGCCTTTTTTACTTTACGAATCACACTTTTCTTACATAGCGTATCTCAGATCAACTTAGTGATATGTGTCACTTAAGAGGGAAAAAAGACAAATATGAATATTTTAAAGACTGTACAAAAATATACTTTCTTTTTTTCTTTTTTTTGAGACGGAGTTTCACTCTCTGTTGCCCAGGCTGGAGTACAGTGGTGCAATCTCGGCTCACCTCAACCTCCGCCTCCCAGGTTCAAGCGATTCTCCTGCCTCAGCCTCCCGAGTAGCTGGGATTACAGGCATGTGCTACCACGCCCAGCTAATTTTGTATTTTTAGTAGAGACAGGGTTTCTCCATGTTGGTCAGGCTGGTCTAGAACTCCCAAACTCAAGTGATCCACCTACCTCAGCCTCCCAAAGCACTGGGATTGCAGATGTGAGCCACCGTGCCCAGCCAAAAATATACTTTCAATACATGAATTAAGAATAGACTACTCTAGTCCAGGTGCGGTGGCTCACGCCTGTAATCCCAGCACTTTGGCAGGCCGAGGTGGGAGAATTGCTTGAGCCCAGGCGTTCAAGACCAGCCTGAGCAACATAGTGAGACCCTGTCACTATAAAAAATTAAAAAATTAGCCAAGCATGGTGCATGCATATAGTCCCAGCTACTTAGGAGGCTGAGGTTGGAGGACAGCTTGAGCCCAAGAGTTTGAGGCTGAAGTGAGCCATGATCGTGCTACCGCACTTCAACCTGGACAACAGAGTAAGGCCCTGTCTCAAAAGAAACTTTTTTATTTTTTGGTAGATCAGATGGCATCTTGCTATATTACTCAGCCTGCCTCCAAAAAACAAAACAACTCTATAAAATGGTCTACTTAAAATCACTTCTTTATCATGTATCACTCAAAAAGGAAAAGCATATTTCCATTTACAGAAAGGTTTAAAAAATTATACATGAGTCAAACTATGGGAGAAAAACCCTCATCGGGATCTATTGGATCTAATTTCAATTTTTTAGTTTCTTTTTAGAAGTTCTATTCGTAAGGATTCATATTACTTGATTTTTATTACTTCTTAAAGATTTTCCAAAGGAAAAAAAAGTAATTACCTATTTTTCCTGAAAAGAAATAAGACTTATTCTATACTGCAATTACTATATGTATCCACTGGACCCTTTTATACATCTAAGTTACAGCTGAGGAGTTTAGGGTTCTTATTTTTTCTGTGTCTTTAAACATTTTTAAATGTTTAAGATTTTAAGCATTTTTGCTATTTCATCATTACTCATGAATTATTTCAAACTATACTTTTAGAAAAAGAATGGCAGAATGACCTAGATTAGAAGAATGATGCAATCGTGAGATTAAACATCACACACTTTCATCACTCTCAGTTTTCCTATTGCCTTGGCAAAAGCACAGCATCATCGTCAAGAAGGTTTAAAGGGGACAGAGACACCATCCCTGCAGTCTGCTTTTTGCTTGCATTGAATGCAGTTGAAAATTCAGAACTTTTTACTTTCAGTCTATAATGGCAAAGAGAAAAAAATATGTGGGAAGATGTTCCACAACTGTTAGATGAATTTGAAGGAGAAGGCAAAGAGATAGCAGGTCTCTAGATACTAATGACGATGATGAAATTGATCACGTAAGTGAAATCTCAGGTCATACATTTACAGATGACAATATCCTCAACACAGTTCTCAGACTCAAAATTTGGTGAGTGAATGATATATTTCCATAGACCTAAAGGGAATATGGTGTTCTCATCCAGTTAGTCATTCCACCAGAATGACTTTATTATGTAGTATTCTGTCAACAGGACCTGGACTATGGCATTGGCTAAAAAGACGCCTGGCAGGGTTTTTTCAACTTTTATGATGTCTGTACACTGAGATTTACTTGGGTTTTGTTTGTTTGCTTGCTTGTGAGTCAGAGATAGAGTCTCATTCTGTCACCCAGGCTGGAGTGCACTGGTGCAATTATGAGGCCTCAGACTCCTGGGCTCAAGAGATCCTCCTGCCTCATCCTCCTGCACAGCTGCAACTTACAGCCATGAGCCATCACACCCAGCTAATTTTTTTTTTTTTTTGGTAGAGACGGATCTCTCTATAGTGCCCAGGCTGGTCTCAAACTCCTGGCCTCAAGTGATCCTCCCACCTCAGCCTCCCAATGTGCTAGGATTACAGGTGTGAGCCACTGAAATTTCAGCCCAGCCTGAAATTTACTTGATATGTTTTGTTACGTGAACAGATATTGAAGGCAAGTGTGTACACAAAGGTCACTGGAAGGAAATAAAAAAGCTTGATCATCTTAAATGGTATTTACAAATCTAAAAATAAAAACTCTCTGCAATTATGAAGCAAAAACAATGGTCATCCTCTCTTTAACAAAACTGTTTTTGAAGACTTCAAAATTGTTTTATGTATTTTGACGATGCAAGTGCAAGAAGAGGCGAAAGGAATGGTAAGTGTGAACTTTAAGTGGAGATGGGCTTGAAGTCTGAATCAGTATACCTAAGACGGATGTCCCAGATGCATGCAGGACAGTGGATGAGCAGCTGGTTGCCTTTGGAGAGTATTGCACTTCGAGTTATATACAGCTTCAAAATCAAGAAAATGTAGAATTTAAAAAACCAGACTTGCTGTGTTTAAATTCTGGTGTCTGAATTTCTAGCAGAGTTGTTTTTCACTCTCCTTTTATTCTTATTTCTACAAACTATATGCAAAATGATTGAAAAATATTTCATAGAGTCCATTGCATCTAGATGGTAAATGGAAATGGCCATTTTTTTTCTGATAAATTGAGGGTTACAGAAGCAGAAATTTCCCCAAATGTATTCTGCAGAACACTGTGGTCAAATAGGTTTGAGAAACATTGACTAAAACAGGACAAAAAGTTTTTTAACTGCAGGACTTCTCTAAATCTTTACCGTGCAAGATGTCCAAAATTAGTTTGAACATAGAATTCTTTGGGGCCAGGATATTACACAGGACTGGAGTCATCCACAGAACACTTTTAAAACGTCTGGAAGGTGAAAAGACAGAAAGCCAAACCATATTACTAGTTAGCTAAGATCAAATTTATGGGGGCTTTTCCCAATTTTTAGGAAAAAAAAAATAAAACATTAGAAAACTTGCTCCCTGGGAGAAGCCCTACCACAGGACAGGGGTGAGGGGGACAAGAATTGGCTATGATCCCTAAGGGTGTCTGAGGCTGCTCTACTTTAAAAGATAGGTGCAGCCAGGTGCAGTGACTCACACCTGTAATCCCAGCACTTTGGGAGGCCGAGGTGGGTGGATCACGAGGTCAGGAGTTCAAGACCAGCCTGGCCAAGATGGCGAAACCCCATCTCTACTAAAAATACAAATATTAGCTAGATGTGGTGGCGGGTGCTTGTAATCCCAGCTACCTGGGAGGCTGAGGCAGAGAACTGCCTGAACCCAGGAAGTGGAGGCTGCAGTCAGACAAGATCATGCCGCGGCATCCAGCCTGGGTGACAGAGCTTGACTGCATCTCAAAAAAAAAAAAAAAAAAAAAGGGCAGAGTGATAGTCCTTTATTCTCCAAGAGGACTTGAAGACGAGTTACTTTATTAGGTTTCTTTCTAAGAGAAGGAACAAAAAGTAGCCCATTCTCCTAGGGACAGGGGATGTGATCAGATCCTCAGTATATAAAGCTTTATTTACTAGGGCTGGTTGCTACTCATTCCTGTAATCCCAACACTTTGAGAGGCCGAGGTGGGAAGATCACTTGAGTCCAGGAGTTTGAAACCAGCCTGGGCGAAATGCTGAAATCCCATCTCCGCAAAAAATACAAAAATTAACCAAGCATGGTGGCACACACCCATAGTCCCAGCTAGCCTGGAGACCGAGGTGGGAGGATCACTTGACCTTGGGGATCAGAAGTTGCAGTGAGCCCAGACCATGTCACTGCACTTAAGTCTGTGTGACAAAGCAGGATCCTGTCTCTAAATAAATAAATAGAGTTTAATAGAAAAACTCCCTGAGCCCTACCAAATCCCCAAGGGTGAAAGGTGGGGGACACTGGGTGGTGGGAAGAAAGGAAAGCAGAAGTTCTAGATCCTGAACAGAGAAATGACTTTAAAAATTATTATTTTAATTGACAAATAATAACCGCACATATTTGTATCGAGGGTGTACATAGTGACGTTTCCATACATACAATGTATAGTGATCAAGTCAGTGTAATTAGCATATCCACCATCTCAAACATTCATCATTTCCTTGTGCTGGGAACATTCAATATCCTCTTTCTAGCTGTCGGAAAGCAGGAAATATTTTATCGTTAACTATAGTCATTCTACACTGGTCTAGAGTGCTAGAGCTTAGTCCTGGGCTCTTGCCACCTGGATGTTGCTGAGATAAATGAACAGACCACATCTGAGGCTAAGAATGCCTTCCCACAAGGTTCTGAAACAGGGACCCAGCCCTTGTCACTGGGTCGTAGCTTGACCTCCCTCACCTCTTCTAGCCACCCTCTCCGTCCGCCAGCCCGGCAGCAGCCGGTGCACTTGCTCTGCCTTCTCCTAGGTCACAAGAGAACTGCCCCTGAACTGTCAAGGGCCGACAGCTCCCTTGTTCCCAGAATCACATCGCCACGCTCCTCATGGACACCTCTCCTGCCGCTGTCCTCTTCACACCCCTCTCCAGCACCCGGACCCTCTCCATGCTTCCTTCCAGAGGCAAACGTCTCCAAAGAGTTGCGCAGACACCATCACCACCTCCTTGCTGCCCATTCTCTCTTCCAATGCCCCTAGTCTAGCTTTTGTCTCCACCTCTTCCTAAAATAGCTTACCAAAGACCTATGTTGAGCCAACACTATTGCTCACACCGCTGTCTTCCTCTCCCTCAAGCCCTCAACAGCATCAGGGATCCCCTCATTTTAGAAACACTTCCCTCACGCAACTTCTGCCATCCACCTCCGTCTGGTCCTTCTCCTCCCTCCTCCTCACGCTTTCTCAGGTTCCTTCGTCTCTTCCAGATCTCTACCTATCACTCAAGCACCCCCATTAGCTCTTCTCTCTTCCACATCTGCTCTCTCACCTAGTCCGAGACTTTAAACGTCACCTATAGGCAGATGACTTTCAAATGTTATCTCTGTGTCTATTTCTCCCTAAAGCCCTAGACGGGTCTAGCCCAACTGCCCGGCTCAGTCTCTCCATTTAGATTTCAAATACGCATCTCCAACTTAGCATGACCAAAGTGTAAGTCTCAATCCCAACTTAGCACCCCAAGCCTCCTCATCTCAATAAGTCATGCTAACAGCACAGGCCAGAAACCTAAGAGTCGGATTTAACTTCTCTTCCTCATCTCTCAGTCCACCCCCAACATCCAATCCAAGAGTAAAACTTACAGGGTCTACCTTCCTAGGGCATCCTGAAACTGAAAGCTTTTCATCATCTACCCAGACACTTCTCCAGTCTTAGCATCATCATCTCCGATCTGGACCCCCGCCGCACCCAGCCCTAACAGGTCTCTCGGCCACCGTTGGCCTTGGCCCCTAGAGGTCACCTCCAGACCACAGACAGACTGAGTTTTCTATAGCACTGATCACATCACATCACTCTTGTATTTGTTTCTCGTGGCTGCCATGACAAAGTACCACAAACCGGGAGGTGTGAAGCAACAGATATGTATTCTCAGCATTCGGGAGGCCAGAAGTTCAAAATCAAGATGGCAGAGGATCTGTTTCTTCTGGAGGATCCAAGGGAGAACCCATTCCCTGCTCTCTCCTAGTGTTTCGTGGTTGCTGGAAATCCTTGCCACTCTGGCTTGCAGACACATCGCCCCGACCCCTACCTCCATCTCTACATTACCCTTTTCTCTGTGGGACTCACTTTCTGTTTCTTACTAAGACACTCTTATTAGATTCAGAGCTCACCTTGATCCAGGATGGATCTTTATCCTTGCTTTCACTACCTCTGCAAATAACCTATTTCCAAATAGGTCACATTTGGAGTTCCCCAGTGGACATGAATTTTGGAGGGCACTGTTCAACCCATCCTAACTCCCACACTTAAAACTTGCCAGTGATTTCCTGTTGTCACAAGAATAATATATTCAAACTCTCATCAGGTCCTCAGGATCTAGCATCTGCCTAGTTCTTCATTTCCTTCCCCTCGGCCTTCATTCACACATTCCAGCTACAACGGCTCCCTTCTGTCCCTTGAGCATGCCACGGTATTCCCACCTCCAACCCTCTGCACTTGCTGTCCCTTCCTCTTAGAACACCATTTCCCCAGACTTGCACATGGCTGTCTCTTCATCATTCAGATCAAAACAAAAAATGTCAGGTCAGGAGAACTTTTCTGACTGTTCTATTAGCTAAATATATAAATAAATCTGCATAGCTAAAACAACCCCCACTCTTAGCCACTACCTCATTACACTACTTTATCTCCCAGTATCTTAAATTACTGGGTTTATTTGTTGATGAACTTACTAGCTACACCCACAAGAAAGTAAGTGCCTTGTGTGCAGGGCTTACAGCCCTCCTATGCACACAGCAGGTGTTTGTGTAAGAAATTCCGGACTGGCCCACTCAACACCCATGGCATCTGAAGTGCAACAATCATCACAACAGGAAGTTGCTTTCCTGAAATGCGGAAGCTGGGACTCTAAAAACCACATTTCCCAAGCACCTCTGCAACCAAAGTCCCAGTTGTAATTTAAATTCCTCAAATAACAGGCAGTTACGCAAAACTTGAATTTGGAACTGGGTTCAGCAGGGAGAGAAGCCTTGGACGTGAGGCCTCCAGCTGGGGGGCACAGAGTGGAGCAGCCGCATGGCAGCCTGGCAGTGAGTAGCCAGCTTCCTGACGGCAGTAGGAGCAACTGCTCTTAGTGGACTCATCCATGAAAGTTCAGCCTAGAGCTAGACACCTGTGATGTCATTAGGGACCACCCAGACAATCCAGAAGAATCTCCCCATCTTAAGATTCTTAATCACATCTGCGAACTCCTGTGTGTGTGTGTGTGTGTGTGTGTGTGTGACAGAGCCTCACTCTGTTGCCCAGGCTGGAGTGCAATGGCACCATATCAGCTCACTGCCACCTCCACCTCCTGGGCTCAAGCGATCCTCCTGCCTCAGCTTCTCGAGTAGTTGGGATTAGAGGAATCCATCACCAAGCCCAGCTAACTTTTTTGCATTTTTGTAGAGATGGGGTTTCACCACGTTGGCCAGGTGGGTCTCGAACTTTTGGCCTCAAGTGATCTGCCGTCCTCAGAACTCCCAGAGTTCTGAGATTACAGGCATAAGTCACCTCATGTAGCCCCGCAAAATTCTTTTTATCCAAATAAGGTAAATGTTTCCAAGGCTGCTGTAACAAACTACTATAAACTGAGTGGCTTATAAACAACAGAAATTTGTTTATCACAGTTCTGGAGGCTGGGAAGTCCAAGGTCA
Organism: Alouatta palliata; assembly: GCA_004027835.1. Lineage (NCBI taxonomy): Eukaryota > Metazoa > Chordata > Mammalia > Primates > Atelidae > Alouatta > Alouatta palliata. Next base: position 76,726 of record PVKV010001225.1, read on the forward strand.
AGACACTGGCAGAGCTGATATCTTGGTGAGACAGGAGAACAGGGAATTAGGATAACCGAGGGTTAAGACATATGCAAAAGAATAGCAGGTACAGCCAGTTCTGGGCAAGATTAGGCAGCACACATGGCACATTTTTCTCCTGCGATAACAAGACAGGTTTCCATTTCAGCCTCTGACTGACGGCGGGCCAAGCTTCCACTTAAGCCTCTCATTGGTCACAGGCCAATCCTTCATAATATGTAACCAACTGGGGACCTTTAAAGGGCACCTACAGGTGTTACCAAATTCTTTTAACTTAATAAAACCCTAATTGGGGGGTTCTTGAGCTGCTTGCTCGAGCTCGTTCCCACTCTGTGGAGTGCTTTTGCCTCAATAATCTGTGTTTTCGTTACTTTGTTCTCCCGTTGCTTCGTTTGTCTTTCATTGCTTCATTCTTTAGTTGCTTTGTTTGTGCATTTTGTTCAGTTCTTTGTTCCACACACCACGAACCTAGACAACTCAGTCAAGACCTTCCATCCAGTAACACAGGGAGGGCTCCCTTCCCGGTTCATAGATGGTGACTGTTTTCTTGTTGTCTCCTCTCATGGTGGGAGAGACGAGCTCTGCAGTCGCTTTTATTAGGGCACCTCCCAAAGGCCCCACCTCCTATTACCATCACCTTTGGGGGTTAGGATTTCAGCAGATGAATCTGGGAGAGGATGCAAATATTCAGCTGTAATATTTATAGGTTCCAGGAATTAGAACCTGATATTTTGGGGGAAGAAATCATTTAGCTTACTATGCTGGCCTTGACCAGAAAACTTTTTTTCCCAGCTATTCAAATGGAATGCCACTGTGCGTGCCCATCCCCTACCTCACCTCCATTTATTCCTCCCTTGAAAAACTTACCTAAAGAGTGAAAGTGAGGAGAAAGGGAAAGAGCTCACAGGCAATGGCTGCAGACACTCAGCCAAGGGAACTAGGGAGTGAGTGAGCCAAGCTCGGACCAGGTGTAGACACTCAGCCGAGAGCAGAAAACGAATAACCAAATTGCTGGAGCATCAGCCAAATGTATTCAGCTGCATCTCACAGGCCAAGACAGGGACAAGTGCTTGGCATGTTCACCCTAGCAGACAGATGCACTGGGCCTGGTACAGACTCTTGGAAAAAGATCCTGTCCCAGGTGAGGGCTGGCTTTCCAGGATAACTCCAGCCAGCCTCACCCATTTTTAAGGCCAAGGAGGAGGAAGGAGGCTAGAGAGGGAATGAGAATAGAGAAGTAGGAACAGATGGCTTCCTGGACCCAGGAGGCTATTTAACAAAGATCAAACGAAGTGAAGAGATGAAGCAATTATCTGGATGAATTAAGCAAAAATAAAAAGGCAATGGGACGTGGGGACCTTTCCAGCCAGGGCCTGTTGTCTACTCTAGACAATTAATCAAACTTTTCTGCACGTGGGATGGCAACAAACGTCTGACCCCAGGGTAGGTCTAGAAGCCCTCACTTCTTTCTCCCATCTTAGCACCCATTTGACATTAAGTCAAGCCATTCAACCCGAGTAGAAATAAAATAAGAATATCAAAGTGGTCCCTGCATATAATTAGGCAATATTGAATTGACCAAAATAAAGTAGGTTTGATCTTTTGAGTGGGTGAATAAAATGCTGACATCAGTACCATGCTGTTTGGCAAAATGTGCGATATTAATTCATTCATTTGATAACTAGTAAGTACCTGGGGATATATTGATTAATCAGACATGAATCTTGCTCTCAAGGAGCTTACAGCCTAATAAATGACTTAGAACATACTCATAAATAATGCATTTAATCTTATCAATAAACCTGTGAGTTAGTCACTCTGACTCCTACGTTATGGACAGGAAAACTCAAGTCTGCAGTAAACACCTTATACACAGTCATACAGTTAGTGACAGAGCCTGAATTTGAGCCACATCTCTCACTGCTGAAGCCCACACTTTTTTCACATGACGCTAGGTTTTCTGAATGAGAAACCTTTGAATTTTCAAAGCTACATGGGATTTGAACAAGTGGAGATGAAAGAAAGAGCACTTAACATAGAGAAAAAAGGAATATAGAGATACCGTTATGATATTAATTGACATGGGGAATTAGAAGAAATAGGAAGTTTGTGGATGGAAATTATGAGCTCAACTTTTAAAAATATCTTTGAAGGACTTCTAGGACACGCAGCTAGAAAAAACAGCATTCATTCAGAAATGCAAAACTGGAACCCCACAGAGAAGCCTATGCCAGATATTTAGATCTGGGTGTCCTTACACAAAAAAACAATGGTGATACTTACCTGGCAGGGGAGGTACCATGATCACGAAGGTGGTTTTCCCAGGGCGAGGCTTATCCATTGCACTTGGGATGTGCTGACCCCTGCGATTTCCCCAAATGCGGGAAACTCGACTACATAATTTGTGGTAGTGGGTGACCGCGTTTCACGATCTCCCCTGGTCTCTTTTTTTATATTAAAAACAAAAAACAAAAAAAAAGAATGGTGAAAGCCATGAATTTACTAAGACAAAAAGTCTATAATGAGAAGAGGGCCAAGAACCTTTGGAAAATTCTACTTTTAAGAAGTAGAAGAAAGGAATGGAAGGTGAAAAATGACTAGGCAGTAGAGCTAAGAAAGTCAAGCATTCCAGAATGTACAGGAAGAGAAACCTTAGGAATGAAGCCCTGACAAGTTCTACAAGGAGAACAAGGAGAATGAGACCTCCTCTGGGGTCAGTTTTGATTGGAAAAGGTCACTGGATGGGCAACTGGAGGCTTTTGATGACGTTTAAGTAACAGTGTGTGCTTGGGTAATGGAAACAACAAGAATAAACTGCCCCTTCAAAAACTCTGATAACAAAAGGGAAGAAAAAGAGAAAATAAGAACAAGAGACAGAAAATTTTTATAGAGAAAATACCAGGCTTGTCTGCATAATTTAAGACATTATGGCCGGACACAGTGGCTTACGCCTGGAATCTCTGCATTTTGGGAGGCCAAGGTGGGCAGATTACTTGAGGTCAGGAGTTTGAGACCAGCCTGGCCAACATGCTGAAACCCTATCTCTACTAAAAAACACAAAAAATTAGCCGGGCACGGCAGCGTGTGCCTGTAGTCTCAGCTAGTCGGGAGGCTGAGACAGGAGAATTGCTTGAACCTGGGAGGCAGAGGCTGCAGTGAGCCAAGATTGTGCCACTGCACTCCGCCTGGGTGACAGGGCGAGACTCCGTCTCAAAAGATAAACAAAAACATTATGGCTAGGCACAGTGGCTCACGGCTGTAATCCTGCACTTTGGGAGGCCGAGGTGGGCGGATTACTTGAGGTCAGGAGCTTCAAGACCAGCTTGGCCAACATGGGGGAACCCCGACTCTACTAAAAATACAAAAAATTAGCTGGGCATGGTGGCAGGTGCCTAGAACCCCAGCTACTCAGGAGGCCGAGGCAGGAGAATCGCTTGAAACTAGGAGGCAGAGGTTGCAGTGAGCCAAGATCATGCCACCTTACTCCAGCCTGGGCGACAGAGCAAGACTCCATCTCAAAAAATAAAAATAAAAAATAACACATTATAAATTTCCTTTTGTATCTTTTTATTTTTTTAATCTTCCTCCTTCACTCTTCTCTATGTAAACTTGTTCTGGCTAAGTGAATCGATCAAGATGGGAACACTGATTTGAGCAGACTTGTCAACATTGCTCTGGGGAAAAAAGGAGCTGATAAACTATTCTGGCAAGAGTCGTTACCAAAAATAGTACCACGTAGGCTTGTGACTGGAAAGAACAGCAGAGTTTAGGAAAACGTATTTGTTTGTTTACAGGATAGTTGAACATGTTTGTAGGGAAAGTGCTAGTGTTCAAGGAGAGATTGAAGATGCTTTATGATTCTAGACAAGTCTGGAAAGAAAGGAGATCAAGTCACACCTATAAGGGCTGGCTTTAGAGAGAAGAAGGGACATTTCTTTCCCTGAAATAGCCATGAAATATAAAAGAAAGAAGGCTGACAATGATGGGAAATTAGAGGCAGACAACCATGGCAACTAGATAATTCATACCAATCTTCCCAATGAGGACAAACATATAAGCTGCATTAAATATAAGGATTATCTTTTGGAAGCATCAGATAACTAACACAAGAGTGAAGCATTAGCAAGCCAGGGACCAGGAAACATGGAGGCATAGGAGGTAAACCCAGAATCTAAAGCCATTCTTCTTCTACATCGTTAGTTAACTTCAGGTCACACAGCAGTGAGGATGAGAGTCTGAGCAACACTTCACACAGCAATCAGATGGTTAGAGGATCCAATACTGGGGTCCAGGGCCCATCAAGGTGAGTGTCCCAGGAAAATCCTGCTTTGGGGTTGTGACCCTAAAGGACTATACTGTAGGAATAAATACTATGCAGAAACAGCCAGGCCTCTGCAGACGTTGTAGTTCACCTTCAAATCATTTCAATCCATGAAACTGGATTAAATTAATCTCAGGGTACTCTTGGCCTCAGACTGACAAAAGCAAAGTAAGTCTTCTCTCGAGGAAGATAATATCATCCTAGGCCTTCAATAATTTCCACAGTTAATTCTATAACTATGCCCACTATAACAGCGAAAATAACTAAAGAAGAAGAAAAGATAATAAAAATAAAACCCAGCATAACAACGGGACATAGAAAAATAGATGCTCAGAGAGTCTCCAGATACTGATGCTAACAGAAACTCTAGAAATGAAAAGTATAATTACTACATTTAATAAGTAATGGGTGTGTTTTACAGGAGATTAGACTCCTATAAAGCTGAAGTAAATTGGATGTTGGATCACAAGAAAATATTTGGAATGAAACATGAAGGAATAAAAGAATGAAAAAGACAAAAGAGAATTTAAGACAGAATGACGATAGAATGGGACTGTCTAATATACATGCAATGGGAATCCTGAAAAGACAGAGGGAAAATAGAAGAGAAGCAATATTTGAAAAGATAATAACTGAGATTTTTTTCCAAAGCAAATTAAACACAAAGCTACAGATTCAGAAGCCCATAAAAACGCCAAGTGTGACAAGGAAACACACTAGGTACATTATAGTAAAATTGCTGAAAACCAAGGAGAAAGAAACATCTTAAGAGAGGCTAGAATAAAAGATGTATCGCTGTCAAAGGAGCAACAATTAGACTGACAGCTGATCTCTCAAGAGAAACAAGGAAATCTATAAAATAATGGAATGCCCTTAACATACTAAAAGTAAAGAACTGCCAACCTAGAATTTTATGGCCCCCAAAAATTATCCTTCAAGTATAAAGATTAATTAAAGATAACAAACCGAAACAGAATTATTTATCGCTCACAATAAAGGAAATACTGAAGACTATTCTTCAGGCCCAAGGAAAACAGTTTCAGATGGAAAGTCAGATGTAAGAAGCAAAGAGTAATACATTAAAAAATAGCAAGTATTAATGTACAGGTGAATATAAATTGAGAGTGACTATATGAAAAATTAAAAACGTTGAATTTAAAATATATATTGCTTAAAATACATGACAACAATAACATAAAATTTGGGAGAGGAGTGGAGCTAGGGTATTTCAGAGTTCTTGAAATGCCTGAAAAGAGCATAAAGACCCAATTAATGTAAGACAAGAACGAGTACTGTGATCTTGGCGCTTATCACCAAAAGAGGAGTAAAGGAATATATAATTTCCAAGATAACAGAGGAAGGAAATGGAATATTTAAAAACATAGTTAATCCAGGCGGGCACCACGGCTTACGCCTGTAATCCCAGCACTTTGGGAGGCCAAGGCGGGTGGATCGTGAGGTCAGGGGTTCAAGATCAGCCTGACCAATATGGTGAAACACTGTCTCAACTAAAAAGACAAAAATTAGTTGAGTGTGGTGGTGCGTGCCTGTAGTCCCAGCTGCTCGGGAGGCTGAGGCACGAGAATCACTTGAACTCGGGAGGCAGAGGTTGCAGTGAGCCAAGATTGCACCACTGCACTCCAACCTGGGTGACAGAGCAAGACTCCGTCTCAAAAAAAAAAAAAATAGTCAATCCAAAATAAACAATGAAATGAGAGAAAGTTGAACATCGAGTATAAGTAGGACAAACAGAAAGCCCACAACAGCATGGGAGATCTAAATCCAAATACATTACGGATTAGGCCAGGCGCAGTGGTTCATGCCTGTAATCTCAGCATTTTGGAAATCCAAGGCTGGCAGATTGCCTGAGCTCAGGAGTTCAAGACCAGCCTGAGCAATAGGGTGAAACCCTATCTCTACAAAAAGTACACAATCAGCCAGGCATGGTGGCGCACGCCTGTAGTCCCTGCTGCTTGGGGGGCTGAAGCAGGAAGATCTCTTGGGCCCAGGAGGTCAAGGCTGTGTAGTGAGCCATGTTCATACCACAACACTTGAGCCTGAATGACAAAGCTAGACCCTGTCTCCCCACCAACAAAAGAAATCAGGAATTACATTAAATATAAATGGACTAAATGGTCCAATTATAAGACAAAGTGTCAGATAATTAATTTTTTTAATTGTATAGTGTTTACAGAAGAAGATTACATTAAGGATATAAAATGGGCTGGGCACGGTGGCTCACGCCTGTAATCCTAGCACTCTGGGAGGCCGAGGCATGTGGATTACTTGAGGCCAGGAGTTCAAGACTAGCCTGGCCAACATGGTGAAACCTCGTCTCTACTAAATATTTAAAAATTAGCCAGCCGTGGTGGCAGCTGCCTGTAATCCCTGCTGCTCAGGAGGCTGAGGCAGGAGAATCATTTGAATTCTGGAAGTGGAGGTTGCAGTGAGCCAAAAAAAAAAAAAAAAAAGATACAAAATGGATAAAAGTAAAGGTATGGAAATATATACCATACTAATCTGAAGAAAATTGGACTATCTATATTATTAATTATCAAACAAAATAGAATTTAAAGCAGAAAGCATTACTAGAGATAAAGAAGGCCCTGTCTTAATAACGAGATTTCCAATTTCCCAGGAAGTTATATTATAAAATTATATACGCCTAATACCTCAAAATACATGAAGCAAAAAGCAACATAACTACATATAGACAAATCCACAATCATTGTGGTAGAATTTAACACACTTCCGGCAATATTTAACAGAACAAGCAGACAAGTCAGTAAGGATATAAAAGATTCAGACACCACAACCAGTGACCATAACCTAACGGACGTATATAGAATACCGAGCTCACAGCTACAAGTGTACATTATTTTCAAACAAAATTTCGGAAATCAACCATATGCTGAGTCATAAAGCATGTCTTGGCAAATCTCAAATGATTGAAATTATACAAAGTACACTTTCTAAATACATTGCAAGTAAGCTAAGAAACCAATGACAAAAATGATGGTTAGAAAACTCCATGAATTTTTTTTTTTTTTTTTTTGGTTGAGATGGATTCTCGCTCTGTCACCCAGGCTGGAGTGCAGCAGCACAACCTCGGCTCACTGCAACCTCCACCTTCCCGGTTCAAGTGATTCTCCTGCCTCAGCCTCCTGGGTACCTGGCATTACAGATGTATGCCACCATGCCTGGCTAATTTTTGTATTTTTAGTAGAGATGGAGTTTCACCATGTTGGCCAGGCTGGTCTCGAACTCCTGACCTCAGGTGATCCATCCGCCTTGGCCTCCCAAAGTGCTGAGATTACTGGTGTGAGCCACCGCACTCAGCCCCATGTATTTGAAAATGCAGACGTACATCTAAATAACCCATGAAAACAATAAAAATAAAATGTTAGCATATTTTAATAGAATGATAATAAAAATATTGCATACTGAAAGTCATGGGATGAGGTTAAAGCTATGATTCGATGAATATTCATAATTATAATTGCATATATTAGATTATAGGAAACGTTTAAAATTAATGAGCTAAGAAGCCATCTCAAGAAATTAGAAAAAGTACAGAAAATTAAACCCAAAGAAAGAGAAAAGAAGAATTTAATGCACTAAAAAACAAATATAAAATATGAAATATAGTTGGCCAACTTACAGTGGTTCAACTTATGATTTTGTGACTCCATTAACAGGAAAGCAGTATGCACGTGCATATTCCTCAACTTACACTGGAATTATGTCCAGATAAACCCATTATAAACTGAAAATATCTTAAGTTAAAAATACACTTTTATTGGGACATAACTTCATTGTAAATGAAGGAGCATCTGTATCAACAAAATCAAAATCTGGATCTTTTTGGAAAGAGAAATAAAATTGATTAAAAACCCTAGCAAAGGCTGGGCACTGTGGCTCACGCCTATAATCCCAGCACTTTGGAAGGCCAAGGCGGGTGAATCACCTGAGGTCAAGAGTTTGAGAACAGCCTGACCAACATGGAGAAACCCCGTCTCTACTAAAAGTACAAAATTAGCCAGGCCTGATGGCACATGCCTGTAATCCCAGCTACTCGGGAGGCTGAGGCAGGAGAATTGCTTGAACCCAGGAGGTGGAGGTTGCGGTGAGCCGAGATCACGCCATTGCACTCCAGTCTGGGCAACAAGAGTGAAACTCTGTCTCAAAAAAAAAAAACCCTAGCAAAGCTAGGCATGGTGGCTCATGCCTGTAATCCCAGCACTTAGGGAGGCCAAGGTGGGAGAATTGCTTGAGTCCACGAGCTCAAGACCAGCCTGGGCAACATAGTGAGACCCTGTTTCTACAAACAAAAACAAACTAACAAAAACTAGCAAGCTTTATCAAGGAGAAGAAAGAAAGAAAAAGAAGATTAAAATGATCAATGTCAGGCATAATAAAGAGACATCACACCAGACCTACCTTTATGAAAGATCATAAAAAGGTATTATGAATAGTTTCATGCCAAAACATTTTGCAAATTTAGATAAATTGTTGAATCCCTTAAAAAGAAAATTTATCAAAAACTAACACAAGAAAGTATGTAAATCTTAACTAACCCAATAACTGTTCAATAAACTGAATTGAGATTTAAACCCTTCCACAAAGAAAATTCCAGGCTTGGAGTAATATCCTCAGAAACACACATACGCTTTCACCAGCACACAAGCACAAGGATGATCACAGCAGCATCATTTATAGTAGCCCTAGACTGGAAACAAGATGTCCATCAAGAGTAGAACAAACAAATTGCACCATATTTTTTAATATAATACTATCCGTTGATAAAAACACGAACTACAACTAACAACCTGGATGATTTTGCAAGTATAATGTTGAGTAAAAAGTTGGGTGCGTGGAAGAATACACACTGTTTAGCTACAGTTATATAAAGTTGAAAAAACAAGATTTAGCATTGAAATGCTGAAGTTTAGTTTAGCAAAAAACTAAACTTTGGCATTTAAAGAGACTTTTTTCCCTTTTTTAAAGATTTTTATTTTATTTTTATTATTTTTCAGACAGAGTCTCACTCTGTCACCCAGGCTGGAGTGCAGTGGCGCGATCTCAGCTCACTGCAACCTCCGACTCCAGGGTTCAAGCCATTCTTCTGCCTCAGCCTCCTGAGTAGCTGGGACTACAAGCATGTGCCCCCATGCTCAGCTAATTTTTATATTTTTAGTAGAGACGGGGTTTCACCATGTTGGCCAGGCTGGTCTTGAACTCCAGACCTTATGATCCATCTGCCTCAGTCTCCCAAAGTGCTGGGATTACAGGTGTGAGCCACTGCACCTGGCCTAAGATTTTATTTTTTTAGAGCAGTTTTAGGTTCACATCAAAACGGAACAGAAGGTACAGAGATACCTCATATACCTCCTGCCCCCCACATAAGCACAGCCTTTCCCACTATCAACATCCCCCATCCCACTGGTTTGCTTGTCGCAATCCATAAGCCTACAATGACACATCAGTATTCCCCAGGAGCATAGTTCACATTAGGGTTCTCTGTTGGTCTCGTACATTCTCTAAGTTTTGACAAATGTATGACAGGTGTCCATCATGATAGTATCATACAAAGTAGTTCACTGCCCTAAAAACCCTCTGTGCCGTACTGATTGATCCCTCTCTCCCCCTAACCTCTGGCAATTATTGATCCTTTTACTGCCTTTGCAGTTTTGTCTTTTCCAGAATGTCCTATAGTTGGAATCATATAGCGTATAGTCTTTTCAGACTGTCTTCTTTCACTCGGTAATATGCATTTAAGGATCCTCCATATCATGTCATGGCTCGATAGCTCGTTTCTTCTGAGGACTGAATAATGCTGCATTGCCTGATGATCACAGTTTATTATCTTCTCACCTACTAAAGGACATCTTGGTTGTTTCCAAGTTTTTGCAGTTATAAATAAAGCTGCTGTGAACATCTGTTTATTTTTTGGTGGTAAAGATAAGCAAAGGTGCTTTACGTAAAAAGTCAGGATAATGGTCACCTCTGATAGGGAGGGAGGACAGAGGTGGGCAGGGGGAATAAGGAGTATATCCAGGGTGAGGGCAGAGTTCTAGTTCTCAACCAGGCTGATAATGGCAGTGGTGTTGACTTTGCGATAAATCACTGAACTGTATATCTCTGTTTTTGTTTTTGGGGTTGTTTTTGTTTTGTTTTATTTTTGAGACAGAGTTTCACTCTTGTCACCCAGGATGGACTGCAATGGCATGATCTCGGCTCACTGCAACCTCTGTCTCCCAGGTTCAAGCGATTCTCCTGCCTCGGCCTCCCTTTTCCGTAGGTGCATTCTATTTTACAATTTTTAAAACTGATGAAAAAAAGAAAAAGGGAGTCAGAAAGGAGAGAAGGAGGAAGTAATGCAGGGAGAGCAGAGACCTTAGAAGCTGAAAGGCAAAAAGCTGAGGCGTTGGAGCACACGTTGTGTGGCCTCAGTCTTTTCAATAATGTATGAGGCACGGTCTCCCAGAGAGATCAAGGGTCTGAAAGGACTGGACAAGACTTGCACCAACCGCATTAGAAATGTGGTGGGCCAGGAATCCACTATAGATCAGGAAAGGATTGCTGAATAACTCTACTGAGCATGGGCTGCAAACTCAGATGCCCGGGAGAACAGGCAGGCATCTCATGAATCAGGTCATCTGGGGAGTGGGAGGAAGCAAGTCCATTGATCAGTGACATCTAATTCTCAGTTTTGGGTCCAGGAAGACACTCGCTGTTGTTACAGAGATGATAGCAAACTGGAGTGTGTGCCCCATGTCAGAGAAGCTGCTGCCTCTCAGCTCCAGGCAGTGGTCATTCCAGAGTGGGTAAAGACCAGGTACTGCCGGCTCTCAGCTCTGTCTGCCAGTGGAACTAAAACTCTGGATTTTCTGGTGATCTCCTGTTTCGTCAATGCTCATAACTAAATCAAATTGTTTTAAATATCATTCGGGCCACACAAACCCCATTTGATGTTCCTGATGAGGTCTGTGAGGTCCGAGACCCCCAGGTAAACCAGTCAGATCACCGTGGAGCAAGTCGCCTCTGGGCCTGGCTGTCTCCAACCGCTCTGAGTAGCTGTGCAGCCAGCAGGTCTCCAATATGGGCTGTGATGAGTCTGGATGGCAGAAGAATAAGACGGATGGGAAATTGAGGGAGGGCCTCATTGAAAGGGCTCACTCCAGGAGCCAGAAAGCCAGAAGACCCAGCGCTACAGTGAGATCAGAGACGCACAGTCCCCATGAGGACAAAGAGCCCAGCAAGGAGAATGGGAAAGGTAAAAGGATGAAAGAGTCAGAAGGAGTTTCAGAATCTAAGAGCTCCAAAAATAAACCTTTCCCTTTGTATCACTTTTCTCTTTTTACTTTAGTTGCTCTCAACTTGCTGCTTCCTTTTTTAAAAAATTCTAACAATTCTGCAGAAAACCAGAAGTGTGAACCAAACACAGTAACTCCAGATGTTATGGCGCGGTCCTGCTCACCTTCTTTTGGCCTACTGGCTTCAAAGGTAGGCACACACATGTCCCTTTTCTAATGATCCAGTGATGGATTCAGGCTCAGTAAGCCAAGGCCACAAGCAAGAGGGCTTGGGTTCCATCTGCCTCCGCCCCTTGCAGCTGCCTTCCAGGAAGTGCTGGAACAGCAGAAGCAGCTAGCAGTGTGCTCAAGAAGTGGTCAGCAGTTGGGAGCAGCTGGAGAGGGGAGGCCAGTGAGCAAATATCAGTTTGGGAAATTGGGTTTGGACTGAACAAAGTTCACTGTTGTTTTCCAAGAAAGCAGAGCCTGGTTGAGCCACCCTAGGGAATAAGGAGAGGGGCAACTTGAACTGAGTATTGGCTCCAAACTTCTACAGCCTGATACGCTTGGCCACCCAATGGTGATCAGAGCCATTGGTGTTCCCCTGGGGAGAGGGGGCAGAGGGCAGGATCGGAGTAAAAGGGGAAACAGACAGGTAGTCTAAATACCACCAAACCACAGAGACTGAGACCAAGACGAAAGGAAAAAAACAGCAGAAGGGATTTTTGTCCTTGAGATGTGCTTTGCAAATTCTTTTCAATTAGTTCCCCATTAATTATTCCATCTTGAACATTTAGAGCTGTTCAACCCGGGCAGCATGTACGTTTTGAAGTGGTAAGTTCTCCATTCCTAGCAGTCTGAGCAGAAGCTCAGCTGTTATCTACCAGAAATTCTATTAAAAGGATGAAAGGTTGAACTAGATGACTTCTAATTCTGAAGACTAATTCAGCAGAACTGGCTAATCCCTGGCAAATGATACCCTTTCTGAGTATGCATGTGTCACTAAAAGTCACTCAGGCAAACCAGACTGTCTGTAAATAGTCTGATTATCTGCAAATTAGCTGATTGAAGGTTCCCGGGTATGAAGAGGGCTTATTTTAAGAAATTAAGTTAATTTAGATAATAGTTGTATTGAAAAGCAACAAGTTTAGAAACAATTAGGAAGAATGCAGCTTCCCTTTTATTTTTTTCAACTCTATATTTTCTTTTCAAATTGTTTCTAATAGACTATCTGTTAAGAAAAGTTCTTTTGACTGGGTGTGGTGGTTCATGCCTGTAATCCCAGCACTCTGGGAGGCCAAGGCAGTTGGATCACCTGAGGTCAGGAGTTCAAGACCAGCCTGGGCAACACGGTGAAACCCCGTCTCTACTAAAAACACAAAAATTAGCCAGCCAGTTGTGGTGGTGTGCGCCTGTAATCCTAGCTACTTGGGAGGCTGACGCATGAGAATTGCTTGAACCCGGGAGGCAGAGGTTGCAGTTAGATGAGATAGCACCATTTTACTCTAGGCTGACAGAGCAAGACTCCATCTCAAGAAAAAAAAAAAAAAAAGGCTCTTTGGTAAATTAAATATTCTTGGAAGTCATTATTACTTTCTAAGTCAATAGAAGTATCTTTAAATTTATCTAATAGCATATTAATTCCTATGCTTTACCTGTTTGCACCCATACAACACCCAGCTCTGCACCTGACATATAACAGGTACTCAATAGATGTTCACTGAATTAACTGGTTGCAGAAACCAAGTGTATCAGTTGAACATTTCTGCATATTGGTGATAATAGCATTTGGAACACCTGTTCTATGCCAGCGACTGGGTCAAACACTCCTCCTCACAGCAATCGCTACGAAGTGATGGCTACATTGGCCCCATTTTACAGATGATGCCACTGAGGCCGGTGAGTGGCTGAGCCAGGATTCAAAGCCAGGCCTGTCCGACTCCTGAGGCGAAGCTCTCAGCCAGGGTGTTAGACTGAATCTGAATCCTCTGTTCATTTTATCTATTTTGAAGCGCTGCATGTGGTGTGTTCAGCAGATGAAAACTCTCTGATGAGGCACATGGACGGGACGGCAGGGCTGAGAAGGCCCGGGGGTGCACACAACCTACCTCCCCAGCTGTTTCTGCAACCGGCTGAGGCCTTCAGCTCTACCGCCTCCCCTCCCCCAGGCCCTAAATCACTCTCAGGCCCTTTGTTCTTCCCCACAGCTGCTCAGCAAATTCCTTGATTTGAAATTACGATCACAGGTTGGAGTGCTACTTAAAATAATTTTGCCAAATGTTCCATCTCTGTGTTGATGAATATAATGGATGACAATTTAAAGAGCAAAAAAAAAAAAAAAAAATGTATTCATGTTGTCGAAGACAAAAAAAAAAAAAATCATAGGCTGCATGCATAGCATTAGTTTGAAGGATTCATTCCCCCAGGAAGCTACCAAATGCTGGACTTTTGTGAGCCCTCCGCATGGCGGGGAGAGCGGGCTGCTGGCAGGTATGGCCTGCAACAGAGGGAGAGAGCAAAGGTCAGGGCGTTTGTTGGGTTTGTTTAAGCATGAGTCAGAGGAGTGGGGGTAGACCTGGGGATCCAATTTCCAATTTCCTGTGCAAGTCACTGAGTGGCACTTCTCCCCTTCCCCAAAAGCCTTTCATGCACACTGCTCTGCAGAACAAAGGGAGATAGGGTAGGGGACACATAAATCACCTGGACAGGCAGGTCTTCTCGAAGGGAGAGCCTCTCTTGAATTCGGAAAATGCAAGCTCTAAGGCAAGCTGGAAGGCAGGCAGACCTCGTGCATCTAGCACTTTGGCCAACTGAGGCTTAACGGGCTTGGAGCTCCTCACCCTGGGCTCTGAGCGTGTGAAGCCATGGGCCAGCCCTTCCTGCAGGTGGGCCCTGTGGCCAGGCTCAGCTCCGGAGATGGGTGGCTGGGCCATCAGGAATCAGAACAAGGCTTCTTCCTTCACACTGAGTCCTGCCTCAGCTGGTGGGCTCCACATCAGACATTTCCCCCATGTCCTAAGCCTTCTTCCAGGCGTGAGCCCCGAAAAGCAGGTGGGGAGAGATGAGTAAATCCTGAGCAAAAAAGAGGTGGCAGTGATGCTTTTCTCAAGTTTTCCATACCAGAAAAAGCCCTGGCACAGGGCAGGCCCTGCTGGCAGCCCGGCCCCACAACCTCCCTTCCAGGCCTGCCTCCAGGGCAGGAATCCAATAGGAACATGGGCCCCCGGGGCCACCAGAGGTGCAAACTGCCCTCTGAAAACAGGGCTACCTCTCTGCAGGAGTCTTGCCATGCAGAAAACACCAGGCCCTCTGGAAACCGCCCCTGTTCACTGAGGGTCTCTGGCTAGCTGGCACTGTGCCCATCAAGACCACGTCCCGTAGGTGACACCCCAGGGTTGTGCTGAATCACAGCAAGCTGGGAGCTCCGTGCAGCCCCCAAAATGATCTTCCACACAGTGCAAAGCACTCAAAAGAAATAGTTCCAGCTGCTGGGGGCCCCATCAGCCTTTGAGGGCAGTGAGGTGTCGGGGTGGCAGCCTCTGGGGTAGACAAGTCCCAGATCCACCACTTCCCAGCTGGGGAAGCTTCCTGCCCCTTTCTGGGCCTCAATTTCCTCCTCTATGAAATGGGCATAACCATGTCACTTCACTAGGGGCTTGCAATGGGTCAATTCCCTGCCCTGTTGATTAGCAGGAGTCTTTCAAGTTATTTCCACTAGAAATGGTGGAAGCACGGCAGGGCGGGAGAAGCCCCTGTCTGTGGGTCAGGACAGAAGCAAGGGTGTCTTTACACACACAGGATGCTACAGTTCTTTGTCAAGCCCTCGATCTGCAGGACTGTCTGCTTAGCTGTACCGTCTGCTTGCCGTATTCCCTCCAAAGCAGGGCCCCAGCCCCTCATGGACTCCACTCCAGACCCTCCTCCTAGATGGGTAGGGGAGAGAGGCAGACCTGCGGCGCCTGCCTCACTGGCTATGGCAGTTCCCACTCTTCCTTTCTCTCAGGTGACTCTTCTGACCCTCCTTTGCCATCTCCAGCCTCTCTTGCTTGGAAGAGGAAAGAGATATCTTGGGTTCCTTTGTCTTCAGGCCACACTAGCTCCTTCCTACCCTGCTAGCTCAGGACACACCAAGAGGGAGTGGAAGGACTGGCTGCCCAACAGAAGGAGATTTTATCGCTGATATTGTTTGGACTTAATGGTGTGTGGCAATTAAAATGGTTTAAAAGCAGTCTGACTTGGAGCTGGATTGATTCTTCTCTTTAAACTGTCTAGGGACAATTCGGTCCTCCCTGCCAGCCCCCAAAGCACACCCATCCCTGCACCCTCCTGGCTACTGCTCACCCAGGGCCAATCTTTACAGGCCTCTCAAGTCATAAGGGGTCACTCTCTTCTCTCCTTGGATGCCCTTAACACAGAAAATGATCTGCACCCTAGTTCCCGCCTCCTCTACAGCTCCAGAGACAGACCTGTCGGGAACCCTCAGAAAGGGTGCTCTCCCCTCCCCAGAAGCTCTTCTTGGGTCCTTTGGGAAAGCAAAGAAATAACCCATCCCCCAAATCCCCATTGGCATGAGAGGAGGGTCTCTGATGCCTAATTTTTTGTGTGTGTTTGTATTTTTCCTTTTTGCAGATCTCTGCATTTAATGAGGAAGTGCTGTCAGCAGAAAGGAGAGGAAGCTTCACGCCGACCACCCGAAGGACCCACATCCCTCTCAGCAGAGGCAGAGTCATTCTACTGCCGGCCTTGAAGGACAGCTCCAGACACTCACATGGACCCAAGCAGGAAAAGCACAGAGCGTGTCATCACACTGTGTACCTTGCACAGGTGACGTCCTGGAGAAATTTCTGGAAAGAGAAAACAGAAATTTTATGATCCGCAATTAAAATGACTTCAGTAATAAATAACCCTGATAGCTTGCCCCTCCAAGTGTATGCTGCGTTCCACAGCCAGCCTCTGCCAGCCTCCTCCATCTCCTCCATCTAACAACCTTATGAGGGAGAGACTTTTTACTCTCACTTCACAGAGGAAGACATCGAGGCCAAAGAAGGGAAGGGATTCCCCAGGTGACACCTAAAGTGACAGAGTTGAGACCCACATTGAGCTTGTCTGAAGTCGAGGTCACTCTAATTCCTCACACAGCCCTGCCAGAGGTTCCCACAGTGCTGTGTGCAAGCCGGGTGATAGGCCTTTACAAAGGACATCAAAAACCTCATCAGGCCAGGTGCAGTGGCTCATGCCTGTAATCCCAGCACTTTCGGAGGCTCAGGCAGGCTGATCACCTGAGGTCAGGAGTTTGAGGCCAGACTGGCCAACATGGCGAAACCCCGTCTCTACTAAAAATACAAAAAAATTACCCAGGCATGGCAATCTTGAGATTAGTCAATCCCAGGATTAGTAGTCCCAGATACTCAGGAGGCTGAGGCAGACGAATCACTTGAACCTAGGAGGTGGAGGTTGCAGTGAGCCAAGATCATGCTTGTACTCCAGCCTGGGTGACAGAGCGAGACTCCATCTCAAAAAAAAAAAAAAAAAAAAAAAAAACCTCATCAGTAAAGAACTGTCACCTTCCTAAACCGGGAAACTGAAACTTTTAAAAGCAAACAGATTTCTAAACTTGGGGTTAATGATAAAACTGGAAAAACGTAAAAGACTCCCTGTGCCTCTCCTCCATTATCAATATGTGACTTAGATTTGGATGCCAAGTCAAATTTCACCAGGACTATATCCTCCACGGTAACTTATTAAAGAGTCAATCAAAGTTTGCTTTAAGAGAAAAGTAAATACACCCAACTTTCCGTACAATGCCGGACACTGAGTTCACTTCCTGGTTCCACTGTTGACTCAGGTTGCAATCCTAGATAAGTAGCTACACACGCTCACTGCCCTGGGCCCAAAGCGCAAAGCTGGGACGAGAGCGTAACGTCAGCACACCCCCCAGAATTCTGGAACACGGAAAGGTGCCCATCTTTAGTGCAGGGGGCATGCCTCGGAGAGGAAAATCAGCGAAGGCCATGTGCAAAGCTCCACGTGCAGGTGCAAGCTGCTTGTCCCTGTGTCTCTGATTGCGAGGAAAGGGGTGACCCGTTTGTCACACCACCAACAAAACCCTGCCATCCTTTGCTCTGCGCTCACCCATAATTACTGGGCGTGAGGTGGGAAGGGCTGCCCTTTGGGACTTAGGTGGTGAGGAGGATAGAGGACGGAGTCAGCAAGTCAACTCCAATCACACAGTGAGCGTTTTCAAAGAAACAAATAAAAATAGCCAGAAGTGGGTCAGCACTTACAGTGAGGTTAGAGACAGGAAATTGGGACAGACTCCCAGGCCTGTATAGAGGCATAGAAGTTTCATTTCATAAGTACAAACTCATACTGTCTTTCCAATCTGATTCCTCGTTTTTTTCTTTTGCTTTTTCATCTCTGTCTTTTGGATATGCAGGAAACACACACACACAGCTAACAGAAACAGTGTGATGTTGGATCCTTGCTCCTTCAGTTCTAAGATCCTCTTTTTCCTGAGGCTGAAGAAAAAAGATAGTTAAAGAAAACTCATTTGAGAGTCAGGCAGGAAGGGGAGATGGGATACGCACTTTGCCTCTCTTTCAGATTTCTGCAATCTCAGCGCATGCTGCTTAAGAGAAAAAGAGCAGCAAACAGATGAAAAGCATCGTGTCCTTAAGTGCTTTACTTGCTCCCAAGCAGACCTGCCTCACAGCTGCATCCCTCCAACTCCCCGTCACTGACCCTCCCGCCACCTTATCTGTGGCATCTAGTGTGCTGCACACAGTATGTGTGTGCAAGTGCATGGTATATACACACATAGCACAAATACATACTGTAAATACGTGCCCAGACATATGCACAGTGCTCAGGTACACGCAGTGCACACACCCACTAGACACATACACTCTCGGTACACAGACATGGTGCTCATGCACACGTGGTAGTGCATGGTGAATCCATATGGCATCCATGCACACACACAGTACCCACGCACACAGGCGGTGCATACACATGGCACTCATGCACACACACAGTACCCATGCACACAGGCAGTGCATACACATGGCACTCATGCACACACACACAACCCATGCACACAGGTGGTGGTGCATACACATGGCACTCATGCACACACCCACTACCCATGCACACAGGTGGTGCATACACATGGCACCCATGCACACACACAGTACCCACACACACAGGCGGTGCATACGCATGGCACCCATGCACACACAGTACCCACACACACAGGTGGTGCATACGCATGGCACCCATGCACACACACAGTACCCACGCACACAGGCGGTGCATACACATGGCACCCATACACATCCACAGTACCCACGCACACAGGCGGTGCATACGCATGGCACCCATGCACACACAGTACCCACACACACAGGCGGTGCATACGAATGGCACCCATGCACACACACAGTACCCACGCACACAGGCGGTGCATACACATGGCACCCATGCACAAAGTACCCACACACACAGGCGGTGCATACGCATGGCTCCCATGCACACACACAGTAGACATGCATAACCCAGAAAGTGGTTCTCGCTCTCTCTGTAACCTTAAGACTTTGGCAGTTTTTGCTAACTCCCACACTTGGCAGGATTACATTTCCTTGTGGCCTCAATGACGTGACTGGGGCAGATTTATTGGGCTTACAGAAAAAAAGAGAGAGGAGAGAGAGTGAGCAAGCGAACAGTAAACTCTGCTGTTCAGTCAGCCTGGGCCTTAGTTTTAAACTGCAGATCATCAGGGCCAAGACAGAAGATTTGGCAAGACGGGGCCGTTTGGTGAGAGTCAGCATGTTTCACTGGTACGCTGGAACACTAACATACACACTTCCGAAGGTTACCTTCTTTCTTTTTTTTTTATTTTTTTATTTTTTTATTGTGTTTTAGGTTACCTTCTTTCAATTCACTGAAAAACAAAAGGAGCGCTAAGGCTGGACCAAATAACATAAGTAACACACGCATGCATGCGTAGATGCAAACATGCGTACCTAAGATGTGTAGCAAACAATACAGGCACAGTGCTTTCAGGAGAAACTTGGGTGTGGAAGTGAGTTCTACCTTTTTGCTCTCTTTTCCTCCTGGAGGGAGAGAGGAAAAGTAGTTGCCTAAATGCACAGTCAGCCCACAATCTGTCATGCATGAATCTCTCCAGGGCAGACAGAAGAGCAGGAACCCCTTTCTGAAGTTGAGTTCTGATGTGGAATGTTTTCAGGGCTTAAGACCGACGCAGCTAACCAACAGAACTTTCCAGGCTGCGGTCAGTTAGCTGTGTCGCACAGGAATGGCATCTGCTTTCACTTATTTCAGAACGCAAGCATGAGTCCTGGGAGTATTTGACCAAAAGAGCCTCCCACTTGGCGTGCGAGGGTGAGGTTTCCAGAAGACGTAGCACTCACCTGCGCTTCCAACTCCCAGAAGCCAAAGCTATGGAAAGATCTCAGCATGTTTTTTTCATTTTATTTAAAAATCATACCATTTTAAAAGATCTGCTTGTTATAAATCCAGCCTAAAAGCAGATGAATGAAACATAGACTCACACACAAAAATCTACAAGAATAGATGTTTTTTTTTAACTTGGGGTTTTTGGGGAGGGAGTTGAGAGGAGTGGCAGGGAAGCTACTAGGCTGAGATAAACTCCTTAAAAGCATGGGCAAAATTCCCTTTTCTGTGACCAGTTTTTTTAAAAAATGACAAAGTCACACAAGAGAGGAAATGAAAAGGGAAATTTTTAGACTTCTCATCTGTGCTGAAAGCCCCGGGCTGTTTCAGAACCCGGTCAGGGTAACCGTCGGGCCTGCGGTCACCACGCTGCAATCCCAGGAGGCCTTGCATCAGCGGCCATGATATCAATAAGGAAGTACAATCACCAAACCACAAGCTGCCTGCTTTTCTAAGCCCACATGTTGCTTTAGAGGGTTTTCATACAAGAGACTTTCCTGTTTTTGAAACCTGTGAATCCACAGGTCTTACAGGTTACTCAAATTATCTTATCACTTGCAGCATGAATTTCAAAACTGCTTATCCAGCCTTCCCCTCCCCTGGAGGAGCAGATGCCCATTTATAAACGAGAATCCTTATTTACAGTATCCTGTGGCCAACTGCTGACACAGAAGGGAAAAGGATACCAGTTACACATTAAGCTTTAAGGTTAAAGTATCTGTGCCAGACGCTGTCCAAACACCATCTATTCACTGACCTAAAGGCAGGATGACCACACTAGAGAAATTCTGCAGAAACAGTTTTGCGGTCACAGCAGCATTCCTTCCCAGAGCCGGATTATGGTTCCTGCAGACGCATACACAAGCTTGCAAATGTAGTGTAAGAAATCATCACAATTCCCAGGAAACATATTTATCCTAGGATGTGCAGCAAATCTGTTGGAAGTTTTTAAACACAACCAAAAGACAACCTATGAGGTTGCTTCCCAGGTTGTTGGAAAAATCAGTGTAGGATAGCATTGGTAGAAGACACTCTGGGGGCGCAGGTGACAGACGTAAACTGTCCAGTCTAAATCCTCAGTGTATGCAAGCCAAACTTATTTTCCTCTTGAGCAAATAGAAAGATTCAGATTAAAGAGTGACTTATAGAACTGATACAGAGTTCTGTATAGAACCGATAAGTTCATCCATAAGAGTATCTTAGAGATGAGATAAATCCCCAAACAAACGTCTCTCTTTCCTGCTCAGCTCAGAACCTTGAGAAAGATGTGCAAAACCTAACAACTGCAGATGATAGCCATCTCTTGGTTTAACTTCTACCCTGGCCAGTGGCCACCTGGCGTTGCCCAAGCAATGCCTGCAGACTTCATCATGCGCTCCCTCGCTGGAAGCGTCCCTCCTAAGGCAGACCTGAATTTCACAGAGGGCCTCTGGACAGTAGTTCACATTCTGTTTTCAGTGGTGGCCCAATCAGACTGAGAATAAACAACAAGTGAACTTTATCCTGCAGCTGCAACCAGTGACCTCTAAGCCCATTTCACAGAATGCACGTCAATAATGGAGCTAGCAGACACTTATGTAATCTCACACTTTTTCGTCTTTTCGGGTTATAATTAACACTTAGCTCATCAAAAAAAAAAAAAAAAAAACCACGTGTTCAAAAAAAGGACGTGCTCTCAGTTTGAGCACATGGGGATTGTGTTTATCTTATTTTATTCATCTGTATTCCAATAAACCTTCTAGCACTGAAATGTTAAGACAGACATTCTAACGTTGTGATGCTGTGATCTTTATGTTTGAGGGAGGGTTCTTTCAAAGCAGCCCAAATCGTCTCTCTTATGAAATGTGAAGTGTGAATGAAGCCACACTGAGAATTCTCAGAAGTAAATCTCTCCAAGATTAGGACCAACCTATTGTGGAATAATGCAATATATCCTTAAGGGAAAATACAATTAAGTAAAAGAATTCCAGGCTCCCCACACAGGCCCAGTAGATCTGTTTTATCACAGTAACTCGTCGGTAAACGGCCTACTATGTCCATATGGAAAACATCCTCTTTTTCAACCTGTTTTAAAAACAATCCTGCAAGATCTGCACATGTACCCCAGAACTTAAAGTACAATGAAAAACAAAGAAGCTACAATAAAGATAAATACATCTCAGTGCAAAAAAATAAAATAAAATAACTTTTTCTTTCCTCCTTTGGAAAAGCCATTGCTACAAAATTCACATAAGACAAATACGGACTGGGTTTCTGCTCCTTTCACTCTCTGTTCCTAACACTTTAGGCTGTGGGAACTGGGGCTCCTCAGCCTAAATATGATTGCCTGACTTTGCCTGACTTTGCTGGAGAATTGCTCAACCACCCTCTCACTTCGGCTGTGTAGACCATGGCTCTTGCCCTCCCTCCAGGGGACAGACATTAACTAATGAAGAAAACAGTGACTCTCCTCTCTTCTGCCACCACTGATACTCCATACCCAGGCCTGTGCCACCAGGCCTGCTTCCAGGACTGTGGGCAGCCTGTTCCCTGCTATCCCGAGCCTTCCAGTTTCAGCGCCAACAAGGGCACTAGGTAATGGGTACTTCTGATGAAGGGCACTGCAGGAGCTCTCCCCATCACTTAGAGAAGTGTTCCATTTGGGGTCATGACCGACCCTGTCTACTCAGACCAGCACAGCATAGAGAAAAATAAGGTGGATAGGCAAGTATAAGGTGTTACCTTACATCTGTGTCTGCAAAAAGCTCTTAATATTACAGGATTTCTTTATTTGGAACAAGAACATACTCCAAAAGGAATCTCATCAATTTAAGTTTGGAATGTTTATAGAAGTTGTCTGGAAGAAGAGTTTTTGTTGATTTTGTTTTTTAATACAAAGAAAAATAAAAGTTTTTGTAGTTATTCTTGGAGGTGTGACCTCCAATTACAAGCATGAGATATTGTAAGCAAGTCCTTTTATTTTTATTTTTATTTTTATTTGTTTTGGAGAGACAGGGTTTCAGCATGTTGCCCAGGCTAGTCTCAAACTCCTGGACTCAAGCAACCTGCCCACCTCAGCCTCGCAAAGTGCTGAGATTATAATTGTGAGCCACCATGCCCAGCCTGTAAGCGAGTCTTTAAAAGCTCATTTTAAACATTTTGTTTTTTCTTTCTTTTTTAAGACAGAGTCTTGCTGTGTCATCTAGGCTGGAGTGCAGAGGCACAACCTCAGCTCACTGCAACCTCCACCTCCCAGGTTCAAGCAATTTTCGTGCCTCAGCCTCCCCAGTAGCTGGGATTACAGGTGCCCACCACCATGCCTGGCTAATGTTTGTATTTTTAGTAGAGACAGGGTTGCACCATGTTGGCCATGATGGTCTCGGACTGCTGACCTCAAGGGATCTACCTGCCTCAGCCTCCCAAAGTGTTGGGATTACAGGCATGAGCCACCAGGCCCAGCCCATTTTAACTTTTATTATGACAATTTTTAAGCATGTAGAAAGAGCATATAGCGCAGTGATTCTCTATAGATCTATCACTTAATCAACAGTTACCCAGATTTGTTAACATTTGCTTCATTTTGTGTGTTTTATTTTCTCTTTGCTGAAATCTTTTAAACAGCATCACAGGCCTCACGTCATTTCACTCCTTCCTACTTTAGTATGCATCTCTAAAACACACAAACATTTCCTTTCATAGCCACAATCCCATGAAGGTCGCTTTTAAAAGCAATGCAGGACGTCAGCATTGTGGAGATGGCAAATAGTACATGGATATGAAGTCCTGAGGTAACATTTCCAGGGAGCATGGCATACACACTCGGAAAGTCCTAGATCTCAAAGACACCTGGGCAGAAGCAAGATGAAGTGTTTTGGAAGACTGAGTCAGATCATTCAAAAAGGGGCCCAAGGCGAGGCACGGTGGCTCACGCCTGTAATCCCAGCACTTTGAGAGGCCGTGGCAGGCAGACTGACTGAGATCAGGAGTTCAAGACCCAGCCTGGCCAACGTAATGAAACCTGTCTCCACTAAAAACACAAAAAATAAGCCAGGCACGATGGCGCATGTGTGTTGTCCCAGCTACTTGGGGGGCTGAAGAAAGAGAATCACTTGAACCCAGGAGGAAGAGGTTGCAGTGAGCTGAGGTCGTGCCACTGCACTCCAGCCTGGGTGACAGAGCAGGACTCCGTCTCAAAAAAAAAAAAAAAATTCGAGGCACAAGTGATGACAAAGACAGTTGACAACAAAGAGTCTGAATAATGAGTTAATGAGTTACAATAAGGCAAGATTCCTAAATAAGTATATTTATGCACATGATTCTAAATATAACTGGCCAGCCACAGTGGCTCACACCTGTAATCCCAGCAATTGGGGAGGCCCAGGCAGGTGAATTACTTGAGGTCAGCAATTCCAGACCAGCCTGGCCAACATGGTGAAACCCTGTCTCTACTAAAAGTACAAAAATTAGCCAGGTGTGGTGGTGCGCGCCTGTAGTCCCAGCTGCTTCAGAGGCTGAAGCAGGAGAATTGCTTGAACCCAGGTGGCAGAGGTTTCAATGAGCCGAGATTGTGCCACTGCACTCCAGCCTTAGTGACAGAGCAAGACTCTGTCTCAAACAAGCAAGCAAGCAAACAAACAAGTAACTAAGTGAATAAATTAAATTCTTAACTAGAAATGTGACTATTTCACTTGCATCATTAAAAGTATATATTCAAGCCGCTGGATGTGGTGACGCACATCTGTGATCTCAGCACTTTAGGAGGCTGAGGTGGGCGGATCACTTGAGGTCAGGAGTTCAAGACCAGCCTGGCCAACATGTGAAACTCTGTCTCTATTAAAAATACAAAAATTCTCCGGGCATGGTGGCACATGCCTATAATTTCAGCTACTTGGGAGGCTGAGACAAGAGAACTGTTTGAACCTGGGAGGTGGAGGTTGCAGTGAGCTGAGATTGCACCACTGCACTCTAGCCTGGGCAACAGAGCGAGACTCCATCTCAATATATATGTGTGTGTGTGTGTGTGTGTGTGTGTGTGTACATATATACATATATTCAAGCCAGGTGTGGTGGTTCACACCTATAATCCCAGCCCTTGGGGAGGCGAAGGCGGGCAGATAACCTGAGGTCAAGGGTTCAAGACCAGCCTGGCCAACATGGTGAAACCATGTCTCAACTACAAAATACAAAAATTAGCCCGGCATGGTGGCGCACAGATATAATCCCAGCTGCTCGGGAGGCTGAGGCAGAAAGAATTGCTTGAACTCGCGAGGCAGAGGCTGCAGGGAGCCGAGATCGCACCACTGCACTCCAGCCTGGGTGACAGAGTGAGATGCTGTCTCAAAAGAAAAGGAAAAAAAGTATATATTCAAGGAGGCAAAAAAAAAGGACACAAAATTTGTGTAACCTGCCCATTGGGAAATGGGGCATTACCTCATATTTGGGCTTGCATACATGGTATCTTCAACCCGTCACCTACCCGCCTCCACCAAGCCTACTCTTCTGGCAACAGTCCTTCTTCAGTGTCTACCAGATGCCAGGCACCATGCCAAGCCCTGAGTATCATGTCCCTTATGGGCACAGCC
This sequence comes from Alouatta palliata, assembly GCA_004027835.1. Lineage (NCBI taxonomy): Eukaryota > Metazoa > Chordata > Mammalia > Primates > Atelidae > Alouatta > Alouatta palliata. The sequence goes on from PVKV010001225.1 coordinate 102,396, forward strand.
ACCCTGTGAGGGACATCCTACTATCCCCTCACCTTTTCAGGGGAGAAAAACTTGGACTTCAAGAAAGCGAGTTATTTTCCCACAGAGATAATAAAAGTGGAACTGACTTATCCCGCCTTCTGCCCTGAAGAGTCTTTTACTCTCGTTTTCCCCAGAGTAGCAGCTTTAGATCCGTTCTAAACCAAGCAGCACTATCAAGGTTTCTACTCGTACTGGTTAGTAGAGGGAGGGTTTATCATCTGCACCATCCCAGGACGGGCATCGGCTTCCTTTTGTCTTAACCAAATCATTGTTTCTGGCTATGACAGTCCAGTGACAAACAGTGGATGACACTACCCCATGGTGCCTCTAATACTGCCGAGATAACAAAAATAGCCAAAGCATGTGCAGAAGGGCTTAACTGTAGCTACTGGAGTTTCCATCACAGGCTCAACATGCTAGCATTGCTCATGTGCACCGATGCGTCTTCTTCCCAGGCAGGGCGGCTAACTCCATTAGCTAGTTGTTCTCTGCCACTTAACTCTAATATTATCTTCACATAAGATGAGGAAAAGACACACAACAAACTCAGCCCTGCTCAGCCACATGGTCCCCCCCCCCCCATACAGGTCTGTGTGCCATATAAACTTCTGGTTCCTTGTTTAGCATCACCTCTGAACTGCAGGATGATCCCCCTGCAAGTCATTTAATCTTTCTTTACCGCAGTTTCTTCATCATTAAAACGCGATGTTTGAAGACCACGGATGAAGTAGCCAAATTATATTATTCAATTAAGGTGAAAAGCACCATATAAATGCTACAGAGGCTAAGACTTAAATAGCCACATATGGTTTGGGAAAAAGCACTCCAGTGCATCAGCTAGCAGTAAAAACACGCAGGAGCGAAATGATCTGGCTGGAAATGAACTGCAAATTGATAAACATTTAGTTGCTAATGCAGTGTTTATTATTTTTTACTAGGATAAAAATTAACTTGTGCGGCCTTAGCCAGCAAACACATTGAACTCTACCATCTGGGTAGTGGAATCGGTATTTCTGTAGCTTCGGGTTACAGGTGACTGTTGCCAGATTTGATTTTCTTTGCAAATAGGTCCTGGTGGGTCCGGACAACAGAACCGCAAATGGTTCTGGGAAGCACAAACACGCCCGTGCACCAAAGGTTGCCATTCAAGAGGGAGTTTAGGGACGCCCCCAACCAGAATCAGTATCCTGCATTTCCCAAAAAGAGGTTGCTACTTGTGTTGAAGAATCGCCTTCAGCCTGCGAAATCAGCCAGGGCTGCAAGGTGGCGACCTCCTGGGGAACCTGGGGTTCGAGCAGTGGGGGAATAGAAGGCGCCGGAGCTAGGAGAGGGGCGCCGGGGCGCGCAGGGCGGACGCCGGCTGGACCACGTGACAGCACCAGCAGAGGCCCCAGCTGCAGTCGCCGCCGTCCTCTCCCCGCGGCCCTTTTCCATGAGCTTTGCAAGCAGCTGGATCAATGTACTGGAGCCACAGCGCTCTACATAAGCACGGTCTGAATTATTATTCATGGAAATCCCCTCTGTTTCAGGGAATCAGGTAGCTTTCAAACTCCCAACAATTAATGGCCCTTTTGGTCAAAGGAAAATAGCAAAAAAACAAAACACCTCCTACCCCAACCCACCCCCCAGAAAAACCCAACCCAGACTAACCCGTCTAAAGGCGTCTAAACAGGCCGTTTGGTTTCTAGTAAATTAGAGGGAGTGGGTGGTTGACGTACAAGTAATGCTATCCTGTAGAGTGTGGTCTTCTTGACGTCAGCAAAACGTTTCTCTCGCGTTTCTCCTTTCCCTCTCTCCCTCCTTTCCTCTCTCCACCTTCCTCCTTCCCTCTTTATGTCAGAGATAGATGACATAGGGTAGCTGTGGAAAAGTGCTCATAGTTTTGCAACACAGCTCACAGGCTCGCAAAAAAAAAAAACGTATTGGTCAGGCGTGGTGGCTCACACCTGCAATCCCAACACTCTGGGAGGCCAAGGCGGGGCAGGTGGATCACGAGGTCAGGAGATCGAGACCATCCCGGTTAACACCATGAAACCCTGTCTCTGCTAAAAACACAAAAAATTAGCCGGGTGTAGTGGCACGCGTCTGTAATCCCAGCTACTAGGGAGGCTGAGGCAGGAGAATTGCTTGAACCCTGGAGGCGGAGGTTGCAGTGAGCCCAGAGTGGGCCACTACACTTCAGCCTGGGAGACAGAGTGAGACTCTATCTCAAAAAAAAAAAAAAAAGAAGGGTATTGCGGGAGGTGGGTGAATTGGCAACACAAAAACACATGCTACCCAGGGAAGGAAGAGGGGAAAGGCTGCTGGGAAGTGCAGTCACCTGGCGGGTTCACAGCTCTGTCTGAGGGAACACTTTTCCTGTGGCCAAGAACATATCCTCACTCCAGCTGGCCTGAAATGGGATCCTGGAGAGCATGCGCCCTGCTCCCTGGCTACTGTATTCATGGGACCCATCCCGGGCTGCTGAGCCAAGATTTCTGCTGGCTCTGCTCCCCCTCACTCACCCCCCCTTCCACTAGAGTTGTTTTTCTCTACTCATCAAAGCAGCTGCCCCCATGTTAGCATAGAACTTTCTAGAATAAGGATTCCAAGTCCAGGCAAACATGTGTAACCTGACCCTGCAGTACTTGTGTTTCCCCTTCAAATTGCTTTTGTCAGCCCCACTGTTTCAACAGGGGCAGCCTTGGACACCCTAGGGGTCTAGCCCGACAGTCTCAGGGTGAGGATCTGTGGAGTGGGCCACTCCCTTTGTGGCTGTGAGTTGCCATTTGGTCTCTAGAGTAACGTGACTCTGACATTCTCGGCCCAGGCAGCTCTTCAAAAGCAGAAATCTGTCCAGACCTTGCAGGTTCTGACGTGCTGACTGCAAGTGTGGTTTCAGGCAGGCGGAGGGAGGAGCAGGCCCAGAGTACACATGGGCCTGGTTTTCTCCGTGTGGGGTATACTGGCCTCCCCCCTCACTCCTTCCCTGATCTAGACAGCAAGGTCGTCAGAGGACCTTAGAACAGGGAGCAAACCAAAGCCTCTAAACGCTCTAAATGCCACAGACACCAGGTTCATGTGAAAAGCATATCCGCCATGGAAAAAAAATGCACAAGAAAATGGAGCAAGGTCACATGAATCTACTCAGAAATTAGACCTGGAACCAGAAAAAGAATGTGTGTGTGTGTGTGTGTGTGTGTGTGTGTGTGTATTGGGGGAGAGGCAGGTGTGCAGCAGCGTCGTAAGCAGGTACCATAAGAGCACAGCACACAGTATATATTTATTAGGTTGTGCAAAAGTAACCACAGTTTTTGCCACTAAAAGTAATGGTGAAAACCGAGATTACTTTCTCATTAACGTAATAAGGGCTGAGTAGATGAACAAATGAGCAAGTGAATGAATTACAGCAATGAATTTGTTTAGAAAACAAAGCAAAAGGAAACTGAAACTTTTTTTTTTTTTTTTGAGATGGATTCTGCTCTGTTGCCACTCACTGCAACCTCTGCCTTCTGGGTTAAAGTGACTCTTGTGCCTCAGCCTCCCAAGTAGCTGGAATTACAGGCGCTTGCCACCACACCCATGTAAGTTTTTTTGTATTATTGCTAGAGACAGGGTTTCACTGTGTTAGCCAGGATGGTCTCGATCTCCTGACCTCGTGATCCCACCTGCCTTGGCCTCCCAAAGTGCTGGGATTATAGGCATGAGCCACTATGCCCAGCCTGAGGCTGAAACTTTCTTGGAGGTGGACAGGGGTAGCTGCTGGATCAGTTTGGAAGTCAACGGACTTCCAAAGTGTAAACCCAAACCATGAGTCTGACATAATGATGACCGATGACGGTGACACTCAGTAACATGCTTGGACACTTGCCATGTGCTAGACACTGTGAGTGTCTGACACACATCATCTCGGCTGGTTCTCATAGCAACCCCAGGAAGCAGGAACTGGGCAAGGGTATGTCCTCTCTTTGGGGCACCAGAGAAGAAACTCCTGGACCCGAAGGGTTGAGGAAGACTTGAAGTGGATGTATCCAACCAGGAGCAAGGCATGTGTAACTCCAACTTGGCAAAGTGGGCCCTTTGGTGGCCCTGCCTGCCTAAGTCTCACCTCCACTGTAGTTTCTGCCTGCCTTGGCCGCTGTTGAGAGGAGACAGTTGCTTTCCTGCTGACTTACTGTGCAGAGACCCCCGAGGGGGCTGATGGAGGAATGGCTCTGATCCCAGGCAGCAAAAGCTGGCCTAGCCACCTTCTCCCCGTTGCTCCTTCTGTCCCACAAAAACTGCGGGAGAGAAGGGAAGATCTGGCATCCCTAGGCTTTGAGGGCACTTTCTTCGCTTCTGGGCCCAGCCTTCACGGGTAACCGCTGGGCTCTTGAGGAAGCACACTCCAGTTTTCCAGGACATTAGGGGACTCAGGTCGCCAGAGTGATGCCAACAGGCCTGTCCTTGGTGGCCTCCAGGGGCCCTCTCTCACCTTCAAGAGAAGAGCACGGAACCTCCATCTGACCCGACTGAAGTGCTTGTGCCTCGAAGCTCTTGTTGATTAAAGCTGAGCAGGCTCTTTCAACATCATCACAGGGATCCTTTTCCTCCACCTTGCATTTCTCCTCCTTGAAACGCACCTTAGTCATTTTTTGGTCACTTCGGGGGAATTCTCTCTCCTTCATGATCTCCTCATTGCTCTACTGAGTTATTCTTTCTTCCAAACATGCTGTTACAGCCCCGACACCACAGACATGCATTTAATAAAAACACTCCTGCAGGGGCATAATTTGAAATATCCCCATCTCCTGTAAGATGTTTCCCTGAGAGGTCGAGTGGGTAGGTGGGAGGGACCTTGGGGGAGGAGCTTCTGCTTGAACACAGTTCGTTACCCTCTCATCTCCAGGACAGAGCAGAGCTGGCTGTCACCGTAAGCTTCTTGCCCACTCCTCATTCCCCCTGGACCCCCATGCCTGTACATCCCAACAGATTGGATTCCTATTACCCATCATGGACATGCCACTAAAAATATGGAAGAGCAACAAGCTCTAGAACTTGCTGAACTCTGCAACTCAGCAGGTGCATGGTCTACCTGAATGAAAGACAGAGCCCTCAGCCACTGCCAGGTGGTTTAGCAAGGGCGTTGAGAAGCTGTTTGGTTAACAGCGCCTCGGCCAGTCTGTGCTCCCGTGATGGGGGCAAAGATGAAGCAGATGCCCTCGTGGCCACCTGACACAGCAAGTTGCCAGCCTCCACTAAACACACACACAGCCATGACCTCCAGTGTCCCTGCAGGGTGGCATGGCGAGCAGCCAGGGCACGCTCTCTAGTTCTGGCCAGCTGGAGTCCAAGCCTTGGATAATAATTCCTCCTTGATGGGCTAATACAATGTCTATAACACTTCTGGCTTCTCTGGTAGGCCCCTTCTTACTGTTGGCAGCAGCAGTGTTTACAGTGGCTTGGTGCTGAAGAAGATCGCTGCAATTTACTGAGCAATTTTTATGAGCCATGTGTGTTAAATACATCACCTCCACTCACATTAGCCGGCAAGGTAGGTATTAGCATTCCTAGTTTACAAATAAGGAATCTGAGCTTAGAGCAGTTAAGTAATTTGCCCAAAGTCACATAGATAGTGGCAAAGAGATGGCTCCCATTAAGGTAATCCATGCCTCCTGTTCACAGCGCTGTGCGGACCTGCCTGAGAGACAGAGCCTCACAAGCAGAGCTCCTATTGCGGGGCAGCATAGATTAATCCAAGCCCTTATGCAAGAGGGCGACAGCCGTGTGTGTGTGTGTGTGTGTGTGTGTGTGAGTGTGTGTGTGTGTGTGTTTACCCTCAGCTCAGGACAGCGCTTTTCAGCGGCACACAGTCTGTCAAAGGCCGATGTTCAAAACCCACCTATTGAAAAGCTTGATTCTGACCTTCAGCCCACCACAAATGTGGGAAATAAACAAAGGGCATTCATAAAGACTAGAGTTCACATTCAAAGTTCCAGCACATCATTAAGCTCAATAAACCAAGTGGTGAAAACCATCGGAAACCATCAGTAGACATTCAGGTAATGACATGTTTATTTTAAGCAGTCAGAAAGGGAGAGCAGGCAGGGCGCGGTGGCTCACGCCTGTAATTCCA
>PVKV010001225.1:108610-162435 GCA_004027835.1 Alouatta palliata
CGAGGTCAGGAGTTCAAGATCAGCCTGGCCAAGATGGTGAAACCCCATCTCTACTAAAAGTACAAGAAAAAGTAGCTGGGTGTGCTGGCGTGTGCCTGTGATCCCAGCTACTCAGGAGGCTGAGGCAGAGAATTGCTTGAACCTGGGAGGCAGAGGTTGCAGTGAGCCATTATCGCAGCACTGCACCCAGCCTGGATGGCAGAGCGAGGCTCTGAAAGAGGGAGGGAGAGGAGGGGAGGGAAGGAGGGGGGGAGGGGGAGAGGAAGGGGAGGGGGAGGGGGGAGGGGAGGGAGGAAGAAGAGAGGAGGGGAGAGAGAGGAGGGGAGGGAGGGAGAGGAGGGGAGGGAGGGAGGGTGGGAGGGAAAAATAAAAGAAAGAAAGAAAGAGAAAAAGAAAAAGAAAGGGAGAGAGGGAGGGAGGAGAGAAAGAAAGAGAAAAGAAAAGAAAGGGAGAACAAAAGGTAAAATCAGTTTCCGCATGGGCAGAGGTTTATCTTGGCACCTTCTCTGAGATAGAGCTAACAAGCCCGAAGTCACTTGAACAGGGAGAAAGAGCCTCTTGCAGATCACTGGCATCCATAGATAAACTGTAACAGAAGTGTGCCTATGGGGATAAGTGGGTTTTAACACATCGGCTTTGACTGGTGACAAACACTCTTTTGCTCTATATGCCTCCATACCCCCTTTAGTTCCTTAATGATGAAGACTCCCCCTTTAGCTTTTCCAGGCCACTCTTGTTGAGAAGCCAGTATCCTAGAAGTTAAGTGGCTTTGGATGTCATTCTCTATTGCAGCAAACTTTCCTTGCTGAATCAGACCCCATAAAATATCAACTATGAGTCACACACAAGTCAATGAGCCACTGTTGGGAAGAGAGATAATGGGGCGATATTTATCAGTGGCTGAATCTTAGCGAATAATGAGCATTGCCTAATCACTGGTCATGTTCGTGTACATTACCTTCCAGATCACTGCATGGTAGCTCTTGGGATGGTTCCTAACTGTCAATATTTACAGGAACCAGGCACTTAACACAGACCAGGTGGGCTGGATGTCTCCATGGATGACTAATGCCAAATGCAGCCTTTTATCTGAGGGTCACTACTCTGGATTCTCATTGGCTAGAGCGGATTGGAAGTGATCAGGTCACTGAAAATCATGTACGTGGCTGTGGGCTCAGTTCAGTTCTCTGGATGTACCAACATTTACGAAATGAAAGCATAGAAGAGAATAAAGGTTTGAACACATGTAGAGCTGTGGTATTTGTTTGTTTTCATTGGCTAGCTAGTCATTATAGCTCTGGGGTTAGGGGAAGGTGGCAGTGAGATGGCACCAAGAGCCCACGTCAGTCTCCACTTGCAGCAAGATACATAATAAATATCCTTGAGTAATAGGAGCCTGCATCACCCCAGACCTACCTGAGAAGGCATCTGCACATCAGCCAAACATGCAGACAGACACACACCGAGGAGAGGGTGCTGCTTAGACCCAGGCAGATCACCTTGCCTGGTTATGTGAGTAAGCAGAGTAGAACGGTCTGCCCAGCCAGTCCAGGGAGAAAACCTTGGCTCCATTCAAGCACTGGGAGATAATTTCCTTGGATTTTGAAAGCTTAGGATATTCAGGAGTCACTCATCTAAAACGCAGCTAACCTCAAGAGTAGGGCACGCCTGAGGTCCCATCAGGTAAGAGGATTCTGTCTGGCAATAAGCGGGGAGCAAGAGGAAGCCGGGCTGAGGGGCAGAAATGGAGGCCAAGAAAGGAAGGCACTGCAAGAGGAAGCAGGGCAGGACGGGCTGAGCATATGGGGCCTTTGGGACACTCTTGCTGGGCTGGCCCTCAGACCGTCACTGGAATAGACATAGAAAGGAAAGGGAAGCTTGTTTTAACACCGACATTAAATGAAGAAATGCCACTGGACTTCAGAAACACCACTATCAATACGAGGGAAAAGTGACTGTGACATGCAAATTTCACTCCCCAGCATGCACAAAGAAGCTGATTGCAGCCACACTGGCAGTCACATCTTGGCCAAAGTCCTCTGGGGACACAATCCTACGCAACATGGGACCCGTTGGTCAACACTGAGCTCCTGGAATCCCAATTCCCCTTAAAATTGGTGAACTAAGCCAGGATTGCAAAAGTAACGACAGGACAGGATTATTATTGTGCTGTGTGGTGAAAAATATCTTTGATCCAAAATGGTAGATACTGTAGAAGAGAAGCATTGAGTCTTCCATACTGAGCCAGTTTTAAACAGGCCTGGCTTCTTAATAGGCGCAGCAGGTTTGAAGACTCGGAGGTGTTTCCAGAGATCCCAAGATGATTCCGCAATGAAATGAGCTTGTGATTCCTGCAGATAAAGGGATCAGAGCACACAGCCATTCGCCAGGGCCATAAATCAAAGGACAGTCCTCCCGCAGCAACAGCGTGGGACCACAACATTGGCATCATTTGTACACACAAAGGGCAAGAATTGACATAATTCGTGCCCCAGAGAATCATTTTATTGGAGCCTTTTCCAGCCACCATGCCCCATAAAGCTGGGACTGGCAAACACTGGCAAACGCGCTGCCAGCCACACAGTCACAGCGTGTCCACAGCAGCTGGGGTCCCTGTTCCCGTTCTTCCCAAGACGCACACACGAGGCTGCTCCGTCAGGCCATGTGTGTGTTCTGGCCGTATGTGTGCATACACGTGGGCTAAAAACAAACTTGGAGAGGCGGGGACAGCCAGAAGAAAGTGATGCTTCTGATTCTGTACTGAAGGTGTCCATTCTATTCCAGAGCTTCTGCAGGGTGGCATCGCTGCCCCTGTTTCATTTCCCCCTAAGTTTCTGCTTTCTGCTGGGGGTAGAGGTAGGGAGAGGCTGAGTAGGGAGGGTTTGGGGGGAGAAAATGAAGAAGAAAAGATGAGCTCGTTCCTGTTCCTCTTTTCCTGTCCTTCTTTCCTTCTGTCTGTAGACGGTCTGGATAACCTGCAGATGACTGTGTGCGCAGTGAACGTGTTGAGAGGCTGTACTGGTTTCCTCAGGCTGCCATAACGTAGTACCACACACTGGCTTCAACAACAGAACTTTATTTCTTCACGGTCTGGAGGCTGGAAGTCTGAGGTGTAGGTGCCAGCAGGGTTGGATTCTTCTGAGGCCTCTCTCTTTGGCTTGCAAATGGCCATCTTCACCTGTGTCCCCAGCTAGGCTTCCCTGTGTGTGTGTCTCTGTCCTCATCTCCTCTTCTTAGAAGGACACCAGTCATATTGGATTAGGGCCCATCCTTGTGACCTCATTCTAACTTAATCACCTCTTTGGTCAAGTGCAGTGGCTCACACCTATAATCCCAGCACTCTGGGATCACCAAAGTGCTCGCCTGAGGTCAGGAGTTTGAGACCAGCCTGACCAACATGGTGAAACCCCGTCTCTACTGAAAATACAGAAATTAGCCCAGCGTGGTGGTGCATGCCTGTAGTCCCAGATGCTCAGGAGGCTGAGGCAGGAGAATCACTTGAACCTGGGAGGCGGAGGTTGCAGTGAGCTGAGATCACACCACTGCACTCCACCCTGGGTGATAGATCGAGACTCCATATCAAAAATTAAATAAATAATAAATAAAGACCTTATCACCAAATAAGGTCACATTCCAGGTCCTGGGGGTTAGACATTCAGCCATAACAAAGGCAGAGCAGTAAGCAGTAAGAGATGTCAACAAATGTCCAGAGCCCTGGCAGGAGCTTGGCACTGTGCCAGGCAAGAGAGAGAAAAGGTGGGAGAGACTTCATCTCGATGTGACTGAATGATGAAATGATAGCCCCAGTGAGTGAGTAAGTGAATAGGTGGATGGATCAATCATGAATGCATTGAATGAACATCAAAACTGCTCCCCGAATCCAGAGGACTCAACAGACTCCAGGCATACAGAGTCCAGAAGCCAAGTCCAGAGCTGACAGCCTGCTCCCATCTCTATCTCCCATGGAGCTGCAGAGATCATTAGGGAACTAACGTGGCCACTGTTTCATGCCCCCAGAGGAAGCTCACCAGCTCTTACCCAGAGCAGAACCATCGTGCAGAGAGGCAAGGCACTCCCAGATGAAATCCAGGCCTTCCCCGATGCCTGCTGTGAGCCCTCTCCCAAAGTGGGCTCACAGCAGCCCACAGCCACAAAGCAGAACTGAAAGCCCCTACAGGCAGCATCTCAGGTCAGCTGTGTGGACATCGCTACCTGCCACAGGCCACACCAGCTGCAGTGCGGTGACGGGTGGTGTTCTGTGCCCAGGATCGTGTCACCCTGCCAAATGAGAGTGAAAGTTTCCACATCCTCCACGCCATCCCCTCAACTCAAAACACTCCCAGTGCTCAAAACTGCCCCCCTAAGTAAGGAAGCCAAATTAGAGGAACGGAGAGGGAACATGCCTGCGAGATTTCTCATCAGCGTATTCTTCCACTCACAGCAGATAATTCAGCTACGTCACTCAATTACGATGATCTGTGCTGTGAGTATTTACTTAATCAATCTTCAAAGAGCTTTCCAGACCGGTGTTTCGGTGACTAAATCGAGGTCAGAGTTCCTCCTGCAATCGAGCAGCGGCAGCAGGGGGCAGGCCCAGCTGACAGTCATCTGATCTCGGCAGCTGTGCACAAACTTTGACCCAGTTCCTGTCCAGTGTCTCTTTCAGGCTCCCCATGAACCCCGGTCCTTAGTCGGTTCCTGAACTGCAGCAACACACCACACAAAGGCACATAGTGATGCCTCCCTTTCTTGGATGACTCTTTATATCCTTTTCCTGCACATTCTCCCTCCAGTCCAAACATAAGCAAGTTGCACAGCCTAACCGTGAATCTTTGCTTTATTACAGAATCTGCAGCACAAAAGCACTGGCTTGGTGTTTCCTCTGCCCCACAGGGATTTTTACGGGGTTTTTATTTGGTTTCTTTTTTGCCATGCTTCTGAGAATGCTTCTTTTGTTGTTCCTTCACTCCTTCGCTTGGATCCTCCAAGGCATTCACACAGCTGCTGCCCCCACTCCAAAAACAAGGAGCTAAGAAAAATCCCCATTTTCCTATGGATTTTCAAGCCAGAAAACAACAGGCTCTCTGGACAGATGCCACCCCTCCCCCAGCCCACACCCCTCCCCGCCAGGCAGGGGAAGCAGACGCTACGGGGGAGGGCCCACTGCACCCTAGGACTTGGGACTAGCTCTCAGCACCAGGGTGGTGGGCTCCATTGTATGTCTCCCAGGACAGGGGTCCCTTCTCCTGGAAAGTTCTCCCTCCGCAGCACAAATCAGAGCCCAGATGTGAGCAGCCATCAGTTCAGCTCTTCCCAGGCCGCAGTGATTGAGCCAGTGACCGTCACCTGGCCCCGGTGAATGCTATGATAGGCCTCTCTCTGTCCCTCTCTGGCAGTGAGGTCATGAGGCACAATGAGCAAAAGCTGCCATCATCCACATTACCTGCCAGAGAGGAAGCTTAGCAAAGAGATTTAGATCAGAATTCGGAGGAAGTTGGGGCATGAGAAAAGAGAGGGCATGTTGCAGTGTTGGGTCCCAGTTGCAGGTATCTGGGGGTCACACAAAGCCCCTTTTAAAAGCCTGAGCTGGGCTGGGCATGGTGGCTCACGCCTGTAATCCCAGCACTTTAGGAGGCTGAGGTGGGCGGATCACAAGGTCAGAAGTTCGAAACTAGCCTGGCCAATATGGTGAAACCCCGTCTCTACTAAAAATACAAAAATTAGCTGGGCATGGTGGCGCACGCCTGTAGTCCCAGCTACTCGGGAGGCTGAGGCAGGAGAATTGCTTGAACCCAGCAGGCGGAGGTTGCAGTGAGCCGAGATCACGCCATTTCACTCCAGCCTGGGTAACAAGAGTGAAACTCCGTCTCAAAAACAAGCAAACAAAAAAAAAGCCCGAGCTGGGCTGGGCATGGTGGCTCACACCTGTAATCCCAGCACTTTAGGAGGCTGAGGTGGGTGGATCACGAGGTCAGGAGTTTGAGACCAGCCTAGCCAATATGGTGAAACCCCATCTTTACTAAAAATACAAAAATTAGTAAAGATATTTTTTTATCTGGTCGTGGTAGCAGGTTCCTGTAATCCCAGCTATTGGGAGGCTGAAGCAGGAGAATCACTCTAACCCAGGAGGTGGAGGTTGCAGTGAGCCGAGATTGCACCACTGCACTCCAGCCTGAGTGACAGAGCAAGACTCCATCTCAAAAAACAAAAAAACAAACAAAAAAAAGCCCCGGCTGCTTTGACTTGCATTTCTCTCTCTCAAGTGGCTAATAGAGTCCTCAATGAGTATGGCAGTGACCGGATGCTGGTCATCCTGCCTGAACTAGAACAGCCGAGCCTCTGCTCTACCCAAGGAAATGGGAGGAGATGGAGGGAGAAAAGAGGAAATGGGTGAGAACGGACAGGAAGAAGAGACCACTGTCCAAGGTGACGGAGGGCATCGCAACACAGAACACCTGTAGCAGTTTCGCAGAGGGCTTCCAACTCTTTATTAAGTCTGCGCTCCACTTTTAGGGTTAGACGGTCTTAGGCACAAGCAATTATCTGAATAATTGGAGTGTTTCTTAGAACAGGTTTTAGGTGTCGGCAGCAATGGCTGTTCAGACAGCACACTAGGAACAGATCTTTGGAAAACTCATGCTCTGGAATAAAAGGTCAATCCTGACTTTTCACTTCAGAATGTCTCAGGCCCCCCCCACCTGAGCCTCTCCTATTATATCACTGGCTAAATGGACAAATGGACCACAAGAAAACTACCTCCTCCTTCAACTGCCTCCTCCATCAGTCTAGCACCTGCCTAAGTGGAACCCCTCAGAACCATGCTGCTCCCCAAATGCAATTTCCAAAAAGAAGGGAGCCCTTGAGGTGGGCACAGATCCAGGAATTGTCTTAGCTCTCCATGTCGCTGGCCTCTCTCCACTGAAACCACAGGAAGGCCTCAGATCAGAAGGGCTGACCCAACCTGGAGCAAGGTCATAGGACCTAGCTGAACCCCCTCACTCATCTAAAGGGGTCAAGGCAGGGCTAACAGCTACAAGGGGTCAGAGCCTCAAGTTTGACTCCAAATTCAAAGAATCTAGCTAAAGCCACACTGTGCCCCCTGGAACCACCCTCAGAAACAGATCCAATCCTGAGTCAGAGAGGAAGCAGACACTCACTGAATCACCCATCCACTTCCTCCTACCCACAGCCACTCAGCCAAGACCAGCAGCCGCTTCCAAGGGACAAATTAGTGACTGACACTCGGAAAAGCTGACGCTCTAAAGGAGAGCAAGCAGGGCGCCACGCACGCGGTGTGAACCACCAAGACCGAGTTGACCGTGGCTCCCCACTTGCTGCATTTTTCAGAGTAAAGCTGCACATTTTGTAACAGCCCCTATCCTGTCCTGCACTGACCTTGGCTGTGTACTTTTTCACTTCCCTGTTCCGAACACAGCCACACTTTCCAAATGCCATGAATCATCACCACCGAGCAACGGCCATTTAGCAAGGCAGGAAACCACTGCGTGCCAGCCCTGGAAGGAGCAGCTCCCTGCAGCGGGCCTCTCCCACCCTGGCTGGTCCTCATGGCAAGAGTCCACCACGGAAGCCAGCAGGGCAGAGTTGCCACTCTGTGTTCTCAATTTCTCCACCATCGTCCCTGGGGGCTTCCGTTTCCCCCTTGCACTAGGTCACAGGCAGCATTAGGCGTCTTCTGACTTTTCTGAAGGCTCTCTTGGGTTGCATTGGATGAAATGAAGCTGTCACCTTCCAATCCCGGAAGGGAGAGAAATTCTTGGTGACACTGGCTGAAGTGAAGCTGTCATCTTCCTATCCCAGGAAGGAAAGAAATGGGCAGACGCATTCAAGACCAAGGGAGGCCAGGCACCATGGCTCATGCCTGTAACCCTAGTACTTTGGGAGACCAAGGTAGGCAGATCATCGGTTGAGTCCAGGAGTTCGAGACCAGCCTGGGCAACATGGTGAAACTTTGTCTCCACTACAAATACAAAAATTAGCGGGGCGTGGTGGTGCATGCCTGTAGTCCCAGCTACTTGGAGGGGGCTGAAGCAAGAGGATTCCTTGAGCCAGGGAGGTCAGGTAGATTAGATCAGGTGGATCTTGCACAGGGCAGAACCACCAACAAGACACTGGAAATGCATTCTGCCTGCAAGTGGCCTTGCAGTTACAGGCAAACGTCATCCTGTCATCCTTTATGACTACAGCCATGCAGGCTTCTAGATGCCATTCAGCCAGTTCCTCAAAGTAGTCACCATTGAGTCCATAAATCAATCAATCAGCAAAATATTATTACCCTCCAAGAGTTATCAAACTTCTGTGCTGGGCACCTGGCTCCATGGCTCTCTGCATAACATATGTCTGCCTTCACGCCAGTCTTAATTCCTCATGAAGTAATGAAATCCTCATGTGAAGTCATTATTTTTGCCTCTATTTAACCATAAACAGTACCATTCAAAGGTGACATGATCTAGGAAAGGCAAATCAATACAGCAATAAAAATCAGTTTTGACCTATCAGATTGGGCAAAACTTTCAATATTGGCAATGGCTGGTGTTGGCCAGAGACTGTGGAAATCGGCACTCTCCTTATTGCTGGCAGATGTTTAATGTTATACATTTTCAGGAGGAAATTTGACCCTTCACATTACAATTATTCATGAGTACCTTTTGTCTTATTAATTTTAAAACTAGGAATTCATTCTCAGCTGAGCCACCAGAAAAAAATGCAGATGGTCATCACAGTGTGGCAAATAAATCAAAAAAATAAATAAAGCGAAAACAATCTGGATGTGATTGAGTCAGTGACTTACAGTATATTTAATCAAATACTATGCAGCCATTAAACATAATGTTGGAAATCTATATCCAAAGCCATAGGAAGATATTCACATGGATCGTTTTGATCGATGAAAAGTCGGAGCTGATATAACATTTGTAGCCCATGTATGTAAAAATGTTATTGTGAGTGTGTGTTCATAAAAGAGACACCTAGAGGTTTATCAAACCATCAACAGCGGTCACCTCTGCAGAGTGGGATCTGGGGATGATTTTTACTTTCTTCACATTTTCTGTCTTAAAATTGCCTATAATACATATGAAGCATACTCATGATCAGAAAATATACACACACAGGCTGGGTACGGCGACTCATGCCTATAATCCCAGCACTCTGGGAGGCCAAGGTGGGTGGATCACCTGAGGTCAAGAGTTTGAGACCAGCCTGACCAATATGGTAAAAATTTGTTTTAAAAAATACAAAACTTAGCTGGGCCTTAGTAGTGGCACGCACCTGTAATCCAAGCTACTCAGAAGGGTGAGGCAGGAAATCACTTGAACTAGGGAGGTGGAGGTTGCAGTGAGCCGAGATCACCCCACTGCACTCCAGCCTGGGTGACAGATTGAGACGCCGCCTCAAAAAATTTAAAAAAAAAAGAAAGTATGCACACATTTATTCTCATTTTAAAACCAAAAGCAACACAAATTCAACAGCTGTTTGCCGAGCAGATCATATCTGTGCAAGTTAAGTTTTACGTGTTCTTTCTGATGGAAGGTGTTACTGTGGACATCGCACCAGAAGGTGGTGGGCTCTGTTTTTCCAGAGCTCTGATGGGCTGAACTGAGTATGTTCACACTCTCTTATGCAGCCCCCGTGTGGCGACCAGGATGGCTGACCAGGGTGAAGGCAGGGACATGGCAGAGTTTTCTCCAACAGATGCCAAGTATCCAGTGTGGCAATCAAATCCCAGCTTGGAATTAACTAAATTAACTGCCACAGACCTCTCTGGGTGGCCAAGCAAATTCGGAAGTTTTGAAAAAATATAAATCACAACCCCTCTCTCTCCCCAGCTCCAGAAATAAATTCCAGACCCTTGGAGATCACAAAAACTTAAAGCCAGAAAGATCCTTAAGAAGTCATATATTTTGAAAAAAAAAAAAAAAAAAAAAAAAAAAAAAAAAAAAAAAAAAAAAAAAAAAAAAAAAAAAAAAAAAAAAAAAAAGAAGTCATATATTTTGGACTCCTCATTTGACACTTGAGGGAACCAAGGCTCAGAGAAGTCAAGTGACTTACTCAAGGTCACCCAGCATAAGGGTGGCAGACACAAGACAACTTACGTCTCTTCATCTGTAATCCGAGGTTGCTTTTGCTGTACTGCAACTAGCACCAGTACAGTGGGTGGGGGGGTCGTTAGTGTGGAAGAGGTCCTTCATGCCGTCAGAAACAATTCCTGTGAGGGGTCCAGAATACACTACAATGGACTCTGGCCCTGTGGAAGAGTCTAGTTAGAGGTACATGTGAGCATTCTTAACCAGGAAGTAATGCATTTTTCCAAAAGGGGATACATAAAGAGCTTTCACTATATTTTCAAAGGGGTCCCATAACAGAAGGAAAACTAAAAACGGATGGACTAAAGCATAGGTTAGCAGGCTTTAAATAAAGATCCATGGAGTAAATATTTTGGGCTTTGCAGGCCACATGGTCTCTCTCCCAACTACTTAACTCTGCCCTTGTACTGTGAAAGCAGCCATTGATCAAATGTGAACAAATGGGCATGGCTATGTTCCAATAAATCTTTATTTACAAAAACAAGCTGTGGGCCAGATCTGGCCCAGGCAATAGTTTGCCAACCTCAAAACCTGAGGATCTGATCAACTTCCTTTCCATTACATCAGATTCTGCTTGCTCTCGGGTGAACTAAATAACATCCACATTCCCGGCAATGGATCCAGCCCTGAACCAGGGACCACCAAGGAAGTGGGGAGGCACATAAAAGGCATTCGTTTCACTTTTTCATTAAACAACAACTTCTTTGAATTCCTAATTGGAAACTTTCACACAAGAATTGAGGTTGCTGCAACTCATTTCCTGCCGCCCTGCTTGCAGGGTATTTTCAGCAAAATAATTGTTGAGTGTGGAGGCTGACATTTGACCTCTGGCGGCTGCTGGCAACATACTTTGCTGACTCATTTGCATATATGGTGTTCGAAACACACTGGCACATTCTTCCCTTTTCGCATGAAGTCCTGACTTCCTTGATTAACTCGGGACTCAAATAAGATCTCAAGGTGGAACAAGGCTAGGAGGGAACTAGAGATTTTTTTTTTCTCCTGCTGTGGCCAAGGAGCACTTGAATGCAAGTGGAGAAGTACTCAGCACCTCCTCTGTCCTCGAGTCAGGCCTTGCGATGTGTACAGAGCCCAGGGACTAGGCCCTATTTGTCCTGGGGTCCCCCGTGAGACATGGCACTCTCCTGCCCTATAGATCCTCACCCACCTACAACCTGTGGGCCTTGCCCCTTCCAAATTCTGGCACCAAAAGGACTGAGTCAGTTGGTTCTAAAAGTAAGAGACAGGGCTGGGTGCAGTGGCTCACACCTGCAATCCTAGCACTTTGGAAGGCCAAGGCTGGCTGATCACAAGGTCAGGAGGTCGAGACCAGCCTGGCCAACATTGTGAAAACCCCATCTCAACTAAAAATACAAAAATTAGCCAGACATGGTGGTGGGAATCTGTAATCCCAGCTACTCAGGAGGCTGAGGCAGGAGAATTGCTTGAACCCAGGAGGCAGAGAATGCAGTGAGCCGAGACGGTGCCACTGCACTCCAGCCTGGGTGACAGAGCAAGACTCTCTCTCGGAAAAAAAAAAAAAAAAAATTATAGGAGGCCACTGTTTTGGACTAAGCTCCTGCACTAGGCCCCAGCAGACCAGACTAATAATCAAAATGGACCAGGCACAATGGCTCACACCTGTAATCCCAGCACTTTGGGGGTCTGAGGCAGGCAGATCGCTTGAGCCCAGTAGTTTGAGATCAGCCTGGCCAACATGGTGAAACTCCGTGTCTACAAAAAATACAAAAATTAGCAAGGTGTGATGGTGTGCACCTGTAGTCCCAGCTACTCGGGAGGCTGAGGTGGGAGAATCACCTGAGCCTGGGAGATCGAGGTTGCAGTGAGCAGAGATCACACCACTGCACCCCAGCGTGGGCAACAGAGTAAGATCCTGTCTCAAAAAAAAAAAAAAATCAAACTGGAGTCACCCACGCTAAAGTTCCACACCACCAAACCAAAACAAGCTTGTTATGTGACCTTCTGAGAATCGAGAGAGAGAGAAAACAGCCAATCTCCCAAAAGACCAGTTCAGATCTTCAGTCAGAACGTTAATGAAGTTCTTTCTGCTTTAATCCTGCCACAAAAGAAGGTGCCATGATGTCACCCGAGGTTAACTAATTACTGATTTTTCTATTGTTCTATGTCCCCATCCCCTCCTTACAAGAATAAGTAACTTTGAAAAGTAACTAATACACTCTTTGTTCCCTGTTTCTGCTTTCTTCAGTCCTTTTCTGTCTACAAAGCCAACCCCTTCAGCTCTGCTCATGGAACACTTACTGTGCTGTGTGGAATGAAGTGTCACCTGATGCCAGCCAGAATCACAAATTAAGCCAATCAAGGTCTTTAAACTCAATTTGTTGTCATTCTGGTTTTTGACACTCTTTTTTACCAGGACCCGTTTCCCAGCCTTCTCATGGAAAATCCCTGAGCTGGCCACTTCCTGTTTTTGTTTTGCTTTTCTCCCCCAATGGGGTACCCTTTGACCTTTTGTCCCTTGTCATGATCCTCCATCTCAAACTGGGAAGCCGTGCACAGGCCAAATCCCCAGCCCCAAGCAGCTTACTCCAGGCCGCATGTACCAGACAAGTCCTTTCTCCAAGGGATCCTCTGAGTCGCTTCCTCACCTAAAAATGGGATGCCGGGAATACTAAGAGATTTTTTTTGGGCTCTGCTGGGCTGGATACCCTGCGTCGTGATCCCAGCAAAGCCCTGGGCAGGGGCAAACGTGCAGATCTCTACGTGCAAACTTGAGTAACAATTGTCACTGAGTTCTGAAACTTCTTCATCCACTTTTATTTGGAGCTAGGAGTTCTCTTCTGCTTTGTTTTGACAACTAGACTGGCTAGACGATGGCCTGGTGACGCCTGTTCTTTTTCCTTCTTTCTCCTGTTTTGTCCCCTGCCTCTGGGCCCGGCATTCCTGGCATATTTGGAAAGAGTAGGAGCTGGCCTGAGGCCACTTTTCCGAGTATCTTCTCAGCCCTACAGTCTCGTTTCCAACACAGTCTCTTTGCTTTTGTTTATTCTGCGCTTTGCACTCCCAGGCCAGAGCCAGCCCAGGGATGAGGCTGCAGGGGCAGGAGAGCGGGCTGAAAACTCCAGGGTCCTCATCGCCTCTGCAGGTGGAACTTGCAAACTCGTCAGACAAAGCCGGGGTTAACCTTGTGCCCATCTTATGGGGAATTTCCCCAGATACATCTGGCACTTACGGACTAAAAGGGAAAGAAGAACCCTACACAGTAAGCCCCGCTGCCTTTGAGGATTTACTGCCTAGCGCATGATCCACTGCGATCTCCTGAGGGCTGGAAGTTAAGCACTGTGTTCCCTTGGTCTCTGTCTCCCTGGCTGACATTCACCAGCACGCTTTAACTCTCTGGCCTCAACTTTCCTCTCTTGGAGGTGCCCAAACAGGCTTACAGAGCAAGGCACTTCCAGCCAGGGCTCAATCTAGTGGTATCTGGGGTGACCTCATTTTCTGTCAAGCCCAGCTGGGTCTGTGTTACTTCTTACCTAGAGGAAAGGTCAACCCAATTCATAGCAGAGGAAAATCTGAAGTTTACTCTAGTCTCTAAATTGTTTTCAAGTTCCCCTGGGGGGAAGAGATTGATTCATTTTGTTAATAAGCAAAGGTCTTATTTTTCCACCTTTGGTTGTATAAACGTCAAAGCGGGGAGAAAGCTTTGTATTCAATCAAAAGACAGTTCCAGCATCTTTAAAAAGTCAAGTGGAGACGAAACAGAGGATCCTCCAGGAAAAAAAAAAAAAGTAGTCTCAACCCCCAAATTATAACACCTTAAATTATCTCATGTTTAACTCCAGCAGCAAAGTCCCCAGTGTTTGCCTGTGTTAAAGAATAGTTAAAAGCAGCCGGGCACAGTGGCTCACACCTACAATCCCAGCACTTTGGGAGGCCGAGGTGGGTGGATCACAAGGCCAGGAGTTCGAGGCCAGTGTGGCCAACATGGAGGAGAAATCCCGTTTCTACTAAAAATGCAAAAAATTAGCCAAGTGTGGTGGTGGTGTGCACCTGTAATCCCAGCTGTTCGGGAGCCCAAGGCAAAAGAATCTCATCAACCCGGGAGGCAACGGTCGCAGTGAGCCAAGATCGCGTCATTACACACCAGCCCAGACAACAGTGAAAGACTCCGTCAAAAAAAAAAAAGAACGTTTAAAAGCATAGACTGTGTAGCAGCAACAGCCAAGATTCTTCCAGGTTTCTTACACCCTTCAATGAATGAAACCACGGGACTAAGAAATGCATGTAAGTAGAGCTATAATATAAAATTTAGAGTTCTGGCTGTATACCCATTTCACGGCAGTGTGGCTCAGTAATAGCCAAAAGATTAGCAGATGCATGGATAAACAAAACGTGGTAAATCCACACAACAATGGAATATTATTCAGCCTTGAAAAGGAAGGAAATTCTGATACTTGCTGTAACACAGATGAACCTTGAAGACATGATGCTAAGTAAAATAAGCTGGTCACAAAAGGACAAATGCTGCATGATCACAATTATATGAGGTTCCTAGAGGGGTCAAATTCATAGAGACAGAAAGTAGAACAGTGGTTTCCTGGGGCTAGGGGGAGGAGCAATGGGGACTTAGTGCTAACAACAGTTTCTGTTTTGCAAAAGAAAAAGCTCTAGAGACAGGGGTAGTAATGGTTGTACAACATGAATGTACATAACACTACCGAACTGTACACTTAGAAGTAGTTAAGGTGGGCCAGGCGCAGTGGTTCACGCCTGTAATCCCAGCACTTTGGGAGGATGAGGTGGGCAGATCACGAGGTCAAGAGATCGAGACCATCCTGGCCAACATGGTCTCTACTAAAAATACAAAAATTAGCTGGGCATGGTGGTGCACGCCTGTAGTCCCAGCTACTCGAGAGGCTGAGGCAGGAGAATCACTGGAACCCGGAAGGCAGAGGTTGCAGTGAGCCGAGATCGCACCACTGTACTCTAGCCTGGTGACAAAGCGAGACTCCATCTTAAAAAAAAAAAAAAGAAAGAAAGTTAAGATGGTACCTTTCATGTTATGTGTCTTACCATAATTTTTTAAATGTTTAATTAAATGTTTTAAAATTCCAGAGCTGCAAATAAAGAATCCTGAATGGCTAAGCCTTCCCCTTCTCTGTACATACAGAGCTGTGTATATACAGCTCTTCTCTGAGAACCATTGATCGTGCCTTTTATTTGGAGCCTACACAGAATCATGAATGCACACACCCACTTTTCTGCTTCAGATCTTAGCGGGAGCTACCACATCCTCCACCGTGAGGGAGAGAGGGCAGCTATTTGCCCTGTTTGACTAATGGAAAAACCAAAGGTCATGAAGGTTAAGTAACTTGCTCAAGGTTACGCGGTTCACAGGAGCTGCCTCCAGTTAAAAGTTCCTGGTGGAGCGGTCTCCAGATTTATAGCCCCCAAAGCACTGAATAAACCCAAGTCAAAACCAGCGTTTGTCGGTGGAGAGATTGGAATGTCATTCCAGGAGCAATTTTCCAAAATGGGCTCTAAAATCAGTGCCACTTCGACAAAAGCAATCCAGAGGGACATCACATTTGTTCATTCAAACAGTGTTCATGGCAAGGTCCAGTGGCTCACACCTGTAACACCAGCATTTTGGAAGTCCCAAGTGGAAGGATCACTTGAGCTCAGGAGTTCAAGACCAGCCTAGGCAACATAGGGAGCTCCTGTCTCTACAAAAAAATTTAAAAAGCAGGGGGGATTAGGGGAGGGGCATCGGGGGTTAGGGAGGTTGGGGAGGGATAACATGGGGAGAAATGCCAGACATAGATGATGGGGGGATGGAGGCAGCAAACCACATTGCCACATATGTACCTATGCAACAATCCTGCATGATCTGCACATGTACCCCAGAACCTAAAGTACAAAAAAAAAAAAAACAAAAATAAATAAATTTAAAAAGCGTTAGCCGGGTATGGTGACTCACGCCTGTAGTCCCAGCTACTGGAGAGGCGAAGGTGAGAGGATTGCTTGAGCCCAGGAGGTTGAGGCTATAGTGAGCCGTGATCACACCACTGCACTCCAGCCTGGGCGACAGAGTGAGATCCTGTATCAAAAACAAAACATAAATAGTGCTCACGGAGCCCCTACCATGGGCTGGGCTCTCTGCAAGACACAGCATCCGTGTCTGGGTCTCCACCCAGTTTGGGGCAGGAGAGGACGCAGGATGCAGGCATTCAACAACCAACTGCAAGACAGGGTCGCAGTGCAGAAATGGAGAAAGTGGCGAGTGTGGCCAGAGCACAAAGGAGAGTTCTAGATCTACCTGGAGAGACGGAGCCATCAGCTGAGGCCTGGACGGGTGGGCACTAGGGGAGGCGGTGTGTGGTGCATGTGCCAAAACCCAGGACACAGAGAGCCTGGTGCCTTGCAGAGAACCCTCCCTCTGCTCTCCTGCATGCCCTGTTTCTCCTCAATACTGATCATTTCTGTATTCCTATAAACATGCTATTCTTTCTTATTAAAAAAAACAACCATGAACCCCACATTTGCATCAGCTATCGCCTTTTATTAGCTTCCTGGGGCTGCTGTTATAAAGTACCAGACTGGGTGGCTTAAACAGCAGAGATTGACTGTCTCCAGCTCTGGAGCCTGGGAGTCCGAGATGAAGGAACTGGCAGGGTCGATTTCTTCTGAGAGTATGCAGAAGACTCTGGGCCTGGGCCCCTCTCCTGAATTCTGTAGCCTCGGGCATTCCTTGGCTTGTAGATGGCTGTCATCAACCTGTGTGTCTTCACATCGCCCTCCCTCTACATGTGTCTGTCTCTGTGTCCGAATTTCCTCCAGTCATATTGGATGAGGGGGCTCCCTAATGACCTCAACTTCGTCATTCTCAGACACCCTATTTCCAAATAAGCTGACATTCACAGGTACTGGGGGTCAGGCCTTCAGCATCCTTTGAGATGGACACAATGTATCTCATAACACTCGCCATTGCTCTGCTCTCCTTTGTAGAAAAAGCCCTCCAAAGAGTCATCTAGACTCAGGGGACCAAACCCGGGACCCACTGATCTCACTTTGTGCTCTTAAAGCCATCGCTTTCCAGCACCCCTCAAATTTGCATCTCCAGCCTCAACCTCACCCCAGAGCTTCAGACTTGTACACCCTCATCCCTTGATTCAGTAAATTCGAAGCAAAGCCCACCAGACATCCTGACTCAGCTCTTGCCCCTCCCACCACTCCCCCACCCCTTCACTCAGAGAGGATGGCTTAACCTTCAACACCTGCGGCCAGGACTGTGCCTTCTGGCCGCCTCCTCACCATCGTCCCTCCCCTGGAGCCTGAAAGGAAACTTCTGACTGCTCTCTCTACTACCACCCACACACTCAGTGCCAACACAGCAGCCAGAAGATTATTATACCTCCCACTGTACACTTAAACCCTCCCGTCACTTGCCAAATAAGAGCCAAATTCCAGGGTAACCTGGCTACCAGTCAGTCCCTCTGCCTATCACTCTCCATGTTTCTCACCCAGCTCTCGCCACACATGCCTTCTTGTTATTTCTCAATTACTCCAAGCTCATTCCTACCACAGGGCCTTTGCACATGCTTTTTGCTTTTAGCTGCAATGCTCCTTCCCCTTACTGCAGGGACTCACTTCACTCCATCTCAGCTTCACTGTCATCTCCCCTGGGAGACCCCTTAGACCATCTGTTCTAATACTCACCCCTCCCAGATCACTCTCCATCCCTCACCTTGCCTTATTTTCTTCAGTATCACCTGTCACTCTCTGCAATTAAGTTGTCTATTTATTCAGTTATTATCTGTCATCAGTCTAGAATGTAAGACCCATGAGGGCAGGAACATGTCTCATTCACTGCAGTGTCTTCAATGTCTGTGACTAATGCTTGTTGAAAAATAAGATCTTGGGCCTGGCACAGTGGCTCACACCTATAATCTCAGCACTTTGGGATGCCAAGGCAGGCAGATCACCTGAAGTCAAGAGTTTGAGACCAGTCTGGCCAACATGGTGAAACCCTGTCTCTACCAAAAAGAGAAAAATTAGCTGGGCATGGTAGCACATGCCTATAATCCCAGCTACTCAGGAGGCTGAGGCAGGAGAATTGCTTGAACCCAGGAGGCAGAGGTTACAGTGAGCCAAGATCATGCCGCTGCACTCCAGCCTGGGCAACAAGAGCGAAACTCCATCTCAAAAAAAAAAAAAACAAGGAGGAAAGGAAAGAAAAATAAGGACTTTGTTGTTTCAGGACCAATGGGGAGACTGTAAGGGTTTACGGAGAGGAGTGCCACATCAGGGTTTCGTTTCGAGAGTTCCTTCTGGTTGCTGCATGCAGAAGAGACAAGACTGGGCTAATACCCAGGTGAGAGGCTGTGCGCCAGCCCCCATGGAGGTTCAGGGTTATCTGGTAACCTGGAGAGTTTGGGAATCCCATGGTCTTGAGTTAAATCTCTCTGGGACTTCAGGCAAGTCTGTAAGCCTCTGCATGCCTCGGATTCTTCATATACTAAATAACGTTATCTGAATTCCTGCTACAGTTGACCCTCAGTATACAAGGGGTATTGGTTTCAGCAACCCCATGTATGCTCACATCTGCGCATACTCAAGTGTGTAGTCAGCCCTGCAGAATCTGCCAGTATGAAATGTCCCCCTGTTCTACAGGCAGGTTTCACATCCTGTGAAGACTATTTTCCATCCACATTTGGTTGAAAAAATCTGCATATAAGTGGACCCACACAGTTCAAACCCATATTGTTCAAGGGTCAAATATAAACAGAACTGGGGGGGTCGGGGGTTAGAGGAGACTGCCGATAAAGCTCTGAGCACATGGCCAGTGTTCAGCCAACATCGGCAATTGTGTTTATTGGAATTGAGTGGAATTTACTGGAGGTGAGACGTGGGAGGAAGGAGGAGGCGGGGGGAGAAGCCCAAGGTGCCCGCCTGAGAAGTGGGGTGAAGGGTGCTGCTGTTTATGAAGCTGGGGTGCTGCGGGGGAGGCACCAGTTTGGGAAGGGAGATGGCCTTGGGTTGTGTTTGGGTCATATGGTGGTGGCTGCACCTGTGAGACCTCAGGTCCAGAGCTGAGAAGGCTGGGCAGAAGATAGTGATTTGAAAGTCATATGGGCATAGAAATGGCATTGGAAGCCACAGGGATGATTTGAGGGGAGAATGCACTAAATGAGACATGTGCCAGGGACAAAGTGCTAAGAACACCCACAATTAAAGGAACAAGGTTCCCAACAAAGGATTTTCAGAGAGTGTGGCCTCAGGGGAACGGAATAAAAAGTAACAAGATGGCACGGAACTCAAGGAAAAGGGACCTTCAAGAAGGCGAAGGGAGAAGTCAACAGTACCCGTTACTTGTTTTTTCCTTTCTAGAACTAAAAGCCAGAATGATTGACAAGGCCCCCCAGTGATGGGGACCATGATCCATTCACTCCCAGCACATCATGGAGTGGAGGATGCAGCATGGAGGTAGCCCGTGAGGAGGATGGAATCCTGCCTCCTGCCAGGGTTTGGTGGCAGCCATCCAGCCATGCTGTGGTGGTTTCATTGCAAATCACCAGGTCCTGGGTCAGACACTTTACTTTCCCAGTTCCTGAAGAGCAACTGTCACACAAGCTGATCTGAACCTCCACAGGCTTCTCAGACTCAAACCAAGCCCTCCTTCTCCTCCTGGGACCAGAGTTCTGTTCAGAGCGGGCCCTGGAGGCCTTCAAAGATGGGCCCCAGGTTTCTCAGGGTAAACTAAACTTTCTCCACACCTGGCCCCACACCTGGCTTCTCTGGCTCCAGCCCTGAGCCATCCAGCACTGTCCTGATGTGACAGACATGTTCAGCAGAGACACACAAGGATTGGCGAGCATGCTTCATACTGGTCAATCCTAAATCTAAAAGACTGTTTTTGCTACATTCAAACACAGGCATCACACACCTGTATGCACACATGAACGCATCCATGGACACATGCACACTTTTTCTTCCAGTTTAACTCATGCTATTTAGAGACCAGATAGAAAGTGAGCTTTCTCTTAGGCCCTCTCATTACAGATGAGGACACCCAGGCCCCAGGAAGCTCAGTGTTTCACCATCAACCCTTGGAAGTGACAGATCTGAAGTGGGCCACTGGGCCAAAACCCAGTCAAGGACCTATTTTGTGAATAAAGTTTTATTGGAACATAGCCACACCTGGTCGTTTATGTCTTTGACCAGTTTGGAGCTACAGCAACAACCATCTGACCCACAAAACCAAAAACATTTACTATCCGGCCATTTACAGAAAGTTTGTCGACACCTAGGTTAAATTATGATTCCTCTAAATGCAGCTATTAAATGATCCTGTAAATCTGTAATTATGGCTACAAAAAGTCCATGATCTCTTAAAAAGAAAGAAAATCCGTCAGAAAATGTTGACAAAAGCCCATTCTTATAAAAAGAAATGTATTTTCCTGAATGTGCATACAAAAATGTGCATCGAAAACTATGTATTTCCTCTAGAAAGTTGTGGGAGAAGGAAGATAATAGATGGGATTTTAAAAATTTCTTCCTTACATTTTTTTATGTGTTTGATTTTTAAATAATGAGTACACCTTAAAGTTCTTTTCACTGGGGGCAAAAGTTGCTCACTTCCTCCACTCCCTAATAGCTGGTGAAAGGTGTCAGCTTTAGGAAGGGCTGAGTCAGGGTAACATCTTGGCTTCTGGGGTGTTGGGGCAGCAAGGGACCAGGAAAGACAGTCCCTCAAAGGAGCAGACCGCAGTGACATCCCTGGGCAGGCTCCCGCCTGAGCACCAACTTCCTCCAGATCCGTCTCCCACTACCTCCTGCCCTTGGCATGGTGCAGAGCAGAAATGGCCAAAACATCACCAAGCGTGGCCTCCGCTGCACCCAACCCGGCAGAAGAGTCCAGAGAACGTCCTGGTCCTGAGTCAGCCCCTGGCCTCGACCCACAGGACACCACAGGGCGCCACAGGACATGGCATGGCGCCAAGTGCCAGGGCTCTGAGGAGACAGAGCGTGATGTCCAAACATGAATGGCTTATTTTTAGCAAAGTCCAGCCCTGACGTCCTGGCCCTGCTCCAGCGTGAGCAGCAGCACTCCCTCTGACTCAGCTCCTCAAGCTGACTCCGTCTCAGAGGAGCAGGGTTGTCTCTCCTTGCTGACGGGAGCCTCAGGCAGTCCTCGCCTTCGGGAAACATCTTTACAGCAGTTGATTCCTTCTGGGACTGTGTGCAGGCTGCTCCCGGAAGAAACATCATCCTTCCCTTCTGGGCTCTGCAACTGAGAGCAGAACCTTCCACACTCCATCTCCTGGACTCCCATTTTCTAACCTTCCCGTGGGATTTCCAAGGAAATCAGAGGGCCTTCCCCCTCCTTTTCCTCCTCCTCATGCACAGTGAGCCAAGAGCCCCAATCCTGAAGCCCTGGCCAGAAACTGGGGCCTGTTTCTTGGGGGCTTCTCACTCTCTTCGATCAATTCCCACACTGTATCCAGCAGACTAGAGCAACGAAGGGAGGAATCGTTTTCTTCCAGTAACGACACTAGAACCCATGTTCTGCTGTAATGAATAATGTAGGTCTGCCAGGGAGACGTGTCATCCATGCCAGTAAAACGAGGCAGCCTGCAGATACCTCGAGAGACTCACAGCCCCAAAAGGTTTGTGTATATTTTGGGTTTGGGGGACATGACAGAATGAGAGGTTATTTTCCTTCCCAACGTTCTCAACATTCCTGAAATAGCAAGGACACAGTTGTCCCTCCCCAGTTGTCCCTGTGCGATTGGAGTTGCAGGTGTCAGTTGTCTCAAAGCAAAGAGAGCACAGAGCCTGCACGTATCCAGATCCGAAAGACAAGGCCCCTGTTCTCCTGGCCTGGCGCCTGGGTTTCTCATCTGCTCCTACATCTCTCACGCTGTATCGCCTGCATCCTGGGCAACACAAGCAGCCCGGGGACAAGTCAAGACCTCTTTGGATAAGATCAAGAGCTGGAGCTTCCCCTTATTTTGTTAGGAGGCACCATGCATCAGCCTTTACTCAGGCCCTATAAAGTTGTAATGCGTCAGCCTGTATTCACACACTATAAAGTTGTAGCCTTTAAGGTTAGTCTCTTCCACACCTATAATTCTCCACCAGAGCAATTTGCTGTGGAGGAAGAGCCCTCCAGCAGTCAGTACCTGTGAGTCACGGCTTCTTCTTAAGGCCCACCTGAAAGGAGCGGCTACTAACAGGCAGCTTTGATCCTCAGGCTGCTCTGGGAGTCAGAAGAGTCACCGAGGCTCACCTGTACTCATAAGCTCAAGAGGCTTGGCACAAGAAATAGGAACAGTGGCGCTGCCTGGATCCCACCCGGGGTCTTCTCCTTTGGGTCTCTGTTCTTCCTGTAGGGGTTGGCTCTCTCAGCTCTGCCATCTGCCTTTCAAATCAGCAATTCTATTTTTGTTTTGTTTTTGTTTTTGTTTTTGAGACGAAGTCTTGCTCTGTTGCCCAGGCTGGAGTGCAATGGCGCCATCTGGGCTCACTGCAACCTCCACCTCCTGGGTTCAAGCAGTTCTCCTGCCTTAGCCTCTTGAGTAGGTGGGACTATAGGCACTGCCAGGCTAATTTTTGTATTTTTAGTAGAGAAGAGGTTTCACCATGTTGTCCAGGCTGGTCTTGAACGCCTGACCTCAAATGATCCACCCATCTCAGCCTCCCGAAGTGCTGGAGTTACAGGCATGAGCCACCACACCTGGCCTGGTTCTATTTTTGAATGGACAACACTCTCCATTGGCAGGGCAAGGTCTCCTTGGTATGTGGCCTCACCTCAGAGTAGAGTTTCTCCAGGGTCTCTCCCAGGGCTGTTCAAGTGGCCCAGCACGACCTTTTAAGTAACTTCACTTCTCGAAGACTCTGTTTCCTTATTTGTCCAATGGTGGAATTGGAGTAAATATTTGCTAAGTTTCCATCCAGCTCCAACGTACTAAAAATCTATGAAAATTTGGATTTTCCCATTTCCAAACAAGCCCTGATCCTACTCAACCTGAATATAAGGCCGCCAGGTGGAAATCCTGCAGAGCCAACTCTGACACCAGCACAGTGCTCTTCAGTCCAGGATCACCGTTCTCACTGGAGCCCCACCAGATCTCGATGACAGGGACAGTGCCGGTTACAGTCACCCCCTGGAGATGAGAAACACTTTGCCAAATGCCAAATAGCAGCACTAATAATGTAGCAGCCCTGGGACCCGAGCCTGGCCTCCTGACTCCGAGGTTAGTGCCCCATTCAGCAGCCCCTCCTCTCCCCATGGGTGTCTACACAGCTGGAAACAACACCGGCCAAAGGCTGACCTTCAACCTGCAATAGTTAGAGGGCATTAAAACGGACTTGCTAGGCTAGACAGAGAGACCAGGAAACGCAGGAAGGCCTGTTTCTTCCTCCATTTTGGCTGACACAGCGTCATTAGCACCCAGCCGTCTGATCACCCTCAGACAAAGCTCTGTTCTCTCCATCCCTTTCCTCCTCCTCAGTCTTGGGGTGCAGGGTCCTGTTCTGGGGATACTGAGAGCTGTGCATTCAGGTCAAATATGCACAGTTTAAAATTCCCAGAGGAGACCGGGTACGGTGGCTCACTCCTAAAATCCAGCACTTTGGGAGGCCAAGGTGGGCAGATCATCTGAGGTCAGGAGTTCCAGACCAGCCTGGCCAGCATGACAGAAACCCCATCTCTACTAAAAATACAAAAATTAGCAGGGCATAGTGGCAGGCGCCTATAATCCCAGCTACTCTGGAGGCTGAAGCAGGAGAATTGCTTGAACCCAGGAGGCAGATGGAGGTTGCAGTGAGCCGAGATCGTGCCACTGCACTCCAGCCTGGGCGTCAAGAGCAAAACCCAGTCTTGAAAAATAATAAATAAATAAATAAATAAACAAATTTCACAAAGGAGCCTCGTGTCCCTTCCCCTCACCCCCATGCAAAAACGGGCAAAGGAATCGTCATCGTGTAAACCATAGTTTGGGCTTAAACTAGGGGCCTCCTCCAGCCCCTCGGCCATGTCAAAGGGCCAGAATAGGATGCAGGGAGCATTCTCTCCATGGCCCCCATGAGCCTGAGGTCTACTGAAGTGACAGGAGACCTTGGGTGGGGGTGGACGGGAGGAAGGGAGATATCTGTGTCTTGTCAGTTAGAAATTGCCGAGAACGTTAGCAGGCCCCATCCAGCCTTCATCTACAGGTCCTTCGGCTTCTGCTGTGGCTCAGACTCGAAAAGACAACAGCCTTCTCAAAACATGTACATTTCTGCCAGGCAAAGATTCATGTGACTTTGAATCCCGAAGTACACAGGTTGTCATAGGAAGATTAAAAGAGAACCCCGATGATTTCATGACAAATTAGCCAGTCTTGCCAAATGTCACATAAAGAAAAAAAAAAAAACAAACAAAGAAGAAGAAGAATCCTTATTTTGCTTGCTTGTATTTTATTTTCTTTCTGGAATCTGCATGTATCAGTTTTATAACTTCACTGACAACTTTCGATTGGAATTTAATTAAAAGAAAATAGAGGCCGGGCACGGTGGCTCACGCCTGTAATCCCAGAACTTGGATTTTTCTGGACTAGTGGTTGGTGTCACTGGAATAAAGTCTCCCAAGGGACTGCCCCAGTCTACACACGACAATATCACTGCTATGGCTTGAATGCTTGTCCCTCCAAAATTCATGTGAAAATGTAATTACCATTTTAACAGTATTAAGAGGTAGGATTCTTTAAGAAGAGTTTAGGTCATAAAGGCTCTTTTCTCATGGGTGAAATTAACGCCATTATGAAGGATGAGCCAGCTGGGTGCAATGGCTCACGCCTGTAATCCCAGCACTTCGGGAGTCCGAGGCGGACGGATCACTTGAGGTCAGGGGTTCAGATCAGCCTGGCCAACGTGGTGAAACCCTGTCTCTACTAAAAATATAAAAATGAGCCAGGCATGGTGGTGCATGCCTGTCATCCTAGCTACTTGGGAGGCTGAGGCAGGAGAATTGCTTGAACCTCGGGAGGTGGAAGTTGCAGTGAGCCAAGATTGCATCACGGCACTCCAGCCTGGGTGGCAGAGCAAGACTCCGTCTCAAAATAAATAAATAAATAAATAAATAAATAAATAAAGACTCCATCCCCCTTTTCTCTCTCTGCCTTGGGCCATGTGAGGACAAGGTGCTGCTCCCCTCTGGAGGATGCAGTGTTCAAGGCGTCTTCTTGAAATCTGCTACTCCTTGATAGTAGACTTCCCAGCCTTCAGAATTGTGAGCAAATAAACTTCTGTTTTTTTATAAATTACCAATCTGCGATATTCTGTTATAGGAGCAAAAATCAACTAAGATAATGACTTCCTCTCATCTTCCATTGGTGAAAAGCAGCCCATAGTTCCACTAGATGGAGGGACTAGCCAAGTACCAGAGAAGAAGATAAAAGCAACAATTAAGAAGCACAACCCAAGGAATGGATCACTCCTGCCCTGTCCAGAACTCATCCTCCCAATGGCATCAATGGCAGGGAAGCATGGTGACCCTTCTAAAACAAGTATGTCTGCATTGGTAACCTATCAAATCAGTGAGAAAACAGATCTGTGGTCTCCCAGATGTCTCAAATGTGCATGCTTGGATTTAGATATTTATCCAAACACCAAAACTTCTGTTGAGTCTGCCCAGAATTCCACTCAGGATACTCAAAAATTCTGCTCATGTGGTGCTAGACCTCTGCCCCCTTACCCACCCCAGAGTGTCTCATGGTCCTGCTTTGGTAATTGCCATAATGCAATCTGCTTTTCTTCCAGGTGTGTGCAACCTGTATTACGTATCTGTGATGCAAATCATGCAAAGAACCAGGTGGCTATTTTCCATTTTATCTCATGTTCTCAGCTGGTATTAAACAGACCTGTCTGATCTTCCTCATCTGTATACTTTCAGTGCTGTTTTTGGTGCTTACCTATTATTATTGTATTATTTCATGGTTCATATTACCACTCATCAATTTGCTCTCCTATATCTATAAAATACCTCCAAATAGATAATAAGAAAGCAATACATAAGTGGCCTCAGCAGAATGGAACTGGGTGGATATAGGACTGCCTAGAAGGGAAATTTAAGAACAACATGAGCAAATGCTTAATCAAAAATACTTTTTTTTTTTTTTTGAGACGGAGTCTCCCTCTGTTGCCCAGGCTGGAGTACAGTGGCACAATTTTGGCTCACTGCATCCTTTGCCTCCCGGGCTCAAGTGATTCTCCTGCCTCAGCCTCCCAACTAGCTGGGATTATAGGTGCCTGCCACCACGCTCAGCTAATTTTTGTATTTTTAGCAGAGATGGGGTTTTACCACATTGGCCAGACTTGTCTCAAATGTCTGGTCTCAGGTGATCCACCCGCCTCAGCTTCCCAAAGTGCTGGGATTACAGGCATGAGCCACCTCGCCTGGCCTCAAAAATACTTTTGAAACAATAATAATTAAATTAATAATGTTCATTGTTGTGATAAGGCTAGCAAGGAGATCTTATTGGAAAGGAGGAGAACGGGGAAAGAGGAGCCATCTGTGACCTGAAATAGAATCCCAGAGAAAAAGAGAGCGGCTTAAAGAATACATTTAAAAACATTTGTGATGTGGTATGGAATGTGACCACCTTTCTCCCACCTCCACCAAGAAATATTCAGGAAAAGCTACAAAACCCATTAACGCTTTGGGAGTCAAGGACGTGGAGAAACTGGAACCTTTATGCCCTGTGGGTGGAAATGTAAGATGGTGCAGCTGCTATGAAAAACAACATGAAGTTTCCTCAAAAAATTACAGATAGAATCCCCATATGATCCTAGAATTTTGCTTCTGGGTCTATAACCAAAAGAACTGAAGTCAGGGTCTCAAAGAGGTATTTGCACACCCGTGTTTAACATAGCAGCATTATTCACAATAATAAAGGTAGAAGCAACTCAAGTATCTATTGTCAGATGAATGAATAAACAAGAGGTGGTCTATCCATACAATGGAAGACTATTCAACCTTGAAAAGGAAGGAAAGTCTGACACATGCTACAACGTGAATGAACCTTGAGGACATTATGTTGAGTGAAACAAGCCACTCACAAAAGAGCAAATGCTGTATGATCCCACTTACAGGAGGCATCGAGAATAGTCAAATGTATAGAAACAGAAAGTAGAAGAGTGGTTGAGGGGGCGGCTGGTGTGAGGGTGGGGAAAGAATGGGGAGTTAGTGTTTCCTGGGTATAGAGTTTCAGTTTTGCAAGATGAAAAGAGTTTGGGGGATAGATGGAGGTGATGGTTGCAGAAGGGTGTAAATTCACTTAACCTTACTAAGCTGCACACTTAGAAATGGTTACAGTGGTAAATTTCATGCTATGTGTGTTTACTACAGTTTAATTTTTTAGTTAAAAAAATACTTTATATATTGTGTGTGTGTGTGTGTGTGTTGGGTTGCTTGGGAGTGGGGGCAATGGTGGGTGATATTGTACTAAGCCTAGATGCAAGGCAAGGGTAAGATGGACCTGTAACATCTGTGTGACATCTCTAGGACAATCCTTTGGCAAATGATGAGCAGTGCTCAGGTGGTTTATTTGGCTCCAAAAGTATCCTGGATCTCCTTCAGCAGTGCTGCCAACCTTCGGCACCCAGCATGGTGTCACATGCTTCTTCGTTGATAGAAAAAAAATCACCTACTTTGGAGGACATACTAGTGTGACTTCTGACAACTTCCGTGTTTGTCTTGGAGTGAGATTTTCCTTACTTCCCTTGTAACGGTATTTAGACTCACCCGAATAATCCAGAATAATCTTCTCATCTCAAAATCTTAATTTAAACTCTTGTACACTGTTGGTGGGAATGTAAGAAGGTTCAGTCACTATGTAAAACCGTATGACAGCTTCCCCAAAAAATTAAACATAGAATTACCATATGACCCAGCAATTCCTCTCCTGGGTATAGACCCCAAAGAACTGAAAGCAAAGTCTAAAGAGATATGTGTACACTCATGTTCACAGCAGCTTTATTCACAATAGCCAAAAGGTGAAATTGATGCAAGTGCCCATCAACAGATGAATAAACAAATGTGATAAATACACACAATGGAATGTGATTCAGCCTTAAAAAGGAAGGAAATTCTCACATACTCTACAGAAATAAGCCAGTCACAAAAGGGCAAAGAACTATATGAGTCCACTTTTTTATTTCATTTTATTTTTTAGACAGGGTCTCATTCTGTCACCTAGGCTGCAGTGCAGTGGTGTGATCATAGCTCATTGCAGCCTCTGACTCCTGGGCTCAAGTGATTTCCCCACTTCAGCCTCCCCAGTAGCTAGGACCACAAGTGTGTACTACCACATCTGGTTAGTCCACTTTCACACTGGTGATAAAGATACATCTGAGACTAGGCAATTTACAAAACAAAGAGGTTTAATGCATAAGACCTAACACCATAAAAACCCTAGAAGAAAACCTAGGCAAAACCGTTCAGGATATAGGCATAGGCAAGGACTTCATGGCTAAAACACCAAAAGCAATGGCAACAAAAGCCAAAATAGACAAATGGGATCTAATTAAACTCCAGAGATTTTGTACAGCAAAGGAAACAATCATTAGAGTGAAATAGCAACCAACAGAATGGGAAAAATTTTTTGCAATCTACCCATCTGACAAAGGGCTAATATTCAGACTCTACAAAGAACTAAAACAGATTTATAAGAAAAAAAAAACCATTCAAAAGTGGGCAAAGGATATGAACAGACACTTTACAAAAGAAGACATCCATGAGGCCAAGAAACATATGAATAAATGCTCATCATCACTGGTCATTAGAGAAATGCAAGTCAAAACCACATTGAGATACTATCTCCACCAGTTAGAATGGCAATCATTAAAAAATCTGGAGACAACAGTTGCTGGAGAGGATGTGGAGAAATAGGAACACTTTTATACTGTTAGTGGGAGTGCAAATTAGTGCAACCATTGTGGAAGACAGTGTGGCGATTCCTCAAGGACCTAGAAACAGAAATACCATTTGACCTAGCAATCCCATTACTGGGTATATACCCAAAGAATTATAAATTATTCTATTATAAAGACACATGTACACGTGTGTTCATTGCGGCACTGTTTACAATAGTAAAGACCTGGAACCAACCCAAATGTCCATCAATGATAGACTGAATAAAGAAAATGTGGCACATATACACCATGAAATACTATGCAACCATAAAAAACAATGAGTTTGTGTCCTTCATAGGGACATGGATGAATCTGGAAACCATCATTCTCAGCAAACTGACACAAGAACAGAAAACCAGACACCACATGTTATCACTCACAGGCAGGTGTTGAACAATTAGAACAACACGTGGACACAGGGAGAGGAGCATCACACACTGCAGTCAGTTGCGGGGGCTAGGGGAGAGACAGCAGGGGGTGGGGAGGGATAACAAGGGGAGAAACACCAGATATAGGTGATGGGGAGATGAAGGCAGCAAACCACCTTGCCATGTATGTACCTACGCAACAATCCTGCATGATCTGCACTTGTACCCCAGAACCTAAAGTATGATTAAAAAACAAAAAAGAAAGAGAGAGGTTTAATGGACTTTACAGTTCCACATGACTGAAGAGGCTTCAGAATCATGGCAGAAGGCAAGAAAGAGCAAGTCACATCTTACGTGGATAGCTGCAGGCAAAGAGAGAGCTTGTGCAGGGAAACTCCCATTTGTAAAACTATCAGATCTCATGAGTCTTATTCACTATCACAAGAACTACAAGGAAAGACCTGCCCCCATGATTCAATTACCTCCCACTGGGTTCCTCCCACCACACTTGGGAATTCTGTGAGTTACAATTCAAGATAAGATTTGGGTAGGGACACAGCTAAACCCTATCACCTGGCTAATTTTTCAATTTTTGGCAGAGATGAAGTCTGACTATTTGCCCAGGCTGGTCTCGAACTCCTGGGCTTAAACGATCCTCCCGCCTTAGCCTCCCAAAGTACTAGGATTACAGGTGTGAGCTACTGTGCCTGGGCTGATTCCACTTAATACGAGGTATCTAGAGTAGTCAAATGCATAGACAGAGAAAAGTGGAAGAGTCGTTGCCAGGGGCTGAGGAGAGAGGGAAATGGAAATTATTCTTTAATGGGTACAGAGTTTCAGTTTTGCAAGACAAAAAGAGTTCTAGAAGTGGATGGTGGTGGTGGTCACACAATACAGGTATATACTTAACGACACTAAACTCTAAGATGATTAAATTGGTCATGTGTATATTTTATCACAACTTTAGAATTTTTTAAATTTCTTAATCACATTAGCAAAATCTTTCCCATGTAAAGTAACATGGTTTCCAGCGATTGGCACTTGATATCTTTGGGGCCACTGTTTGGATTGCTACTATCACTCAGGAGACTACTGCAGTGGTCCGGAGAAGTAATGGAGGCTTGGACTAGACCACAGGCAGCGGGGTCTCTGGAGCTGCCAGGGAGGCACTGCTGGCAGGAGCTGGGAACCGGGAGGGAAGAGGCATGCCTGGCACCCTGGTTTCTGGCTGGGGCAACGCACAGAAACTCTCAGGAATGCTGAGACAAGAGCATATGGGAGATGGGATCCAAGAAGGGACTGGTGTTGGGGAAGTTAAGATGAGTTTTACACACATTTGCAGGAGTCCACCAAAAGTTGGGCCACTGAACAGAGACTTGCCTACATCTTGAGGCCTCACGCAAAGATTTTGTCCCAAATGGGTGAGCCATGGCAGAGGGGGGATGCTAGGGAGGGAGGAGGGAGCCACAGGCAGGGCCCGGGGATAGTCTGGAAAACAGAGAATGAGAGGAGCCATGGCAAAGAGGCGAGGCCTGTGGAGGTGCCACAGGAAGGTGCTGGGCACTGGCTCCAACTGAGAGTCAGGAACTCAGGAAGGCTCAGGTGGCCAGACCAGGCCAGGCAGCAGACGCGGAATGACAATGGCCTTCCGTGAGGGCAAGGCCATCTCTAGCAAAATGTCCACCCTCCCACATCAAGCCTCCCTCCCAAACACCCCTTCTGATTTCCCATGCTATGAGGGCCTGGGGACCAGAGCTCTTGGAGAGAAGATCCGTCAGAGGAGGGAAGGTAGGAGGACCCACGCAGCTCAGGTCATACTTAAACCTGGCTTTGCATGGAAAAGTCGTGGTGAACTTCTGAACAACAAATCAAGTTAAAATGGCTGACATAAAGGGTAGTTTCCCAGGAGCCACTGAGATCATCAGTAGGGGCCTACAGACTTTCATCCAAGTCAGACTCAACTGTATTTTTTTTTCCAATTTTTTTAAAAAATCGTAGTAAAATACATATAGCAGAAAATTTGCCATCTTCACCCTTTTTTTTGGCGGTAGGGGGACGGAGTCTCGCTCTGTTGCCCAGGCTGGAGTGCAGTGGTGCCATCTCAGCTCACTACAACCTCCACCTCCTGGGTTCAAGTGATTCTCCTGCCTCAGCATTCCGAGTAGCTGGGATTACAGGTGTGCACCATCATGCCCAGCTAATTTGTGTATTTTTAGTAGAGATGGGGTTTCACCAGGTTGGCCAGACTGGTTTCAAAACACCTGACCTCAAGTGATCAGCCTGCTTCCGCCTCCCAAAGTGCTGGGATTACACGTGTGAGCCACGGTGCCCGGCCTCCATCTTAACCAATTTTAAACACATTATTCAGTGCTGTGACATACATTCCCATTGCTGTGCAACCAAGGCCGCTAACCATCTCCACGGGCTTTCACCTGGTAAAACTGAAACTCTGCACCCATTCAACAATCACTCCCCACGTCTCAGTCCCCTCAACTGTATCTTCATAAAGTGTTTTTCCCAGTGAAGTTTCTAACATTGCTGAAGAACAGAAAGACATGGTCACACAGCAGGGGCTTTTTGCCCTGCAGAATGCCCACTAAACTGTTTTTGTGTGTGTGATTATTTCAACCAAGGAAATAGGGGATGCCCAAGATTTGGTCCCCAAACCAGAAAGACTGTGGATTCCTTGCATCAAGCCGGGGGTTTTAGTGCACTCCCCCATGGGGACTCTGTCGCATGCTGCACCTCGGGTGTTCCCCCGCCCCTGCCTTTTCCTCTCTCACCTCCTTCTTCCACCCCTCTTAGCCTTGCAGTCGGCCTGGCTCTCCTCTGGCTCCTCCATCTGCAGAGAGGGTGTGCTTGAAGGGAGTTCCCATTCTCTCCCACCCAAAGTCAAGGCTCTTGACTCTGTTGCACCTAAAATCCTCCTGAGAAATTTGACAAGGCCCCACCCTCAGAGATTAGGGGTGAAGCCCAGGAATCTGCATTTTTAACAAGTGTCCCAGGTGATCCTGATACAAGGACAGAAGACACATGTACACACCCCCACACACCCACACCAACTACCCACACTCTCCCCCGGCTCAGAAGGCTGCAGGACCCACAGCAGGTATTTGGGACTATTTGTTCAGTCCACACTTGAGTCGTTGCACTATGCTGCTCAAGTCCCTCGGAGTACCTCACTGCCATCTGACAGCTTCCCATCCAGAAACCACACAGGACAGTAAAAAACAGAAAAAAGAAAGCCGTTAGACCCCAGTGAATGTTATTTTTAATGAAAGTGGTGCACTTTGACTCACAATGTTGAAACCAGATTATAAATGAGTCATCAGTGAATCGACCACAAAGACTCTTTGCGGGGGTGATTTACAGGAGAGCTCTGATGTCTGCTGTCCCCTGCACACGCTTCACAGAGATGCTGTCAGTCGTGGAGCTGGTCTAGGGCATCTGTTGCCACGTCAGCTCAAAAGGACGCTGTGCTGTCACCAGTGGGATTCCCCAGCCCGGGCGGTGTCTCGGTCCCACCCACACAAGGAAGGCAGCCATCACTGAACAATGCCTGTGGTTACGTCATCATTGCTGGTTTCCAGGTAGTGACTAGCAGATACTGGAGAGAGACAGGCCATCTGCTCTTCCTGTGCCCCCAGCTCCTCCCTCAAACCCACAGCCTCTCTCCCAGTCTTCTAGAAGCACCCCCACCTCATGCGGGCAGACCAGCAGGACTGAAAGTTGGACAGACTCGAGCTGGAGAGCCAGGTAGAACAACCTGGCCAGAAAGAGTCTGGCCACAAAGAGTCCAGCCACAGCCCCGCTTTCTTCGTCTTTGAAATGTCCACAGGGCTGCCTGCCCTGCCCTGCTCAAGGGAATGTTGCAAGGCTCTCATGGGAACCATGCCTGTGAAAGTGTTTTGAGAACTATCACAGGCCATCCCAGGGTCAGTGGACAGCAGAAAACAAACTTGCTTTCAGAGGGTGTTTTCTCCAGTAGGCAGCCTCTGCCCAGGGCAAAGCCAGGCAACTAAACAGAATGAACCGACAGAGTAGGCCGGGGCGAAATGCTCCACCTCCAGCCCAGAAAGGAGACACCGATGCTCACCTTTTCCCTTAGAGAAACAGGTGATGTTTGAACAGGGACAATGATGCCAGAGGGTCAGTCCACGCACAGAACACCCCATCTCCATGCCAATGGGGCACTGACTGTCCTGCTGCTGAACTGCACCCCTGGGGCTCTCCAGGACACTCCACTGGTGGCCACATTCAGGAAAGTAAAAGAAAGCCTTCAAAAGGACCCTCCTGGCATTTAGAGGGTTCACAGGGCCACTAGCTCCCGCTTGCTTGCCCAGAGCTGCCTCCACCGGGACAGGAATCCGCAGCCAAGAAAATCCCTGACAACACCAGGGACAGAAGGGTCAGTCTGGTGGGATGGGGGACCATCGACCAACCCAGCAACCTGCACCAGGAACTCTGTGTCCAGAGAGCAGGATCTGCCATGAGCAAAACTTGGCTTCATGTCCCATTTCACAATATCAACTAGAAAGCATGTGACCCAGAAAACCTTCAAAGAAGGCCAGGAATTCATTAAATCTGCAAAGGAGAGAAGAAGGGCAGGGGAGAGGAAGACACTTCAGCAACGCCAGCTGAATCCCTCCTCTACACCACAGATGCAGGGCCAGTCTCAGCAGTAAAGAGGAAGAGAAAAATGAAAACAAAAACAGGTTTTTAGAGTCTGACCAATCTGGAATTGAATGCCAGTCTTCCCCTCACTGGTTCTGGGTCCTTTGGGAGGCCATATTGTCCCTGGACCTCTCTTGCTTCAGTGGTCTTTCTCCCAGGATTCCCATGAGGATTAAATGGACTCATATATGTGTTGTACCTATACAGTACCTGGAACACGGTAAACATCCAATAAAGGCTGGTTTCTTGCTACAAGAAATTGCAAACTATGGCCATAAATTCCTCCTATCTTGGTAAGCACATCCCTTGGCAATGACTTAGCTGCTACTTCCCTCAAGAGTTGAAGTCTATGTCTCTACCCCTTGAATTCAGGCTAGCCTGGGACTTGCCTCGACCAGCAGAATTTAACAGAAGTAACAGCGTGTGACTTCCAAGGCTAGCCCTTGCAGCTTCTACTTCTGCCCTCTTGGAATGCTGCCCAGAGACTACCATCTAAGGACCCTGATCTAGCACACTGGAAGAGGGGTGGAAACATGGAGAAGTGAGGTAGAAGTAAGGTCCCCCAACCAGCTGCCAGTCACATGAGAGAGGCCATCTCAGATCTTCCAGCCCAGCTGAGCATTCAACTAAGTGCAGTCACATGAGTGAGCTCAAGCAAAACCAGCAGAACTGTCCAGACAACTCATAAAATCAGGAAAATAATGAGTTCTTGTTTTAAGTCACTAAGCCTTGGGATAATTTGATGTGCAGCAAATTCTTACTGAAATATCTTCCTTATTCCCACCCCTAAAGCATCTTCTCCCTTGGGTATTCTCAGGTTTCCCTTAGCCACACCACATCGGGTAGATTATTCGATGAAAAACGAAGAGTTTCTGGGGACCAGGAACTACGGGTTTTGCAGTCATCAAGTCATTTTTATGCCCACATATTACAGTAATTAATCAATCAAACAATGAAGCAGCATCTGCCAACCTAGGTTGATAATCAGCAAGTCTGCCTACCCTACCTCTAAAATAGATGGCAAATTCAACCACTCATCTCCAATTCCACCACAATCTCCTACCTGGGTTACTGTGTTCAACTCCTAACTGGTCTCTTCCTTCTATTTATGGCTCTCTACACATTGCTCTTCTCCACAATGAAACCAGAAAGATTTTTGAAATATATCCACTCATGCATTCACTCCAACAACAAAAATTTAATTTTTGACCAAAAATGTCTGCCTCTGTGGAATTGACATTCTAGTTGACATTTGAGAAATTAATAAATTAATGAATAAAATATACGATCTTATATACTCAGCAAACAATGAAGCAGGAAATGTGGAGGCATGGATAGACCGTATTGGGAGGGGTAGCAGTTGCGGATAAAGCAACCAGGGAAGGTTTCAATGAGAAGGTGACACTCACAGACCAACGGAACGGCCAGTGTGAGCACCCTGAGACAGAATCGTGCCTGGCATACTGCAGAAATAGCAAGGAGGCTAGTGTGACTGCACAGAATACGCAAGGGAGGCGCGCCACTGCACATCAGCCTGGGCAACAGAGTGAGATCCTGTCTCAATAAATAAATAAATTAGCAAGGGGCAGAGTTAGGATGAAATGAATTCAGAGAAGTAACAGGGAAAGGAGGTAGAGAAAGTCAGATTACACGACACCTTGTAAACCAGTGTAAAGACTCAGGCTTGCCAGTCGCGGTGGCTCACACCTGTAATCCCAGCACTCTGGGAGGCTGAGGTGGGTGGATCAGGAGGTCAGTTTGAGACCAGCCTGACCAACATGGTGAAATCCTGTCTCTACTAAAATTCAAAAATTAGCCGAACGTGGTGGCACGTGCCTGTAATCCCAGCTACTCAGGAGGCTGAGGCAGGAGAATTGCTTGAACCCAGCAGGTGGAGGTTGCAGTGAGCTGAGATCATGCCACTGCACTCCAGCCTGGGTGACACAGTGAAACTCCATCTCAAAAAAAAAAAAAAAAAAAAAAAAAAAAAAAAAAAAAAAAAAAAAAAAAAAAAAATATATATATATATATATATATATATATATATATATAGACTTAGGCTTTTGCTCTAGTGGTATGGAAAGCCATTAAAGCATTTTCCCTAGAGGAGTTACATGATGTCATGTATGTTTCAATAGAACCACTCTAGGTAATGTATTGAATACAGACTGAAGAATATTCTGAGATGATGCCTGTTGCATAATTTTTTAATGTCCCCAAATATTAACATCAAAAATAGGTAGTACAGCTGGGCATGGTAGCTCAGGCCTGTAACCCCGGCACTTTGGGAGGCCAAGGCAGGCAGACCACTTGAGGTCAGGAGTTTAAGACCAGCCTCGTCAACATGGTGAAACTCTGCCTCTACTGAAAATACAAAAATTAGCCAGCATGGTGGTGCGTGCCTGTAATCCCAGCCATTTGGTAGGCTGAGGCAGGAGAATCACTTGAACCTAGGAGGCAGCGGTTGCAGTGAGCTGAGATTGCACTACTGGACTCCAGCCTGGGCAACGAAGTGAGACTCTGTCTCAAAAAAAAAAAAAAGGTAGTACAAGTACTAGAGAAGAGCAAAACCAAAAGTCCATTTGCCATATTTGTCACAAAACTACCTAACAAAGTATCCCCATGGTTTCCAAAATACAAGTGGATGGGGAAAAACCACTAACAGATACCAGACCCAAGTAGTATTAACATCTGTACAAAACGAACCAAAGGGGAGCATGTACATGTGACAGACTTGAGAATCCCCAAATACCCAAGAGGACTCAATGGAAAGCTGAGAGTCAGTTTGAAAATAAGAGCTAAAACGAGAAGGGTTTTGCCCACTCAAATAGTGAATGAGTTCAAGGAGTCAGCAGTAAAGATCTGAAAGGGCTAGAACTGTCTGAGAAAGTCCCATAAATTCTAAAAACTAAACAACCAAAACTCCTTCTGTGACAAAGCCTCACACTGCAAAGAAACTTCTAGGAATAGGACCCAATTTGAGCAACACATGGGGCAAGAGAGAGAAAAGAAAAAGGAAAGGGTAAAAAGAGGGTAAAAAGAGGGTAAAAGAAACACAGAGCCTAGAGACCTCAGAAAGCTAGCCAGCACATTCCGAAACACTTGTGGAAACAACAGAAGAGAGATCCTTAGAGCAGTGAGGCTGAAAAAAAAAAAAGG
The DNA here is from genome assembly GCA_004027835.1 of Alouatta palliata. Lineage (NCBI taxonomy): Eukaryota > Metazoa > Chordata > Mammalia > Primates > Atelidae > Alouatta > Alouatta palliata. Next base: position 145,851 of record PVKV010001225.1, read on the forward strand.
CCAAGTAGTACTATCTGCTAGAGATTCACAGAAACTAGTTTATATAAAAATTTTTAATACAAAACTATCGGCTGGGCGCAGTGGTTCACGCCTGTAATCCCAACACTTTGGGAGGCCAAGGTGGGTGAATCACCAGTGGTGAGGAGTTCAAGACCAGCCTGACCAACATGGAGAAACCCCGTCTCTATTAAAAATACAAAATTAGCCAGGCATAGTGGCACATGCCTATAATCCCAGCTATTCGGGAGGCTGAGGCAAGAGAATCACTTGAACCGGGGAGGCAGAGGTTTCAGAGACTCAAGATCGTACCATGGCACGCCAGCCTGGGCAACAGAGCAAGACTCAGTCTCAAAACAAAAACCAAACAAACAAACAAACAAAAAACTATTAAAGGCTGGATGCAGTGGCTCACACCTATAATCCCAGCACTTTGGGAGGCTGAGGTGGGTGAATCATTTGAGGTCAGGGTTCAACACCAGCCTGGCCAACATGGTGAAACCCCATCTCCACTAAAAACAGAAAAATTAGCTGGGCATGGTGGTGTGTGCCTGTATTTCCAGCTACTTGGGAGGCTAAGGCAGGAGAATTGCTTGAAACTGGGAGGTGAAGTTTGCAGTGAGCCGAGATCGTGCCACTGCACTCCAGCCTGAACAACAGAGCAACACTTTGTCTCAAAAAAAAAAAAAAGAGGCTGGGCGCGGTGGCTCACGCTTGTAATCCCAGCACTCTGGGAGGCCGAGGCGGGTGGATCACGAGGTCAAGAGATCGAGACCACCCTGGTCAACATGGTGAAACCCCGTCTCTACTAAAGATACAAAAAAAATTAGCTGGGCATGGTGGCACGTGCCTGTCATCCCAGCTACTCAGGAGGCTGAGGCAGGAGAATTGCTTGAACCCAGGAGGCGGAGGTTGCGGTGAGCCGAGATCGCGCCATTGCACTCCAGCCTGGGTAACGAGAGCGAAACTCTGTCTCAAAAAAAAGAAAGAAAAAAAAGAAAGAAAACTATGAAAGTCAAATAATATATTGTTATTTGGGGAAAAAAAAAATTACAGAATCATATCACGTCCCTACAGACTATAAAACATATCATAAAGACATGCCTACAAAATGAATAAAATCCACAGCTTATTTCAAAACAAGCCAAAAGACCAACAAAAATTAGAGCAAGAAAAACTGAGAAGTAAAATGATTAAATTCAGGGAAGTATTAGGAATCTTTTTAATCATGTTAGAAATTACTGATAAATTAAAAAGAAGAGGACATAAATCCAATGGATAATTTCTTAAGAGAAATAAAAAGTATAAAGCAAAAAAACAAAAGTTAAATTAAAATAATGAAGAAAGAATTAAGAGGAACTTGAGATAAATTAGCAAATACAGAAGATAGACAAAGAAGATCCAACATTTGTGTAAAAGGAGTCCCCAAAAGAGAAAACCAAAGTGAGGAAAAGAACACAAACTAAAAACTACAATGTGGGAGAATTTTTCTGAAATGAATTTCTAAAGATTTGAGACTACATAAAGTCAGAATCATCCCAATACACGTAACACCAAAATAAATTATGATATCATTTTTAGACTTTAAAGAAAAATATAAAATCCCTTGGACATCCAGGAATGAAGATCACGCTCCTTATGAGGGAGAAAAACCAGGTCATCCTCAGACTTTTCAATAGCCATACTTTGCACCAGGAGAACAGATGGAAAGAGGGTGAGGATGGAAGAAGGGAGAACTGACAGGAGGCAGAGCCAGCTGGACTTTCTGCTGGATCAAACATGAGATGTCAGAAGACCTCAGCAGCTAGGCTGGAGCTGCCATTGGGTTCTATTGGGTAGACTGTGGGAGGCAGAGGTTTGGGAGCAGAGAATAAGCTTGTAGTTTTTGCATACTACGTTTTAAATGTCTATTAATAATCCATATGGAGAGCTGAGTAAACAGCTATATAAAGAATGTGGTGTTTGGAGCAGAGGTCTGGGTTAGAAATACATATTTGGAAAAGATCAGCATATGGAAGCCATTTGAAGTCATGAACCTGGATAAAATCAATGAGAGTGTGTGTGAGGAGAATATACCCCTATTTAAAACTTCACACTGGCTTATAACAAAAACCAAACACTTTATCTTGACCACTAAAGCCCTACATGTGGGTCCCTCTCTCACCTCATCTCCTATCACTCTCCTCCTCACTCTAGGAGCTCTAGGCACACAGGGCACCTTGCTGTCCCTTGAGTAACTTCACTCCCATGTCAGAGTGCTTACATGCGCTCTTCCCTATGACCAGGACATGTTTCCTGAGATGTTTGCATGCCTGCATGCTGACATTGTTCAAGTCTCTGCATAAATGTCAGCTCCTCAGAGAAGTCTTCTGACATCCTATCCAAAATATCTGCCCCCATCCCCAAACCCACCACTCTCAGTCTCTAACCACTTAATCTGCTTTGTTTTTCCGTTATTCATAGGTTCCTTTTTCAGTCTCTCTTGCTGCAAAACAAATTACCCCAAAACTTAATGACTTGTCACAGCCATTTTACTATGCACACAGATTCTGTGGGTCAGGAATTTGGACAAGGTGCAGAAAGAATGCCTTTTCTGTGCTCTACAATGTCTGGGGCCTCAACAAGGAAGGCTCAAAGGCTGGCGTGACTCCACAGCTAGGGTTTGGAATCATCTGAGTGCTTGTTCACTCCTGTGTCTGGCATCAGAGCTCAGATGACTCAAAGACTGGGAATGCTGACCAGAGGCCTCCACATGGTCTCTCGTGTGGCTTGGCTTCCTGACAGCATGGCTGCCTCAGGGCAGTCAGACTTCATAGTTAGTTATAGAGATCCACGAGCAAGAGTCCCAGCAAACGTGGAGGAATCTGCATTGCCTTTCAAGAGCCAGCTTCAGGAGCCATACAGCGTCACTTCCCTGACAATTCACAGGTCAAAGTAGTCTCAAGCCTGGCAAAAGGAGGAATGCAGACTCCATCTCTTAACAGAAAAAGAATCAAAGAGCTGAGGCAGGAGAATTGCTTGAACCCAGGAGGCAGAGGTTGCAGTGAGCTGAGATCATGCCATTGCACTTCAGCCTGAGTAACAAGAGCAAAACTCAGTCTGAAAAGAGAAAAAAAAGAATCAAAGAATGTGGAGGCTCTGTCCCACCATACTGCCTGAGACAGGGTTAAGCTCTTCTTCCCAAGCCTGCTACTACATGCCTGTTGAAAGAATGAATTGCCTCCTTAATATCTGTCTACTGACCTATGAATGTCTTGCTCTCATTCTCTCTTCCTACCCTAGAGAGCAGACTGAGAACTCCCCGCTGCTCTAGTATGTAACAGGTCTTGATATAACATCTTGACTTCACAAAATGGAGAACACCATGGTTCTCTTTTTACAGCAGGGCTCCTAAATCTGTCAACAGCCCCCTCCTCCACGAGGATGGTCCATGTCTGTTTTACAACCTGGTCCCTGTTAATTCCCTGTAACTTCTTGTCAGGACTTCTTAAAAGAATAAAATGTTTTTCTGGATGTTGGAAAAACCCACAAAAACACAACAGAAGAATTATTCAACAAGTTCACAGAAGCTTGTTCACAATGCCATTTGATTAAAAATAATTGAACGAGGAAAATTAATTCCATACAGAACTGACTAGTTATTTTCCTAAATGGGAAGAAATGCTTCTCTTTCCACCATCAAAGCCCCTAAAAATGCCACCAAGATTGAATAACATTAACTTGAGACGGGAAACCACATGACTTTACGCCCACACACTCGCCCTTTGGCCTGGGCATGCTTGATTCAAGAGAAGAATTACACGGGCCTGAGTACCTCCCATCAAGTTTTAGAAGCTTTGCATTGCACTGACCAAGAGTTTCTCTTGGATTATAGCTAAGGCTGGGCTTAGGCTTGTGTTCAATCATGGGACAGAAAGAGGCAGAGACTGCATCTTAAAGGGAGATCAAAGGAAGCAAAACAAAGAAAGGGAAGGACCAGACCCAAACCCAGATCCCACCAGCAGGCTAGAACATGGCTTGGGTTGCCTGGAAGCAGTTCCCAGACAGAAACCTCAGTGTGGTGAATCAGTTTCCCTGGACATCAAGAGGATAAAGAATCTGCTATAGAGACAGAACATATTTATTCAAGGAATGGCTGTGAGAATTGGGCATGGGCAGCGGTGGGTGGAAAGAGGATGGAGTATGTGGCGGGGAAAAGCCACCATGAATCCCCAGTCTAGACACTAATCCCATCACGCCCAGAGAGAAGCAAACTATCTAGAAGAAAGGGCATGTTTGGGAGATGCCAGTTGGGCATAGCTCTGAAATGACTGGTTGTGAGACCCGAGTCAGGTATTTCAAGACAAATCTTTTAAAATCACAGAGAGGAGAAAATAGACATAATAAAAAAAGACAAATGGTAGGCGCCACACAAATCTTTTCTGTCCTGTAAATCAAATTCCACTATAAACAATGCCATAAAAAAATGTCTACTCCCCTAAATAGCAAAGCTTTCCAAGTACGAAAAGAAGGTCCCCGTATATCACACAATGCAATTACATCACAGCATGAAAGCAATGTTCAGAGAATCTTGTATTATTCAGGACGATCATCTGTTATGAGCCTGATGGCATGCACCCCCACGCCCAGGCAAGGGAGAAAAGGAGATTTGACCAGCAACGTCCTACAGTATTCACTTGGAAAGGATAATGCATTTCCTGTTTTATCACACACGCTGCTTCTTAAAGGTAGGTCCCAATTCTCTTGTGACCAGCCCTACAAATGCCTAGTAAATGCGAGGATACTTTTGGCTGCAGCAGTTATTTGCAGGGCATGCAGTTCTGGGACACTCTCCCTTTAAGTGTTTTCAGGCCAAGCCCAGTGGCTTGTGCCTATAATCCCAACACACTGGGAGGCTGAGGGAGAGGATCACTTAAGGCCAGGATTTCAAGACCAGCCTGGACTACATAGCAAACCCTCCCATCTCTCTAAAAACTAATTAAAACAATAGCAGGAGGCTGGGGGTGACAGATGGGGGAGAATCATCTGAGTTCAAAAGTTCGAGGCTGCAGTGAGCTCTGATCCCACCACTGCCCTCCACCTAGGTGACAGAGCCAGACCTTGTCTCTAAATAAATAAGTAAAAACAGGGGCCAGGTGCGGTGGCTCATGCCTGTAATCCCAGCACTTTGGGAGGCCCAGGAAGGCAGATTACCTGAGGTCAGGAGTTCAAGACCAGCCTGACCAATATGGCGAAACCCCGTCTCTACTAAAAATACAAAAAAATTAGCAGGGTGTAGTGGTGGGTGCCTGTAATCCCAGCTACTCAGGAGGCTGAGGCAGGAGAATTGCTTGAACCTGGGAGGCAGAGGTTGCAGTGAGCCAAGATCACACCATTGCATTCCAGTCTGGGCAACAAGAGCAAAGCACTGTCTCAAAAAATATATAATTTAAAAATTTTAAAAGTGTTCCATACAGAAGAAACAACAGCAGCTCATATTTGTATCCCATTTTCATGCTTGGGAGGCATTTTTACCTGCATGATCTCAGTTGATTCTCCCAAAAACCATGTGATGTCAGGATGGCACAGCCTGGTGAATCACCCATGGGCACACACTTAGCTAGAGCTCTCTGTCTCTCGCTGGGAAGGGGAGGCATTTGGAAGGAATGAAAACACTGTCCCTCCCTGGCTTTGCTGTGGACTAGGCCCTCTGTCTTCCAGGAAGATAGATAAGTCTTTGTGGACCTAAGGCCAGAGGGGCCACTTTGGTGCAAACAGGGCTTTTGTGGAAAGGGGGTTCAGTCTTTTGTGGAAAGAGGGAGCAAACTCAGATATGGAAAAGGGACTCAGTTACCAGGTCTGGGATCCTATAGGTGACTGGGGGCCCCTAAGTTCTAGAGGCAATGCCAGGTGACAAGGAGCAGCACCAAGGAGTTGAGTGCCAGAAGGGCGGTTGGAACCAGAGTGCCATATCTTGCACAGAAAGGGAAGCCTGCTTGCAGGGGTAAGGTTTGCCCCCAATTGAAACTCCTCCAGGGCTGTGATGTGAGGTCTCACTGGCTGGCTTTTCTGTTCCCCAGGGAGCAGGACCATCAGTGCCTCCCCCAAGACCAACATCCTGCCAGGGCTTTGAGTACCCCCAACATCAATGCAAATCGCTCAGCCACCCCACAGCATCCCAGACACTTGCAAGTCTTACTAGAATCCCGGACATGCAGGAAAGATAGGAGTGAGAGCGCCCATTCCTGTTCTTTGGGGCCAGATGGGCACACTTTAGGTCACCCCAAACCAAAGACAGATGCGAGTGGACGCTTCTTTTTCATCGGCATTATTATTATTATTATTACTCCATCTTCACTGAGAAGTTGTAAGGTGGAAGGAAGTTGAAGCACATGCTGGGATCTCATAGCCAGTGGGTGACACCAGTCCTTGGACTCTCGGGCCCTGACTGTTCTATTACACCAGGCTCTTGCACCAAAGGTAAACTAGCCCAATGACTTCGGCCTCTGTTCTCTTGCAAAATGTCAGGAATACAGGGAGGGCCTATACTCGCTCCATCTCCCCGCTATCCTGGACCCACAAGTCTCCACCCCGGGGTCCTGACTTGGATGCAGGTGGCAGGAGTTCTCCACCTCTCCTGCAGAATGAGCACAGGCCCTCTGAAGTCCTTCTCCTCCTCCAAACAGCACTTCCTTCGTCCCTGTTAGGAGCCTGCTTTATAAGGTGAGGGACCTTTTCATAATAAAGCCCTTTTAATTCTGAAAAAAAGTAAAAGTCTTTGCTTGGAAGGAGTCCCGGACAGACCCAGCTTACACTGAGCTCCCTGGAAACCGATAGCACTTCCAAGCAGCCCCAGGTGCAGCCACCACGACATGCCTGGGAGGAGGGGACGAGCTTGTGACCAGACAGAAGAGCCCTCTTCTGTATTGTGCCTGTGAAGCTGCAGCTGTTCTGTGTTCCTCTGTCCAGGAAACTAGAGATCAACTCAGAGAAAATTCAGAGAAAAGCATCAAAGATGATTAATGAGCTAGAAAAGCAAGTGCCAGCCTTGCAGGGGAATGCATTGCCGAGCTGGCTGGATATCACGCACCAGATCTGTGTGTGTGAGCGGGAGCTGGCCACAAAGAGGAAGAGGAACTCTTTGGCTGGGCCCCAGGCAGTATCCATACCATAGAAGTGATGGGAATTAAAAGGAGAGAAAAGGAAGATGTCAGCTGAAAATCAGAGACAAGCTCCTCACCAAGACACTTCCCTCTCACGACAAGGATGGAAAGCATGTTGCTTTCGTTGTTATCAGGGAAGGCCAGAAAAGGCCTTGGGAGAATCCAGTTTCAGGAGAGTGTGGGAAAACACCAGAGAGGTGGAAAGCCCGCAGGGACCCTACAGAGCAGCTTCTAGGCCTCGACAGCCCTGTAATGAATCCAGTCTTTGGACAAGGGTGGAGAGCCAACCAGATCCTACGGCAGCCGACAGGCAACCAAGGCCACGCACCTTTGCCTGGGACAGCTTTGCACGGTCACTGCGATTTAGACGGTAATAGATGGCCCTCCCTGGCAGCCACGTGGACCTTGGGAATGAGTCCTCTTTTCTTGGTCCATGGAAGTCACTGGAACCCATTAGTGAAGTTTCATCCCCGTTTGTAAATCACTGCCTTAGTCATGCAACGTAGCTCTTAAACAACGGAGGGTGTTTGTTTTTAATTCTCGTAGGCTATGAAGCATAGATGCTAATACTGGCCTGAAAGCAGCCTTTGTTCCTGTCTTTCCTGCACACTCAGTCTCCCAACTCTACTTTGCTGCTGTAAGGTCCCGGACCCACAGAGCTCTCTGACTGCATGTCATGACAGCACAAAATAAACAGGAGAGGTGGCCCTGGGGGCCGCCACCAGGGCGGGAAGCTGCCGTTAAATCTGGAAAACTGACTCCTGGCCATCCCTGGTCCGGATGCAGGTTATTTTTGCGGCAGCCTCTGACCCCAGACACCCTGCTGTCTCCTCTTACACATCCTCCTCCCCATGCACTGCTTCCACCTGCTGGCTTTTGTCATCATCAGCCCCAAAGTGTCTGCGCTGCCCAGACCCCATACTCATCTGTGTCCTTTCCCACGCTTCCTCCCCATCTTGCTTGCTTCTGAAAGTCAGCAGGCACCACGAGGAAGGGGATTTCTCTGTCAGCCTACATGAAACTTTCACCCTGGACAGATTTCTTCAACCCAGAAAAGGCTTTGCTGGTGGGGGCGGGGGGGGGGGAGCTCAGTCAGAGCCCTAGAGGCTTGGGCCCCTGGAGAGAGGCTCTCCCATGGGCCGCCTCCTTCTGGGGCAGGCGCCCTTGGTGAGGGTTCAGGATGCCCAAAGCTATGGGACTCCTTATGCAGACCCCTCAGCCTGGCTCTGTAGAAATGGGCTCTGTCTTCAAGAAGTCAATTAATCTCTCCGGAGGTCATCCCCTCATACCCTATCACAGTGACCACAATGCTAGTGCAGAGGCAGAAGACTCAATGAATTCTGCACAAAGAGAATGTGCTCACATATCCAAACTTCCTGTATTCAAGGTTTCTCCAATAGACATGTGTGTTCTAATCGGAGCACGGTATTGCACAGTGATCAAGCTCAAGGGCTCAGAATATTAAAGAAATTTACGCAGTAGGGTCAAGTTTCAAACCCAGTCAATCCTGTCTTACGCCAAAACCCTTGATTTTTCAGTTATGTCCACTATTCCGCAGTGAGTCCAACAAAATATCTGTTTCCAGTGGTTAGACTGAATTCTCTGAGACCTCATGGTCATCTGAAGATAGCTGTGTTCATCAGAGCTCTTGGTGACAAGTGGCTTAGGAAAAAAAAAACAATAAATGAACAAATTGGAAGGTTGGGAACAATGGCTCATGGCTGTAATTCGAGCATTTTGGGAGGACTAGGCAGGAGGATCGCTTGAGGCCAGGAGTTCGAGATCAACCTGGATAACAGAGAGAGACCCTGACTCCACAAAAAAATAAACAATTAGCCAGGAGTGGAGGCACACCTGTCGTCCTAGTTACTAGGGAGGCTGAGGCAGGAGGACCACTTGAGCCCAGGTGTTTGAGGTTATGGGGAGCTATGATTGTGCCAAAGCACACGGACTGGGAAACAGAACAAGATGTTGTCTCTCAAATTAACGTAACAAACTGCTCCAATGCTAAGTCTGGGAATACATTTTAATCACGGCTGGGCCCACAGCTCAGACAGTGTTCTGAAGTGCCTGTCTCTGCTTTTATTATTTGGTGTTATTCCTAGGCAAGGTTTCCCTTCCCAGGGATGGAAATCAGCTGGCAGTGACCCTGAACTCACATCCTCACTGAGCAGCCCAGAGAAAACAGCTCTAGGAAAACCACAGGATTACGTCTCATTGAGCCAGTGTGTGTTGTCAGCCTCATCCTTTAGCTGGTCACTGCATGGAGGAGGTTAGAATATGCTGAGTGACCAAGTCTGGACACTAAGGTCACCCTTTGAATATTAAGGAGCAAAAATCCACTGAAAGGCCTGGTGAGGAGGAGTGAGAAGGAAGGGGAGGGGCAGGAGGTCTGTGGTGAGGGGCGTCACTGGGGAGAGCCTCAGGGGACAGATGACAGGACTCACAACAGAGTGATGCTCAGTCTGCTCCACGGATGCCTCCAACTTGCTCTGAGGATGGGGACCCAGTGACAATGAACCGTGAGGGAGAGACAAATCCACTTCTCACCCCAGTCACAAGAGAGCCTGTCTGAGGTCCTTGGCTTCTTGGGGGAGCTGCTATCGTTACTCTGGAGGAACAGCAAGGATGGAGCCTCTACCAGAGCCAGGAAGAACAAAACAGCTCCAGAAGCTGGGGAGACCACAGGGCCTCTCTTATAAGAACAAGGATGGCCATGCTGGGCACAGTGGCTCATGCCTGTAATCCCAGCACTTTGGGAGACTGAGGTGGGTGGATCACTTAAGGTCGGGAATTCAAGACCAGCCTGAACAACATGGAGAAACCCTGTCTCTACTAAAAATACAAAAAAATAGCCAAGTGTGGTGGTGAGTGCCTGTAATGCCAGCTGCTCAGGAGGTTGAGGCAGGCGAATTGCTTAAACCTGGGAGATGGAGGTTGCAGTGAGCTGAGATGGCACCACTGCACTCCAGCCTGGGTAACAGAGCAAAACTCCACTTCAAAAAAAAAAAGAACAAGGATGACCATCTCTGACACAACACATGGCCCATACTGACTGCTCACTAAAAAATTGCTAAAAGCAGGCCAGGTACAGTGGTTCACTCCAGGAATCCCAGCACTTTGGAGACTGAGGCAAGAGGATTACTTAAGCTTAGAAGTTCAAACCAGCCTGGGCAACATGGCGAAAACTTATCTCTACAAAAGCAAAAGAGAAAGCAAAAAATTAGCTGGACATGGTGGTGCACACCTGTGGTCTCAACTACTTGGGAGGCTGAGGTGGGAGGATCACTTGAGCCTGTGGGGGTCAAGGCTGCAGTGAGCCATGATGGCATCATTGCGTTCCAGCCTAGATGACAGAGCAGGATCCTGTCTCAAAAATATATGTGTGTGTGTGTGTGTGTGTGTGTGCGTGCGTGTGTGTGTGTGTGTGTGTGTGTGTGTGTGTGTGTGCGTGTGTGTATATACAGATATATATGATTCTCTCATTTTTTAAAAAAATTGAAGGCAGATGGGAAATCTGGTCTTGTGGGGCTTGGTGGCCTTTCTCAGAAAGAAGCAGGGGGGCATGACTTAGACATATGAGAGCCAAATTCATGGCCAATCTATGAGAGCTGCAGTCTGTGAGGCTTCTTGTAGTGTGGAATGTAGTGGGCACAAAACTTTTTTTTTCTTTTTCTACTTTCTTTTAATATCATTTTTTAAAGTTAGTAAGCAGCTACACATCGTTTAGAAGCAGATGGGTTAAAATAGGCAAGAAATTGCAAAAACATATCTTTCACATCACACAGAGCAGTACAGCATCCATCATCCCCGTCACAGGGGAGGGCTAGCTCTCACTGCGGTCAGGAATGGACACAAAACTTCTTGTAGTGGGCACAAAACTCTTGGGAGCACTAAATACATGGGGAAACTGAGGCTTCCAAGGTGAAGTTAGATGCCCAAGATCACGCCCAGAACCAGCCTCTGCAGTGACAATAGACACTGGGCTTCTGTTTCTTTGGAATGAAAGCTCACACCAGCCTCAAGATTTTGCTCTGCTGTCTTGGCCCATTTTGTGTTGCTATAAAGGAATACCTGAGGCTGGGTAATTTATAAAGAAAAGAGGTTGGCTGGGCACGACGGCTCATGCCTATAATCCTAGCACTTTGGAGACGGGTGGCTCACCCGAGTTCAGGAGTTCAAAACCAGCCTGGTCAACATGGTGAAACCCGTCTCTACTGAAAATATCAAAAAAAAAAAAAAAAAAAAAAATTAGCCAGGTATGGTGGCAGGTGCATGCAATCCCAGCTAATTGGAAGGCTAAAGCAGGAGAATCTCATGAACCTGGGAGGCAGAGGTTACAATGAACCAAGATCATGCCACAGCACTCTAGCCTGGGCAACAAAAGTGAAACTCCATCTTAAAAAAAAAGAAAAAGAAAGAAAGAAAAAAGGTTCACTTCGCTCACAGTTCTGCAGGCTGTACAAGACACATGATACCAATATTTGTTCTGCTTCTGGTGCTGTGTCAAAACGCGGTGGAGAAGGTCATAGAGGAAGCAGACATGTGAAGAGGGAGAACCTGAGAGGCATCCTGGCTTTATAACAACTCACTCTCATGGAAACCAATCCATTCCCCTGAGAACCAGTCTATTTCTACAAAAACGGCACCAAGCTGCTCATGAGGGATCTGCCCCCATAACCCAAACCCTCCCACGAGGACCCACCACCCAGCACCACCCCACAGGATGTATCTTGCATCTGTCCATGTCCAGGAGTCCACTCCTCTCCACATGGATTCCTAGACTAAGTTAGCACGGCCAGTCTCACTGAGAACACAGCAATAGCCTCCTTCCCCCTTCAACCCTCCTCCCACATTGAAGCCAGAGTGATCCTACGAACGTAAATCCCACAGTCCACCCACACACCTCTCCCGTCTCACCACTGGCCTCTCTCGCCCACTGTAAGAGGCCATTCTTACATTGCCATAAAGAAATACCTGAGACAATAATTTATAAAGAAAAGAGGTTTAATTGGCTCACGGTTCTGCAGGCTGTACAGGAAGCATGGTGCTGGCAACTGCTTGGCTTCTAGGGAGGCCTCAGGAAGCTTCCAATCATGGCAGAAGGCAAAGCAGGAGCAGGAAGGTCACACAACCAAAACAGGAGCAAGTGAGAGAAAGAATGTGGGGAAGTGCGACATCCTTTTAAACGGGCAAATCTCACGTGAACTGAGAGCGAGAGTTAACTTATCACCAAGGGAAAGGCCCATGCCATCCACGAGGGATCCACCCCCATGATCCAATCACCTCCCTGCAGGCCCCACCTGTAACCTTGGGGCTACAATTCAACTTGCCATCTGGGTTGGGCTACATATCCAGACCATATCACCCACCTTCTGCCCTACAGCCTCCATGGCCCTCCTCTGCTTCCTCAAGTCATTCTTGCCCCCTGCAACCTCAATGCTGTGGCACACACTGGGCTTTTCCCCCACCAATAGTTCTGCCCCTTAAGCCCCCACGAGACCAGCATGTGGAGAGTGAGCTGGTTGGGTAGTGGAGGGGGCTCCTGTGGGGGTTTCAGCATCTCCACACAAGGCTTGACAGTCCTGCTTTGTCCTCACAGGGCCCCACAGCAGGTCTCAACCTGACAGCACACCCAGAGATTCTGCCATGATGGTTCTGGGTGTAGCCTGAGCCACAGAGTTTTTCAAAGTTTCCCAGGTGAGGCTAATGATCAGCCAAAGTTGAGAATCACTGAACATAGTAGGAGGGTGATAGATCGGTTGTTTCTTACCGAAAGGGCCCTATGTGCCAATCATTGAGTTACGCACCCTATGGTTTGTTTCACTGAAGTCTCATCAAAGCTGCAGGAGGTGAGGATGATGATCTTCACTTGCAGGTGAGGAGAACCAGGCTCAGAGAGGGGAAGGAACTTGCCAAGTGCATGAGCCCAGGCGTGGCTGCCTCCAAAGCCTGCACTCCTAATCGTTCTAAACCCTGTGCCCTCTGTGGGTTTCAGTAAAGTGCACAGAGAATGCCACACTTTGAAGTCCTCTGAGATATAAAATATAGATGCGCCACCATGGAGGAGCCGATGAGAAACAGAGCCCAAATTAGGGAAACATGTTTTGTTTCTGATGTCAGACTCTGTAAATACCACAAATAACACTTCAGCATGTCCTTCCGTCACTGTCAACAAACTATAAAATGCCTTTTAAACTGACCAGAGTCATGACTGTACAGAAATCAAATCCAGCAATTCAAATTTCCAAGGGATGTTTTTTCTTTTTGAGACAGTCTCACTCTGTCTTGCCCAGACTGGAGTGCAGTGGCACAATCTCAGCTCGCTACAGCCTCCACCTCCTAGGTCCAAGGGAGTCTCCTGCCTCAGCCTCCTGAGTAGCTGGGACTACAGGCGTGTGCCACCGTACCTGGCTAATTTTGTATTTTTAGTAGAAATGGGGTTTCACCACGTTGGCCAGGCTGGTCTTGACCTCCTGACCTCAAGTGATCTAACTGCCTCAGCCTCCCAAAGTGCTGGGATTACAGGTGTGAGCCACCACACCCAGCCCCAAGGGATGCTTTGCTTAATTGACTCCCTCCACTTGTTTTGTGAGAAACTCTAATTCAAGTTCATGTGTAGAAGCTCCTTGAAATCTGTGAAATCTGTGAGGAACACCTGATCCTTGTCAGCCTCTGGGGCTTCCACTCAGGCATTTGTTGTGAATTTTTTTTTTTCATTGAGTCCTCACCAGTAATCCATGACCTGATTCAATATAAAAAGACTTTCAATTATTTAGATAATAACATCTTATATTTATAGTGTAAGATGGCCATTTTCAAAGGACTTTCACATATCTTATTCATTTGCATATCAGGCATTCATCATTGGCTACAACTGTATAGATAAACATAGGTGATGAATAGGCAAAGTCTAAAAAAATGCTGTTTCATTATCACTTCCAAATGCTGTTTCAAATAAAACAAATTAAATAAATATATTAAAATGAGAAGTCTCGGGCCGGGTGCAGTGGCTCACGCCTGTAATCCCAGAACTTTGGGAGGCTGAGGCGGGTGGATCATGAGGTCAAGAGATCAAGACCATCCTGACCAACATGGTGAAACTCCATCTCTACTAAAAAATTAGCTAAAAAAAATTAGCTGGGTGTGATGGTGCATGCCTGTAGTCCCAGGTACTCAGGAGGCTGAGGCAGGAGAATCGCTTGAACCCGGGAAGCAGAGGTTGCAGTGAGCCGAGATCGCTCCACTGCACTCCGGCCTGGCGCCTGGCGACAGAGCGAGACTGTCTCAAAAAAGAAAAAGAGACAAGTCTCTTAAGGAAGGCAACACACATTCATAAAGTTATTAAGACTAGCAAAGTAATGAGCATAACGAGGAAGTAAAAGCATGTTTCTAGAGACTTCCATTTCCAGCAAGATGGTAGACTGCTAAGCTGACACACCCAATTGCTGAAAACCACCCAAAATATTGAACAAACTACTTTTTCAATAGTAATAATTTATTGAAGACAATCAAGAAACTAAGGAATACTTGAGGGCAATGCTAAGCAAAGTCAAGAATCTGAAGAAATTTAAGTAAAATTAATTACCTAGAGAGCACTAAAATCAGCATTTACCTTGAGAACATTGGTCAAGCTTAGTAATCCGAGCAGTGCAAGAAACAGGGGATGAGATGGAGAGTCTAATAAGCTAGAGCTTCCTATAACGCTAGCAGGCCCCCCCTTTTTTTTCCTTTTTTTGAGATGGAGTTTTGCTCTTATTGCCCAGGCTGGAGTGTAATGGCCTGGTCTTGACTTACCGCAACATTCCCCTCCTGGGTTCAAGCAATTCTACTGTCTCAGCCTCCCAAATAGCTGGGATTACAAGTGCCCACCACCACATCGGGCTAATTTTTGTATTTTTAGTAGAGACGGGGTTTCAGGTCTCGAACTCCTGATCTCAGGCTATTCACATGCCTCAGCCTCCCAAAGTGCTGGGATTACGGTCATGAGCCACCATATCTGGCCAACAGCATACTCTTTGTGTAAAGGTGAACTAGACCAGACATTGCAGAGAAGATTCCTCTCTTGAGGGGCATAACATAGAAGGGAAAAACCTACCCTGAGAATCAGCAACCTCAAGCCAGCCCACATGTGAGTTTCCTGTTCTTATCTGCTCTAGTGGCCCCAAATAACTCAAGCTGGAAATTTGGTGGTCCTCAAAACCCTCAAGTGAGAGTTTTGTTTGCAAAGACCTGCTGTAAAATTCCAGCTCTAGGGAAGATGGAGTAAGCACCCTCCATCCTGTCTCTCCCACCAAATGCCAGAACAGAATGCACAGAGAAGCTGAGGCTCTAAAAAGTAAATAGCCGGGTACAGTGCCTCACACCTGTAATTCCAGCACTTTGGGAAACCAAGGCAGGTGGATCACCTGAGGTCAGGAATTTAGACCAGCCTGGCCAACATGGTGAAACCCCGTCTCTACTAAAAATACAAAAATTGTCCAGGCATGGTGGTGCACGACTGTAATCCCAGCTACTTGGGAGACTGAGGCAGGAGAATCGCTTGAAGCTGGGAGGCAGAGGTTTCAGTGAGCCAAGACAGTGTTATTGCACTTCAGCCTGAGCAACAGAGACTTCATCTCATAAAAATAAAAGGTAAATAGCCTGCCAGGAGCTGTGGCTCACACCTGTAATCCCAGTACAGAGGCCAAGGTGGGCAGATTGCTTGAGCTCAAGAGTTCAAGACCAGGGGGAAACGCCGTCTCAACAAAACACAAAAAAATTAGCCAGACAAGGTGGTGCATGCCTGTGGTCCCAGCTACTTGGGGGGCTGAGATGAGAGAATTGCTTGAGCCCAGGAGGGTCAAGGCTGCAGTGAGCCATGATCATGTCACCTCACTCTAGCCTGGGTTACAAAGCGACAAGACCTTGTCTCAAAAAAAAAAAAAAAAAAGGAAAAAGCAGCAGGCAGAATGAATGAGAAAACAAGAATTCAGATTACTGCTGAGCTGGCAGGAAGTTGATGATTTCCCCCTCCCCAGTGTTCCTGCTGCTTGGCCCCAGACATGGTACACTCACAAGAGAGGCGCGGCAGAGAAGGCGGGTGAAAGCCCAGGTTTCTGGCAAGAAGGAATAGAAAGATGAGCCCCAGCATACAAGAAAGCCTTGAAGAAATCATGAAGAAGAAGGGGGTTGGCAAAGTGACACCATAAAGTTATATATTAACTCCCAGATTTAGCAAAAGTTATAAATTTAGAGATTTTAGAACCTCAGAAAACTTCAAACAGGATAAATTTAAAGAAATCAATGCCAAGACACAACATAAGCAAACTCCGAAAACTAAAGACAAAGAAAACATCTCTGTAACAATCAGAGGAAAGTGCCACAACTCTGGGCACTGTGGCTCATGCCTGTAATCCCAGCACTTTGGGACACCAAGGCAGGGGGGTCATGAGATCAGGAGTTTC
>PVKV010001225.1:162535-218372 GCA_004027835.1 Alouatta palliata
AAAAAAAAAAAAAAAAAAAAAGCAAGTGCCACAATGCCTATAGAAAAAGAAAAATTGAAATGACTATGGATTTTTTAGCTGGGCATGGGTGGCTCATGCCTGTAATCCCAGCTACTTGGGAGGCTGAGGTAGGAGAATTGCTTGAACCGGACCTGGGAGGCGGAGGTTGCAGTGAGCCGAGATCGCACCACTGCACTCCAGCCTGGGCTACAGAGCGAGGCTCCATCTCAATTAAAAAAAAAAAAAAAAAAAAAAAGAAATGACTATGAATTTCTCATCAGAAACTATGGAGGTCAAAAGGAAGTGGCACTTTTTTTTAATGCTGAAAAGAAAGGCTTGTCAATCCAGAATTTTGCAGCCAGCAAAAATATTCTTCATAAAGGAAGATGAAATAAAGACATTCTCAATGGAAGGAAAACTAACATTCACTGCCAGCAGATCTCTCTAAAAGAACTGCTAGGGCTGGGCGCATTGGCTCATGCCTGTAATCCCAACACTTTGGGAGGCCAAGGCAGGCGGATCACCTGAGGTCAGGAGTTCGAGACCAGCCTGACAAACATGGTGAAACCCCATCTCTACTAAAGATACAAAAATTAGCCAGGCATGGTGGTGTGTGCCTGTAATCCCAGCTACTCGGGAGGCTGAGGCAGGAGAATCGCTTGAACCCGGGAGGCAGAGTTGCAGTGAACCAAGATGGTGCCATTGCCTGGGTGACAGTGAAACTCTGTCTCAAAAAAAAAAAAAAAAAAAGAATTGCTAGATAAAGTTCTTCAGAAAGAAAAAAAATGATATTTGGAAAGAAACTTGGAATGTCAGAAATGAAAGAAACAGACATGGTAAATATCTGGATAAATACCTTATTCTCCTATTGAGCTCCTTAAAACATGTTAATGATTGAAAGCAAAAATTGTAATATTTTCTAATGAGCTTTCCAGTATGTGTATATGTGACATATAAGACAAATACAACAGGAAGAGGGAGAGTGAAAGGACCTGTATGTAGAAGGGAGGAGATGATAAGGATAGAGGAATGAAACAGGCCGATTGTGGTGGCTCACACCTGTGATTCCAGCACTTTGGGAGGCCAGGGCAGGTGGATTGCATGATGCCAGGAGTTTGAGACCAGCCTGAACAACATGGCAAAACCCCATCTCTACTAAAAATACAAAAATTAGCCAGGCGTGGTGGCTGGCTCCTGTAATCCCAGCTACTCGGGAGGCTGAAACATGAGAACTGCTTGAACTTGGGAGGCAGAGTTTGTAGTGAGCTGAGATCACACCACTGCACTCCAGCCTGGGCAACAGAGTGAGACTCCATTTCAAAAAAAATTTAATCACTTAATTAAACAAAAACAAGTAAATAAAGAGAAACAAAAAAAAGAGTTATTAAATTTATTTTTAACCTCTGAAGAGGGTAATTTTAAAACACCTCTAAAAAGAATTATGGCCGGGCTCGGTGGCTCACGCCTGTAATCCCAGCACTTTGGGAGGCCGAGGTGGGTGGATCACCTGAGGTGGGGAGTTCAAGACCAGCCTGACCAACATGGAGAAACCCCGTCTCTACTAAAAATACAAAGATTAGCCGGATGTGTTGGCAGGCACCTGAAATCCCAGCTACTTGGGAAGCTGAGGCAAAAGAATCACTTGAATCTGGGAGGTGGAGGTTACAGTGAGCCGAGATCGTGCCACTCCACTCCAGCCTGGGCAAAAAGAGCAAAACTCTGTCTCAAAAAAAAAAAAAGAATTATGAAGAAAAAATATGAAAAGGCAAAATAAATAATAAAACAAAAAGGCAGTGATAACCTATAAATACAGCAGAGATTAGACGGATAAGAGAGTATGTCTCCAGGAGGCCCAGCCTCTGCCTCCCTCCTGGCGGCCTCCCAAGGCCCGAAAAAAAAAAAAAGAGAGTATGTCAACAAGTCTATGCTAATAACATTGAAAATGTATACATTCTTAGAAAAAAATAATTACTAAAACTGATTACAAAATAAAAAGAAACATGAATTAGGCCAGTAGTCTAAATTTTCCAGTAAAGAGAACCCTAGGCCAAAACAGCTTACAGGAGAGTTCTAATAAACTTTTAAGTAACGAAGAAATCTTTTCAAAAATTTACCAAGAAATAGAAAACGAGGGACAACTCAACAGTGCCACAGTTATGAGGCCAGCACGATTTTGACACCAAAACCTAAACAAGAAAAATTTGAGAATTTAAAATTCTAAGCCCGATTAATTCATGAATAAATACGCAAAAAATCCCAAATAAATATTAGCAAATCATATTTTACAGCATTTTTTTTTGCAATAGCATATTTTTTAAAAAATAAAACAGCCAGGCACAGTGGCTCATGCCTGTAATCCCAGCACTTAAGGAAGCCGAGGCGAGCAGATCACCTGAGGTCAGGAGTTCGAGACCAGCCTGGCCAACATGGTGCAACCCCTATCTCTACTAAAAATACAAAATTAGCCAGGCCTGGTGGCAGGCGCCTGTTGTCACAGCTACTTGGGAAGCTGAGGCAGGAGAATCACTTGAACCTGGGAGGTGGTGTTTGCAGTGAGCTGAGATTGTACCACTGCACTCCAGCCTGGGTGACAGAGTGAGAGTTTGTCTTACAAAAAATAAAAACAAAACACAGCACAACAAAGTTGAGTTTATCTCAGGAATTCAAGACTGATTGTATATTTTAAAATCCACTGATATTAAAGGCTAAAGGAGAAAAACCTTATCATCCCTCCATAGATGCAGAAAAACATTTAATAAAATTCCATACCCATTTATTATTTTTAAAATGTTTCCTAACTATTAACAAATTCAGAAGTAAAAGGAAATTTCCTTAATCTTTTTTTTTTTTTTTTTTTTTTTTTTGAGGCAGAGTCTTGCTCTGTCACCCAAGCTGGAGTGCAGTGGCATTAGGTTACTGAAACTTATGCCTCCCACATTCAACTAAGTCTCATGCCTCAGCCTCCTGAGTAGCTGGGATTACAGACCTGTACCACCTGTACCACCTGGCTAGTTTTTGTATTTTTAGTAGAGACAGGTTTTTGTCATGTTGGCCAGGCTGGTCTCAAACTCCTAGTCTCGAATAATCCGCCAGCGTTGGCCTCCCAAAGTGCTGGGATTACAGGCGTGAGCCACTGTGCCCAGCCAGAAAATTCCTTAATCCGATCAAAAAGACATCTATTGAAAACGTCTCAATTGTTTGGTTTCCTATCTGGCATTTAAGGAGCTTGGAAGTCATCACCCCATTCTAACAAGTAAAAAGCTGAACAAACTAAAAATCAACAAGTCTTCTGAAGTCCATCAGAGAAGTGAGGGCACATGGCAAATCACTGTCCCCAGAGCTGAAGAGACAGATAAGCACATACAGAGAATCGCAATTTACCAAACCAGAAACCCATGAGCAGAAACGTCCACAGGAACCAGTACCATAACAGAAAAAATCTAAACTACAATTGAGAAATTTCTGGGAGCTCTGTGTGGACTAGCCTAAGAGTTCAAACCTCCAGGGGGACCCAGTCATAGAGGAGGACCCACACTTTTATGACTTTGACCTCCTTGAGATTAACCAGGTTCTCACACTGAGACAGAGAAAAACCTCCTCATGGCAGGAGGGAGGAAAAGGAACCATTAACTATGCCAGAGCATTTTGTTCTTCCTAACAAGGCTTGCCCTCAAGGGCTCCCCCACCCCCCACATTACCACATATTACTAAAGGCCTATATACCACAGTTCCTTCTAGCCAGCACATCACATCTAGCTATCAAGAAAAAGTACAAGGCATAGTAAAAGGCAAAGAACACACACACACACACACAATTTGGAGAAGCAAAGCAAGCATCAGAACCAGATTCAGATGACAGGGATGTTGGAATTATCAGACTGGAGATTTTACATAATTAAGTTTTTTGTTTTTTGTTTTGATACAGGTCCTGCTCTGTCACCCAGGCTGGAGTGCAGTGGCTCAATCTGGGCTCACTGCAGCCTCCACCTCCCAGGCTCAAGTGATCCTCCCACCTCAGCCTCCCAAGTAGTTGTGACTGCAGGCACACACCACCACGCCTGGTTAATTTTGGTATTGTTTTGGGATTACAGTGTGAGCCACTGCCCCCTGCCCCTTTTTAATCCAGACGTATCATTATATTTCAAATGGATTTCTTGTAGACAATATATCGTTGGGGCTTGTTTTTGATCCACTCTGATGATCTCTTTTACTTGAGGTATTTAGACCGTTGATGTGTGAAGTGATTATTGATAAAGTTAGGTCAATACGATATTTCTTACGGTTTTCTTTCCATTGCCCTTGTTCTTTGTTCTTATTTTTGTTTTTGTTTTTGTTTTTTTTTACTCTTTTTCTGCCTTTTGCAGTTTTTGTTGTTGTTGTTGTTGTTGAGACAGTCTCACTCTGTTGCCCAGGCTGGAGTGCAATGGCACGGTCTCCACTCACTGCAACCTCCGCCTCCCAGGTTCAAGTGATTCTCCTGCCTCAGCTTCCCGAGTAGCTGAGATTACAGGCACCTGTCACCAGGTCCAGCTAATTTTTTGTATTTTTAGTAGAGACAGGGTTTCACCATGTTGGCCAGACTGGTCTCAAACTCCTGACCTCGTGATCCACCTGCCTTGGCCTCCCAAAGTGTTGGGATTACAGGCACGAGCCACCACACCTGGCCTGTTTTTTTTTTTTTTTTTTTAAGATAGGGTCTTGCTCTGTTGCCCAGGCTGGAATGCAGTGGCACAATCCCAGCTCACTGCAGCCTTAACCTCCTCTGCTCAAGCAATCCTTCCACCTCAGCCTCCCAAGTAGCTGGGACCACAAACATGCACCACCACACCCGGCTAATATATATATATATTTTTTTTTTGTAGAGATAGGGCTAATTGAGCATTTTTTCCTCTTTTCTTAACGTATCAGTTATAATTATTTTTAAAAGTTTTTTTTAGAGGTTGCCCTAGAATTTGCATTATACATTTAGAGCTAATCCAAGTCTTCTTCCAAATAATACCATGCTGCTTCATGGGTAATGCTAGTACTTCATAA
Organism: Alouatta palliata; assembly: GCA_004027835.1. NCBI lineage: Eukaryota > Metazoa > Chordata > Mammalia > Primates > Atelidae > Alouatta > Alouatta palliata. The sequence continues at coordinate 167,570 of PVKV010001225.1, forward strand.
TAAAATAATACTTATCTCTCATTTCTATCTCTTGTATGACTCTCCATTCATTTCACTTATACATATGTGTTATGGACTGAATGTGTTCCTCCCAAATTCATATGCTGAAGCCCTAATCTCCAAAGTGATAGAATTTGGAGATTGGGCCTTTGGCAAGTAATCAGGACTAGAGGAGGTCATGAGGCCAGAGCTCTGGTCTAATGGTGTTAGTGCCCTTATAAGAAGAGACAACAGAGTCTGCCATGTGAGGACAGAGGGAGGAGGTGGCCATTTGCAAGCCAGAAAGAGGGCTCTCCCCAGACCCTGAGCATGCTGGCACCTTGATCTCAGACTTCCAGGCTCCAGAACTGAGCAAAAATAAATTCTATTGTTTAAACCTCTGTCTATGGTATTTTATTATGACACACACAGAGCTATTATTATTTTAAACAAACTGTTAACTGTTAGATCAATTATGAATAAGAAAAATAAAAATTTTTATTTTACTTTCACTTTTTTCTTCTCCAATTCTCTTACTTTTTTGTAGATTCCAGTTTCTGATTCGTATCAATTTCTTTTTCTCTGAAGTACTTATCATTTCTTGCAAGGCAGGTCTCCTGGCAACAACTTTGGTTAAGTTTTCCTTGTCTGAGAAAGTCTTTATTTTGGCTGGGCATGGTGGCTCACGCCTATAATCCCAGGACTTTGGGAGGCCAGGGTGGGTGGATCACTTGAGGCCAGGAGTTCAAGACCAGCCTGGTCAACATGGAGAAACCCCATCTCTATTAAAAATACAAAAACTTAGGCAGGTATGGTGGCACATGCTCCCAACTACTCAGGAGGCTGAGGTAAGAGAATTGCTTGAATCCCGGAGGCAGAGAATGCAGTGAGCTGATATCATGCCACTGAATTTCAGCCTGAGTGATAGAGCAAGACTCCATCTCAAAGGGAAAAAAGTCTCTATTTTTTTCTTCACTTTTGAAGAATAATTTCACAGGGTAAGGCTGCATGGTGGTTCATGCATTTAATCCCAGCACTTTGGGAGGCCAAGGCGGGTGTATTACCTAAGGTCAGGAGTATGAGACCACCCTGGCCAACATGGTGAAACCCTGTCTCTACTACAAATACAAAAATTAGTTGGTCATGGTGGCATTCACCTATAATCCCAGCTACTCAGGAGGCTGAGGGAGGAGAATCGCTTGACATCGGGGAGGCAGAGGTTGCAGTGAGCTGAGATCACACCACTGCACTCCAGCCTGGGTGACAGAGCAAGACTCTGTCTCAAAAAAAAAAAAAAGAAAGAAAGAAAAATCAAAGAAAAGAAGACTAAAAACAGGAGATTATCCCAGAACTGTTGTACAACTACAAAAGATGTAACATACACATAATGGAAATACCAGAAGGAGAGGAAAGAGAGAAAAAAAAAAAAAAAACAGAAGAAACATTTAAGGCTGGGCACAGTGCCTCACACCTATAATCCCAGTTCTTCAAGAGGCCGAGATGGGCAGATTGTTTGAGCTCAGGAGTTCAACAAACCAGTCTGGTCAACATGGTGAAACGCCATCTCTACAAAAAATACAAAAATTAGCTGGGAGTGGTGGCACACACCTGTAATCCCAACTACTCAGGAGGCTGAGGTGGGAGGACGCTTGAGCCCAGAAGGCAAAGGCTGCAGCAAGCCAAGCTGCTCCTTTGCACTCCAGCCTGGGTGACAGAGGAAACTCTGTCTTAAAAGAAGAAGGAGAAGGAGGAGGGGGAAGGGGAGGGAGAAGGGGAGGAGGAAGGGAAGGGGGAGGGGGAGGGGGAGAAGGAGAAAGAAGCAGAAAAAGGAGGAGGAGGAGGAGGAGGAAGAAACATTTGAACGGTAATTACTGAGAATATTTATTTCCCAAATTAATGTCAGACACAAAACCACAGATCTAGGAAACTCAGACAACACCAACCTGGATAAATACCAAAAAAAAAAAAAAAAAAAAAAAAAAAAATGGCCGAGATGCAACGCTAAAGGCCCAAGAAATCCTGAGGTTTTAACCTGTGCTACCACGAAAACAAATACCATTCCAGAGTAAGATAGAAAAGAGACAATCTCCAACCCCTTCTGTGAAGCTATCATAGTCTTGATTGTGAAACCCAAAAATAATATAAGAAAGGGAAGTTATAAGCTGCATCAGAGACCATACCAACAGAAATAATACATTGAAATAGGATAATTTGAGTCAGGCACAGTGGCTTGCTCCTGTAATCCCAGTTACTCAGGAGGCCAAGGCAGGAGGATCCTTGGGGCCAGGAGTTTGAGACCAGCCTGGTCAACGTAATGAGATCCCTGTCTCTTAAAAAACAAGATTAAAAAATTGTAATGAAATAGGATAGTTTGGAGAAGATTTATTTACAACGTGTGATTGAAGGGGAACAACAGGGCTCTTGTTCTTGGGAGAGGAACCAGGGAAGAGAGATTTACCAGATCTCAGAAGAGAGAGTGGTTAGAGTAAGCAACTTTGAGAAAAGTTGCCATGTCTCAAAAAATATAACCAGCCCGAAGTGAGCACACCATTCTCCCTTCCTCCAGTGTCCTAGCAGGGCTCCCCACTGGCCTGGTCCAGCTGTCAACCAGAGGGTACAGGAGCTGACTGAAGAAATTCACATGGGCCAGCCCCACTGGGCATTGGACAAGGTGGAGTAAGAGAAACAGGCACATCTGGAAGGCAAAGGGGAGATCGCATTGCAGGCCAAACCTGCTCATAAATTTAGACTGAAATTCTTTTTTAAAAATGATCAAGTTAAATCTAGCAACGTATAAAAAAGCTGATGTAGAATAACTGAGACAGGTTACATTGTAAAATGCAAGTTTGCTTTAACCTTTTTTTTTTTTTTTGAGGCGGAGTTTCGCTTTTGTTGCCCAGACTGGAGTGCAATGGCGCGATCTCAGATCACTGCAACCTTCACCTCCCAGGTTCAAGTAATTCTCTTGCCTCAGCCTCCCACGTAACTGGGATTACAGGTGCCCACCACCACACCTGGCTAATTTTTTTAATACTTTTAGTAGAGACAGGGTTTCACCATGTTCGCCAGGCTGGTTTTGAATCCTGACCTCAAATGATTTGCCCACCTCGGCCTCCCAAAGTGCTGGGATTACAGGCGTGACCAATCACACCCAGCCTGCTATAACTTTAAAAAAACAAATTAACTAATTAAACAAATTTTTCTCCTTTAACAAATTAAAAGAGAAAGAAATCTTGGTTATTCCTATAGATGTAAGAAAGATGTTCCTTAGGATTCAATATCCATTCGTGATAAAAAAAAAAACAATTCTTAGTAAACTAGGAATAGACACAAATTTCCTTAACCTAATAAAGGAAATCTACGGGAAAAAAAAAAAAAAAAGCCTACAGCAAACCTTAGAAACTGAAACGTTGAAGACTTTCTCTCTCAGCCCTCAACAAGATAAGGATGCCTGATAACCCCACTCCTTTCAACATTATGCTAGAGGTCTTAGAGGAAGTCAGACAATGCAATAAGGCAAGAAGACATAAAAGGAGCTTTAACAAGAGACAAATAGTTAATATTGCAGATATTACAACGTTTACAAAGGAATTTTCCTAAATAATATACATATCTTATTAAGTTATTAGAGTTAATAAGGGTATAACAAGATTCTGGACACCAAATCAGGATACAAAAATCAGCTGTGGGGGGCAGGTGTGGTAGCTCACGCCTGTAATCCCAGCACTTTGGTAAAGGAGGAAACTAGCTTATATAGCAGGTGCCACGACTGTGAGGCTTGATCTATAGGAATTTGTTTCACCTTTCTGGAGGCTGGGATTCTGAGATCGAGGAGACTGCAGGGGTGCTTCCTTCTGAGGTCTTCTCCTCGGCTTGCAGATGGCTGCCCCCATTCTGAGGCTTCACTTGTCTTCTCTGTGTGTGGGTGTCCTCATCTCCTCTTCTAATACAGACACCAGTCATGTTGAATTAGGATGTACCCTCATGGCCTCATTTTAATTTCATTCTGTCTTTAAGATCCTGTCTCCAAATACACATTCCGAGGTGCTGGGGGTTAGAGCTTCAACTTACGAATTCCCGAGGGGAAACCGTGCTATGAACTCAGCTGCCCTGGTCCAGGCTGGGGCCGGGTTCCAGGGGAGGAGGTGGGTGTGGTCATCTCTTCCCACTCACTGAGGTCTTGGTCTTCCATGGGCTTCTTTCTTCTGACTGTCCTCCAGCCTCCAGGCTGTTTCCCACACCAGGCCTGAGTCCAGGACGGACTCTCCATGGCCATGGGCATCCTTCTTTGCTGCTTCTACACCCACCTTTCCCCCAGAGGCCCCTCCTTTCTAGGAAGAGGGACCTCTCCAGTTCCTGCCAACAGCTACAGTTAGATTTGATGTGAATACAAGGGCCAACCTAGGGGAAAGGAGACGTGATAGAGCATTGGAGACTGGGAAGGAAAGTCGTGGGCTGGCTACGCATGGGCATTTGACCCCCATTGCTGTATTTTTAGTGCCAGCTTATGCTATAACACCTGCTCCTCCTTACTCCCCATATCTCACACCATCCAGCCACCACCCCAACAAATGGCACAGTGGAATCAAAAGAGCACACACAGACTTGGGGCACACAGACCTGGTTTGACGCATGTCTTTGCCATTTACTAACTGTGTGGTGTTGGCCAGGTTGCCAATTCTTTGGGGGATTTGTTTTCATCATATATGTAGAAGGGGACAATAACATCTACATTATAGTATCACTGGGAGGATTACTTGATATCATTCATTTAAAGTGCCTGGGGGCCGGCCACAGTGACTCACGCCTGTAATCCCAACACTTTGGGAGGCCAAGGCAGTCAGATCACTTGAGGTCAGGAGTTTGAGACCAGCCTGGCCAATATGGTGAAACTCTGTCTCTGCTAAAAATACAAAATTAGTCGGGCGAGGTGGTGCGTACCTATAATCCCAGCTACTCGGGAGGCTGAGGCAGAAGGATCACCAAACCCAGGAGGCAGAGGTTGCAGTGAGCCGAGTTCGCTCCATTGCACTCCAGCCTGGGCAAAAAGAGTGAAATTGTTTCAAAAAAAAAAAAAAGTGCCTGAGAGCTGTTGTTAGGGCTTAAACTGTGCTTCCCTTTCCAAAAAATGTATATGTTTACTCATTAGTATGGGTCCTAATACAATTTGACTGATATAAGAAAAGGAGGTTAAGACACAGCCAGGAGTGGTGACTCACGCTTGTAATCCCAGCACTTTGGGAGACTGAGGTGGGTGGATCACGAGGTCAGGAGTTCGAGACCAGCCTGGCCAACATAGCAAAACCTCGTCTCTACTAAAAATACAAAAATTAGCTGGGCGTGGTAGCACGAGACTGTAATCCCAGCTACTCGGGAGGCTGAGGCAGGAGAATCGCTTGAACCTGGGAGGCGGAGGTTGCCGTGAGCCAAGATCATGCCATTGCACTCCAGCCTGGATGACAGAGCAAGATTCCGTCTCAAAAAAAAAAAAAAAAAAAAAAGACACAGACACACACGGAGACGACCACATGGAGACACAGGGAGAACAGGACCATCCGCAAGCCAAGGAGAGAGGCCGCAGGGGGAGCTGACCCTGCTGACACCTTGATCTTGGACTTCCTGTCCCCAGGAATAGGAGAGATTACGTTTCTGTTATTGAAGCCCCCCAGTCTGTGGTACTTTGTGACAGCAGCCCTTGTAGGGAACAGTCTTCAGGCTGATAATCCTAGGGAAACCCTGGCCCTCAAGGCTGTCCCAAATATTCCCTAGCTCCCCTAAGACTATGGGTGTAAGACAAACTTAGGCTCACTCACCTGAGCCAGTAACATTAATGGTCCCAAGAATCAAAAGTCAAATGAGTTGGGAGTGTATACAAGAAGCAGCAAATTTTCTTTCAAGTCGTTGGTGGAGGTTTGGGAGTGGCAAAGCAGGGTGTAGAAATGTTTCAGTAAAGAAAAAAATAATCAAGGTATACTGATAGATCCCTAAGCAATCTTGCCCTGTGATGACTTTGTCACTTTGAATGATATCTTTACTGAAATTTGTCAGTTTCTTCTATGAACTGCAGTTTTCACAGATAACCCAGCAAACAAATGGGTTTACTGTGAACCAGCACACCCACGTCTTTAGAATGTAGCCAGGTCTTCTGATTTTTCATTCCCTATTTTGGCAGTCAACAGACAGGCCACTTGTCTTCGCTGCTAAGGTGGAAGAAGAAGATAAAAGGATTTATTATCTGAACATTCCAGAACCTTCCAAACAAATCTGTTTCTTTTTTTCTTCTTTCTGTTTTTTTTTTTTTTCCTAAAAGCTGGACCACATCTTGCAAGGTGAAAGTACGTTTTCTTTCTAAACCAGCTTGTCCATCGCTGCTTGGTTCACACGAGTATTGACTCCTTATTGAATGATCATCTGCTAACCCACAGAGGAGGAGATTGCTATGTCAACACAGCAGCTGCAAGCTGCAAACACAGAGGCTGAAGTGAGTTTGCATCATTCATCACTAGCGTTCCACGGTCACGTTGCAGCGCCTGCATCACCAGCCACCCGCCAGCAGGTCCTTGGGCTGCGTGAGAAGGGGATAAGGTCAGCGCCCAGAGGAGAGCCCAGAAATAATCACAGGCAGCCCCTCCATGTGGCATGTGAATTCACAAAAGGGGCCCATGCTCCCACAAATGAAGCACCCCGTAGCTGGGGCACCAGGCTTGTCAGGCAGAATGTGGGCTGGATTTCACCCCCCACAGCTGTAGAGACTTAGAGCCCACAGCCCTGGACAGCATCAACCACGATAAATTCCACAGCAAAGGCAGCAGGATGTTCAAAGTGACGCTTTGGGTTCGAAGCTACTTTCAATGGAATAGGAACTAGTTCGAACCTGATCCACAATCTGTGAGCCTTCTCACCACCACCCCCTCAAAAAAATATAAAGAGTGGGCCAACTGAGAGACAAGATTTTGAAGAGAAGATTGCCTGAGGGGTGTCTCTATGGAGAAAGCTATACTCTTTTTTTTTTTTTTTTTTGCTCTTGTTGCCCAGGCTGGAATGCAATGGCGTGATCTCGGCTCATCAAAACCTCTGCCTCTCAGGTTCAAGTGAATCTCCTGCCTCAGCCTCCTGAGTAGCTGGGATTACAGGCATACACCACCATGCCTGGCTAATTTTGTATTTTTAGTAGAGACAGGGTTTCACCATGTTGGCCAGGCTAGTCTCGAACTCCTGACCTCAGGTGATCCACCCGCCTCGGCCTCCCAAAGTGCTGGGATTACAGGTGTGAGCCACCGTGCCCGGCCAAAGCTGTGCTTCTTGAAGGGAAGTGGGGGCCTCCCCTCACCTCAAATTTGGGGCTTTCCACAAAGCTTCTCAGAGAGCTCACCTGGGAGTCTCTCTCGCTGAGGGCAGAGAAGGCCAGAGCAGTAATCATCCAAGAAATCCAGAGAGTGGGCATATCAGGCTGCAGGAAGCTGGTGAAAGCCCCAACTGTGTCAGGTCTAATCCCTGGAACCTATAAATGTGGCCTTATTCAGAAAGAGGGTCTTTGCCAATTCGATTATATTAAGGATCTCAAGATGGGGAGATTATCCCGGATTAGCCCTAAATGAGATTACATGAGCCCTCAATTCAATTACCTGTTTCCCTAGAAGAGGGAGGCAAAGGGAGGTTTGTTCATCGTAGAGGAGAAGGTGATGTGACGCTGAGGGGGGTACTGAGTGATGCAACCGCCGGCCAAGAGTTGTCCGCAGATACCACAAGCTGGAAGCGGCAAGGGGGGATTCTCCCGACAGCCGCAGAGGGAGCAGGGCTGTGCCCACACCTTGATTTCAGCCTGGTGAACCTGATTTCAGACGTCGGTCCCACAGGACTGCGAAAGAATAAATTTCGGTATTAAGCCATAATTTGTCATAATTTGTTAGAGAACCACAGGGAATTAATGTACAGAATGACTACTGCTTACTTTTTTCGGTTTTTTATTTTTTATTTTATTTTATTTTATGTTTTTGAGATGGAGTTTCACTCTTATTGCCCAGGCTGGAGTGCAATGGCACAATCTTGGCTCACTGCAACCTCCGCCTCCCGGGTTCAAGCAATTCTCCTGCACCAGCCTCCCAAGTAGCTGGGATTACAGGCATGTGTCACCACGCCCAGCTAATTTTGTATTTTTAGTAGAGACAGGGTTTCACGATGTTGGTCAGGCTGGTCTTGAACTCCTGACCTCGGGTGATCCACCCGCCTCAGCCTCCCAAAGTGCTGGGACTTTAGGCATGAGCCACTGCCTGGTTTTTTAAATAAATTTTTGTGTGTATGGACCCCATGCAGTGGCTCAAGCCTCAAAAATAATAATACTTTTTTTTTGTAATGACATGGGGTCTCACTACATTGCTGGCCCTGAACTCTCAGCCTCAAGTGATCCTCTTGCCTCAGCTTCCCGAAGTGCTGAGTTTACAGGCATGAGCCACCACATCTGGCCCTGCCTGCTTGATGCCAGAACCAGGAGCCAGCACTGGGTTGAGGTTGGCCTCCCTCCCAGAGCTTGTCAGGGCAAGCCACACAGGAGGGTCAGAAGCAGCCGCAGCCACACGGAGAGGGAACCAGTGTGGAGCCTGCTAGAGGCCTGACTAATAAAACCACCTGGAGGGGCGGAAACCCCAGTAGCAAAAAACTCGAGGTAAACCCAAGGGATTAAAGCAAAGAGTCTCAAATGATCACCAAGAAGAGAGTCCAGGAAGTACAGCCCCACAGAGAAGCCCCGCTAGGAGAAAGGACAGCTTTCAACCACAGCCAGGCCCAAAGGCTGCAAGCCAGCGCCCATGCACCTACTCAGGTGAGAGCTGTCCTGATCCCTAAACCCCTCACCCAGCTCCAACCTTGGGAGAAGGGGTACAAGGAGCCACAGCAAAGGACAGAAACCAGCCTCATCCCTTTCTCATGCAGGATTCCAGCCCTAGGCAGCCTCAGCTGGAACAGGGAGAAGAATGGTTTCAAGTTTTGACTAATACCTTGGCCTGGACATTGAAATTCCAAATTGAGGCTGTTCCAGCCTCCCTCCACCATTTAAAGCAACCATCAGACAGAATACTTCCTAAGAGGAGCAGAAAAGTGCAAGCCTGCCAGGGGCTGGGAACATGAATCCGGCTGAATAAACTTTAAAGGGGCAAGACAGGACAAAAGCTCAAGTCGACTTCCAATTGCATCGCAGGCTGTGCCTGCTCCACATACGGGCTGCACAAAGGCTGGTGAAAACATCTCAGTGGAACTGAAAGTAGCCAAGTTCCAGTGAAAGGAAAACATGCAAATCTGTTTTCAGTATCACTTTTAAGCTTCCTGAGTGGAGCCTCTGGCCTGGAATGACTCGCATTGACGTCAGCCTGAGGCAGTCATATCGCAGGGGCTGCCATCCCTTCCTCACCCGCAGCCCCGGGGGCAGAAGACACACTGCTTTTGTTCCATGGGAGATTAAAAACAGTTGCTGCTGCATCCATAATTCACAACTCCTGTGATCACTGGGGCCCGGAAGACTGAGCTTTCAAAAAGCATAAGGCATCCACATCAAAACAAACAAGAGCTGGGTGCGATGGCTCATGCCTGTAATCCCAGTACTTTGGGAGGCCAAGGAAGGCGGATCACCTGAAGTCAGGAGTTCGAGATCAGCCTGGTCAACATGGTGAAACCCTGACTCTACTAAAACTACAAAAATATTAGCCAGGCGTGGTGGCTCATGTCTCTAGTTCCCGCTACTTGGGAGGCTGAGACACAAGAATCACTTGAACCCAGGAAGCAGAGGTTGCAGTGAGCTGACATAATGCCATTGCACTCTGGCCTGGGTGACCGAGTGAGACTCCATCTCAAAAAAAAAAAAAAAAAAAATGGCCAGGCGTGGTGGCTCATGCCTATAATCCCAGCACTTTGGGAGGCCAAGGCAGGCAGATCACCTGAGGTCAGGAGTTTGAGACCAGCCTGGCCAACATAGTGAAACCCTGTCTCTACCAAAAATACAAAAATCAGCTGGGCATGGTGGCGCACGCCTGTAATCCCAGCTACTCAGGAGGCTGAGGCATGAGAATCGCTTGAACCCAAGAGGCGGAGGTTGCAATGAGCCGAGACCGCGCCACTGCACAGCCTAGGTGACAAGAGTGAAACTCCATCTCAAAAAAAAAAAAAAAACCCAAGGGGAGACTTGCAACAAAGATGCCAGAAACGGAGATCATGGTCAGCTGGGACCCAGCCCATGCTTGCTGGTTCTCCTGAGCCTCGAGGCGATGGAGTCTACACCACACAGCTGGGGCTCTGATACACTGTTGGAAACACAGGCTTATGCGCGATGCTGCTTTGTCTCATGGCGCTCTCCTCTGTGAGGAAGACAGGGCAGGTACTCTACACCCAGGATGGACTCCTCTTGCCTCTGGTCTCCCAGCAACCCCCACAGGAGGAGAAAACAAACTCCTTCCCAGGACTGCATCTGGCTACTGTCCATGGTGACAATGTCGATGGTCACGTGGCCTGCCCTGCACTGGTGGCCGGGACCCTGACTCTACCTTGAACCTTCTGGTTCCTTCCAGCATCGAGGATGAGGCCCTGGGAGTAAAGCCCAGCTCCCCACGGCTCCTGCAGCATGGAGCTGGTTCTCCTCCAAAAGTCCTGAGAGATGTCTCATTTGTCAAGCTGGTGGATAATCCTCCGCCTTTCCGTAGTGCCGCTCAGACACATCCCCTAGGTAATTGTTACCTGAAGCCTCTATTAAAATGCAAGGCGACAGAGGCCAGGGGACTCTATCCTTTTCCTTTGTTTAGTCTCAGGATAGAATGGTCTTTCTGACTAAGCCAGTGATTTGGGCATAAGGAAAGGAATGTGAGTGAGTGGGAATGGAGGTGGAAGAGGGCTGACGTGCGCTGCTGTACTTCCTGTGGTTTTAAGATCTTTCAAATAGAAGCTGTGAACATGTGGCCAGGAGCGGTGGCTCACGCCTGTAATCCCAGCACTTTAGGAGGCCAAGGTGGGCAGATCACTTGAGGTCAGCAGTTCCAGACCAGCCTGGCCAACATGATGAAATCCCATCTCTACTAAAAGTACAAAACTTAGACGTGGTGGTGGGCACCTGTAATCTCCTACTCGGGAGACCGAAGCAGGAGAATTGCTTGAACCCGGAATACGGTGGTTGCAGTAAGCCGAGATTGTGCCACTGCACTCCAGCCTGGGTGACAGAGCGAGACTCTGTCTCAAAAAAAGAAACGGTAATCATGTGTCTGTCTTGGGAGTGCCTGGCTTCAGCACTGCTCTGAAGTCAGGGCTGGCAGAGAACAGAGCTTGCTACCAGAGGACGGGAGTATGAATCCTGCTGCTACCACTTCTCTGAGCGGGACACCAAGCCCCGGCTATTGCTGCTGCCATTGCTTCTCCCCGGGGCCTGCCCTGAGCCCCACTCCTGGGCTGAGGTCCGGCCCCTCTCCTCACCTTGCTAATCACGGTGCTCTGTCTTAGGTGAGGTCATTTCCGAGTCCACTGAGGAACCTGAGGGTGGGAGCTTTGGCTTGCCCACATCCCAGCACCCATCACATCAAATGCAAAATGAAACACGCCCACCGCAGATAAAGTCCAGATGGTATTCTGATTGTTGACATTGCAATATCAGTAAGTATCAGCCAGTGACCATCGTTCCCCACGCCTCCCTTCCTTGGATCTAAGGAAAACTCGTGAAATTGTGTAAATCACATCAAAGACCGGGTCCTGGAGATGGGAGACTCCTCTGGAGAAAAACAAGAGTTGTTTTGCTGTTGTTACTTTTAATCAATCTTTTATTCACAGCTACAAACCTTTAATCAATTATGGATAAAACACAAAAGCTTTTTGAAATGCTGATAAAGGAGCCCATACTGAGAGACCACATAAAATCCGAGTGCCGAGCTGGGCGCGGGCTTGGCGGGTCAGCAGCACACGGAGGTGCAGAGGTGGTGGCACCAACAGAAAGGAGTGTGGGAATTGTGTTTTCCAGGTAATACGAATAGAACAATAAAATAGGCTCAGGGTTGAAATGGCAAAGTCAACGTTGCTGTCATTCTCTTGGGTCCCTTCCATGTGCTGGGCTACAGTTATGAATGGGGCATGCTGGCTGCGTGCCAGGGGCTCCTGGCCTCCAGGAGACAGACACTGTCACACCAGGCTAAGCGAGTGCTATAAAGTCAGGCGTATAGGAGTCACCTGAGCAGCGACAGGGAGGCTGTACCATCACTTAGAGATAACAGCTCAAACTCCACATCAGACAGACCTGAGCCACGTCCTGAATCCAAACCTTCCTGGCTCTAAGACCTTGGCCAAGTTCCTTAAACTCTCAAAACCTATTTATGTCCCCTCGAAATGAGACTATCAGTGCCTACCTCATAGGATTGTCATTTTAAAAATTAAATATAAGGCCAAGCATGGTGGCTCACGCCTGTAATCTCAGCACTTTGGGAGGCCAAGGTGGAAAGATCACCTGAGGTCCGGAGTTTGAGATCAGCCTGGCAATGGTGAAACTTGGTCTCTACTAAAAATACAAAAATTAGCCAGACGTGGTGGCACATGCCTGTAGTCTCAGCCACTTGGGAGACTGAGGATGGAGAACCGCCTGAACCCGGAGGCAGAGGTTGCAGTGAGCCAAAATCGTGCTGCTCCACTCCAGCCTGGGTGACAGACCGAGACTGCATCTCAAAAAAAAAAAAAAGAAAAATTAAATATAACATACAGCAAAGTGATCAGTCTAATCTGTGGCTCAAAGGAAATACTCAATAATGTTGGCTTTCATTATTTCTTTCTGACAAAGTCAGAGAAGGTATAGTTTTTACATGAGTCCTGAAAGACTTATAAAGAAGGAGGGCAGGAGATTTCATGAAAAGGAGTTATCATTTACAAAGATACAGACACCTAAAGTTGCACATGTTTGGAAATCAACCAGAAGTCCAAAATGGCCAGCCCGAGAGGCACAGCAGAGACAGGAAGTGGACAAATGGGTGTGGTTCATGCTAGAGTTTGGACATTATTTTGTGGACGTTTGCTCAAATGATAATGGGTTTTGGAATCAAACAGCAGAATCCCACATCCGCCACCCTTTGGGTGGTGAACTTGGGCGATCTACCAAAGTGTCATTTCCCCTGTTTAAGTGGGAATAATATCTACCCTGGAGGAATGTCGAATGGGTCAGAGGTCAGAAAACGTTTTCTGTAAAGAGCCAGATAGTAAATATTTCAGGCATGGCAGGCAATAAGGTTTCTGTTGCAACCGCCCAACTCCGCCATTGCAGCACAAAAGCAGCTACAGACATATATAGTCAAGTGAGCATGATTGTGTTCCAATAAAACTTTATTTATAAAAACAGGCCACATGGCCAGGTGTGGTAGCTCATACCTGTAATCCCAGTGCCTTGGGAGGCTGAGGCCAAAGGATGGCTTGTGGCCAGGAGTTCAAGACCAGCCTGGGCAACACAGCAAGACGCCATCTCTACCAAAAAATACATATATACATATATAGCCAGGCGTTATGGTGCACACCTATAGTCCCAGCTACTTGGGAAGCTGAGATGGGAGGACGGCTTGAGTCCAAGAGTTCGAGGCTGCAATGAGCAATGATCGAGCCACTCCACTCCAGCCTGAGTGACAGAGCAAGACAAGACCCCATCAATCAATCAATCAATGATAAAACAGGTCACTGGCCAGATGTGGCCTACAAGGCAGTGATTTGCCTACCCCTGGTTCAGATTAGAAAATAGAGTTGAAATCCACGAACACAGTGCCTCCACATCCTGCTTTTTTTCCCCCTTCCTCTTCCACATGCCTGGATATTTTCTCATTTCCAGTGATTCCAAGACATTGCTAAATGATCTGAAGATTACAGCGAGCTTGCCTTCATCTAAGCTCAAGAGACTGCAGTGCATAAAGATAATTTGTTCAACAGAGTAAGAACTGCTTTGCCAGAAGCGCTGAGTGTTTTAGTAATCAATCAATCAATCAGTCAGAGAAGAACTCATTAGGCACATGGTGCTGTTCCACCCTGGAGAAGTGCAGAGCGTTGAGGCTGGCTCCTGGCACATGGCTTGGTGAGAAGTTCCCACTTCCCTGTTGCCCGGGTACTCATCACAGTTTCACACAGTTTTAGTTGTGTGTAATCCTTGAGAGTCACATTTTCCATTTCTTAACCTGTACAACGAAGAACTTCAACTAAATTGCAACGTGATTTTCTGTGTGCACCAGAAGGCTTCTCAGTGAGGGCTTCTTGGAGATGTGTTGAAGGCAGCCACGTGTCACGTACAAGGACTGGCAGGCGACGTCACACGTTCTTCAGGGCCTTCAGCGGGAGGGAGGAACACAGGTGCTGCGTGCCTGGTAAACCATCCAGATTACAGGTCGGGGGACAAGGACAAGGCAGGATGAGCCATGGGAGAGGGCTCTTAGCTTGAGCCCAAGAGACGGAGGCTGCAGCGAGCCATAATCCTGCCACTGCATTCTAACCTGGACAACAGAGCAAGACCCTGTCTCAAAAGAAAAAAGTATTCATACGTATTCATTGTTTATATGAAATCCAATTCAAATTTAACTGCGAATCTTGCCTTTTTATTGCTAAATCTCGTAGCTCTCTAGGGAGAGAAGCAAATTCCCATTTGAGTGTCTGGACCTCCCAGCCACATATCAGTTGATTCCTACAACCTGTGCGTGGGCATCGGTGCCTGGAAATGGCGACAGGGAGGGAGCGGGAATAAAACAGAAATAGAGGAGGGTAAGTAATTGAAGCCTTGGTATTTTCGCTGTCACTGCAAGAAGAAGGAGATGCTTTGACATATAGTGTAGATGAAGAGTTGAAAACTCAATGCCTGCTGGGCATGGTGGCTCATGCCTGCAATCCCAGCCCTTTGGGAGGCCGAGGTGGGTGGATCACCTGAGGTCAGGAGTTTGAGACCAGCCTGGCCAACATGGTGAAACACCGTCTCTGCTAAAAATACAAAACTTAGCTAAGCCTGGTGGCAGGCGCCTGTAATCCCAGCTACTGGGAAGGCTGAGGCAGGAGAATCGCTTGAACCCAAGAGGCAGAGGTTGCAGTGAGCTGCAGTGAGCCGAGGTTGAACCGCTGCACTCTAGCCTGGGTGACAGAGCGAGACTCCGTCTCGGAAAGAAAAGAAAAATAAAATGCCAACGAGGAGCTAGACAGAGAGTAAAAGTAAGTCAAGTGGAATGAATATGGCCACAGGGAACAATGAGGACGTGGGACACTGAGGGGTGCGTACCCCGCCTAAGAGGCCTGCTAGAACCTAGCTCCAGTTCACTCTGCCACGTGGTCTTCAGGGATCAGTGTGGAAGAGCTGATTCTCAGGTTGATGGTTCTGCTAACCACAGCTGTGGACGGTGAGGCTGATTTCAGAGAGTTCTGGAGAGCCCGCAGAGTTCATGAGCAGAGCTGAATCGCGTCCCAGCCTCGGCAAATGACGGCTCCTTCAGCATTAAACCAACTACAGGCTTCACCCAGAAGCAGCGCTGCCAGGTAAACACAGGACACTTCAGACAAACAATGAATATCTGTTTAGTATACGTACATCCCAAGTATTGCAT
Source organism: Alouatta palliata (assembly GCA_004027835.1). Lineage (NCBI taxonomy): Eukaryota > Metazoa > Chordata > Mammalia > Primates > Atelidae > Alouatta > Alouatta palliata. The sequence goes on from PVKV010001225.1 coordinate 183,112, forward strand.
GGAACATACTTCCACCCAAAAAATATATATTTGTTGGCCAGGCATGGTGTCTAACACCTATGATCCCAGCCCTTTGGCAGGTCAACGTGGGAGGATTGCTTAAGCACAGGGGTTTGAGACCAGCCTGGGCAACACAGTGAGACTCCATCTCTACGAAAAAATAAAATAAAATAATTAGCCAGGCATGGTGGTGCACACCTGTAGTTCTAGCTTCTTGAGAGGCTGAGGTGGGAGGATAACTTGAGCCCAATAGATGGAGGCTGCAGTGAGCTGTGATCCCCCCATTGCACTCTAGACTGGACAACAGAGCGAGACCCTGTCTCAGAAAAAAAGTATTCATTGTTCATACGAAATTCTATTCAAATTTAAACATTGTAACCTTTTATTTGCTAAATCTGGTAGTTCTCTAGGGAGAGAAGCAAGTTCACGTTTGAGTGTCTGGACCTCCCAGTAGCATACTAGTGGTTCCTATGCACGCCCCTTGATGCCAAAGGACGAATGTTCTAGAACCATCTCGGCCCCTCCCCAGTTGTGTGTTCCCTGTCTCTCCGAGCTTCGGTTTCCTCATTTCTTAAGGGACATGAGAATTCCTATTTCACAGAATTGTCACAAGGATGAAATGGAATAAACGTAAAGGCATATTGTATGGTGTCTGAGACAAAGCTGACAGGCAACAAACGTTTGCCGCTGAGTGAAATTCCCCACCCTTAGAATGATGCTTTGTTCTCCCACTACACCTGGCAGGACCCATCCACAGGTGGTACGAGGAGGGGGGACCAGGGGAGCGTGAGAATTCCACAGTGACAGGCGATGTCACGTGGTCTTCTAGGCCTTCAGCAGGAGGGAGGGAGGAACACTGTCTAGATCACAGGTCAGGGGACAATGAGGGACCTGGCTTTCTGTTCTTTTGGGGTGAAAGCCACATGTACAGAAGCCTCCTTTCCATTTGGGCTTTGCCACCATTCTTCAGCAACATGGCAACTGCTGCCGGCAGCACAAGGACAGTTTCTAATGCACCCAGCGTGTTGCTTTTTTTTTTTTTGAGACGGAGTCTCACACTGTGGCCCAGGCTGTAGTGCAGTGGCAAAATCTTGGCTCACTACAATGTCCACTTGGGTTCAAGTAATTCTCCTGCCTCAGCCTCCAGCATGGCTGGGACTACAGGTGTGTGCCACCATGCCCAGCTAATTTTGTTGCACTTTTAGTAGAGACGGAGTTTCACCACGTTGGCCAGGATGGTCTCCATCTCCTGACCTCCTGATCCGCCTTCCTCGGCCTCCCAAAGTGCTGGGACTACAGGCGTGAGCCACCAGCGTGTTCTCTGAGGGGCTTGGAGACACTCGGGACTGGCTTCAGCCACCTTCCCCACTCCTGCCTGCAGCCTCTTGAAAGCCAGGCCTGAACATGGAACAGCTAGGAAGCCTTTGAGCATTCCAAAGAAGAAACGGAACCTGGAGCGTAAAGAGCTTCATTGCATCTGCTTCCTTCCCTGGATGCCTAAGGGGTGACACAGGATGCCTGCACTTATGACACAGAGGTGCCTGCCAGCTCCGCACACTGATCCCGTGCAGACGGCCCTGGCCATGCACACATAGAGACGTCCCAAATATTGCAGGAAGACCTCTTGAGGGATCTCATTTAACTCTGCTTCCCTTGGAAATAAAAGTGACTGCATTCTTTCGCTAGCGTCGCCATAACAAAGTGCCACAGCCTGGGTGGCTTCAACAACAGAAATGCCTTGTCTCCCAGTTCTGGAGGCGGGAATTTGAGGTCAAGGTGCCAGCAGGTTGGTTCCTTCCGAGGCTGTTCCAGCCTCTCCTCGGCGTGCAGGTCTTCATGTTCACGTGGAGTTCTCCCTTCAGAGCTGTCTGAGTCCAAATGTCCCATTCCTATAAGGACGCTCATCATGTTGGATTAGGACCTACCCTCACAACCTCATTGTAATTTAGTTACCTCTTTAAAGACCCCATCTCCAGGCCAGGCACATCTGTAATCCCAGCACTTCGGGAGGTGAGGTGGGCAGATCACTTGAGGTTAGGAGTTTGAGATCAACCTGGCCAACATGGTGAAATCCTGACTCTACTAAAAATACAAAAATTAGCCAGGTGTGGTGATGCACACCTGTAATCCCAGCTACCCAGGAGGCTGAGGCAGGAGAATCACTTAAACCCAGGAGACAGAAGTTGCAGTGAGCTGAGATCACACCACTGCACTCCTATCTGGCCACAGAGTGAGACTCCATCTCAAAATATATATATATAAATAAAATAAAATAAAATAAAATAAAATAAAATAAAATAAAATAAAATAAAAATAAAGACTCCCATCTCCAAACAGGGTCACCTTTTTAGGTACAAGGGATTAAGACTTCAACATGTGAGTTGGGGGTGGAGAGGGATAGAATTCAACACACATCAGTTATCTTGTTGGAAAGAATAAAGTCCATTAATTCAAAAGTCTGCTGTGGTAGATATCACAAATATTCCTCTTCTACATGGATGAATCTCAAAATAATTATGCTGAGTGAAAGAAGCCAAGCCAAAAGAGAACATGCTGTGTGATTCCATTTATTTCAAATTCTAGAAAATGCAAAGTAATCTATATAGCAGCAGAAAGCAGATCAGTGGGTGTCTGGGGAATGAGGAATAGGGATGTCATGGGTGGGGAGATGGCAAAGGGACCCAAGGACACTTCCAGCAGTGATGGAACCTTCGTTAGGGTGATTGTGGTGGTGGTGGCTTCATGGGTATATGCGTGTGTCAAGTTTATCAAACTGTAGACTTTAAATATGCATATTTTATTATACATCAATTAAAATTCCATCAAGAGTTGGGTTTTTTTTTAAGAATAAATATGGCTAGACGTGGTGGCTCAGGCCTATAATTTCAACCCTTTGGGAGTCCAAGACAGGAGGTTTGCTTGAGGCCAGAAGTTGGAGACTTAGTTGGTCCAAGTGTTATTGTTAAGCTGATTTAACACTGTCTCCCCCCCACAATCACAACTGACTAGCTATAAAAAAAAAAAAAAGTTCGAGACCAGGCTGGGCAATACAGCAAGACCCCATCTCTATTTTTAAAATGTTTAAAAATTAGCCAGGTGTGGTGGTGTGCCCCTGTAGACCTAGCTACACGGGAGGCTGAGATGGGAGGATCACTTTACCCCAGGAGTTCAAGGCTGCAGTGAGTAATGATCAAGCCACTGCACTCCAGCCCCTGGGCAGCAAAGTGAGACCCTGTCTCAAAGAATAAATAAATAAAAGAACAAATATTCCAATTCTCTTCTTCCCTTCTGTTCTTTTGTTGGGCACGTGGTAGGCCTGTACTTACTTCCCTGTTCCCCTCAAAGTAAGGTGTGGCCACGAGACAAGGCTTGGCCAATGAGATGCTGGCAGAAGTGATGGGTGTCACTCACAGGTGGAGGTGTTAAGAGCCAGGGTGTGATTCATCACTTTCTCTTTAGCCCCACCCCTGCAATCATGGAAGGATGAGTCAAGATGGAGCCTCCAACCACCTGGGTCCCTACCATGACCAGCGCCCCCTGCTGACCCGCACTAGATGTGCATCACCAGTGAGAAAATCCTTTGCTTTTTTAAGCCACTGAGATGTGGGGCTTGCTTATTACTGCAGCATAACCTAGGCTCTGCTGACAGAGTCACTCACAAGTGTGCAAGTTTGTCATTCAGCTGTGGCCCCACTGGAATCAGGCAAAAGACAGAAGCCACATAGCTAGAGGGTGAACCTGACCAACCACCCAGCCTCTTCCCTTCCCCAAAGCCTTGCTATACTCCGGTCCTTTTTGCATACACAATAATACACAAAAAGGGTCATGTACTTGCTTTTCTGTGTGAAAATGGCCCCGAAAAGAAAGCTAGCTGCTGGCGGTGTCAGTGGAAATGAGAAGGAAGGCAAGCAGTCTAGCAAGGTCTAGAAGGCCAGAAGCGGGTTGTGTACCAGGAGACAGAGGTTGCAGTGAGCCGAGATTGCGCCACTGTACTTCAGCCCGGTGACAAAGCAAGACTCCGCCTCAAAAAAAAAAAGTATATTGTGGGTTGTCTGGATGATACCCTCATAGCCAGGAACTGCCCCTCAGTGTTGAAACCAGCAACTCTATTTGTGCTCACCATCTGGCTCAAAGGGGTCTCCTAATGTAACTGCATTTAACTTTTTTTTTTTTTTTTGAGATGGAGTCTTGCTCTGTCTCCCAGGTTGGAATGCAGTGGCACAATTGCAGCTCACTGCAACCTCCGCCTCCCAGGTTCAAGCGATTCTCCTACCTGAGCCCCCCAAGTAGCTGGGATTACAGGCACCCGCCACCATGTCCGGCTAATTTTTGTATTTTTAGTACAGACAGGGTTTGGCCATGTTGGCCAGGCTGGTCTTGAACTCCTGACCTCAGGTGATCCGCCTACCTCAGCCTCCCAAAGTGCTGGGATTATAGGCATGAGCCACCACTGTCAGCCTGCATCAGGCTAGAGTGCAATGGTGCAATCTCTGCCTCCCAGGCTCAAGCAATTCTCCTGCCTCAGCCTCCTGAGTAGCTGGGATTCCAAGCACCCTCCACCACACCCGGCTAATGTTTGCACTTTTATTAGAGACAGGGTTTCACCATGTTGGCCAGGCTGATTTTAAAAATACTTTATAAAGAGAGAGAGGAAAGAGAGAGAGAGAGAAAGAAAGAAAGAAGGGAGGGAGGGAAGGAGGGAAGAAAAGAAAGGAAGGAAGAAAGAGGAAAGAAGGAAGGAGGGAAGGAAGGAAGGAAGGAAAAGGGAAGGGAAGGAAGGAAAGGGAAGGGACGGGAAGGAAGAAGGCAGGGAGGGGAGACAGTTATCCCCATCCCCCAACCCCCAGAAATAGAGACATTTAAGAGCTCCAAGTTTTTAAGAATTATTTTAACACATTTTTCCTGTAAAACTCAATTTCAGGGCAGTTTCAAGGCAAAAAGTGCTCATATTTGGCATCTGGTCTTATATTTTTAGGCACCTTGATGCATTCACACTCATTACACTCACACCTAGAAGACCCCCAAGAAATCCGCCTCCTTGTGCAGAGAAAGAAAATGCAAACTGGTCATTCTGGAAACCAGGGTCAATTCCAGATTTCTAGAAGCCTGGCTGTGGGCCCCAGGGCCCTTCATGAAAGCAAAGGCCTCAGATTGACCCCTTCCAAGCATCCCCTCCAAGGAGGGAAAGGGCACAGATTCTCAAGGGATCTTGGTGCATGCAGGTATACTGAGGCCTCTAGGCTGGCTCATGGCACCACTGCCATAGGAGATAAGCCATCCCCACTCTTTGTCTGGATAACCAGGTCAATTCAATGTAGATCATGGCTGTGATTTCTCTCACTGATATTCAGGGGTGGGATGTCAAGAACCAACTAAAAATGTATCCAAGGCTGGGCGTGGTAACTCACTCCTGTAATCCCAGAACTTTGGGAGACCAAGGCAGGCGGATCACAAGGTCAGGAGTTTGAGAGCAGCCTGGCCAACATGGTAAAACCCTGTCTCTACTAAAAATACAAAAATCAGCCAGGTGTGGTGGCAGGTGCCTGTAATCCCAGCTACTTGGGAGGCTGAGGCAGGAGAATCGCTTGAAACCAGAAGTGGAGGTTGCAGTGAGCCAAGATCGCACCACTGAACTCCAGCCTGGACGAAAGAACAAAACTCCGTCTCAAAAAAAAAAAAAAAATGTATCCAAGTGTCTGACGGAAATAAGAAGGAGCTACAGAAAATGATTCAAGCTGAGGACAGATGGGAATCAGTTCCAGTGTAAGGAAGGGTTTCTGAGGAACGTTCTTCCTTGTGTTCATCCCCTACTCTTTACATAAGTAGGTCTTGAGTCATGAGCACCTTGTGCTAGATGCTGGGATACAAAATGACCGAAACAGGGCCTTCCTGCTGAGAGTACACAGTCCCTGGGCCACATACACCCTCCAAAGTAATCCCACCATGACAGGGCAGCTGTCATCATGGAAGGACTGCCTACGTACAGAAAGGCCCAAGAAAGTGGTCCTATCCTTGAAGCAACTTCAGATGAGGATCCCATGTCATCCAACAGCTACAGCTTAGGCAGATGAAGAGTGGCTTCCCTGGACCCGGGCAGCCCTCCAATTCATAAACGCGAACAGCCAGGAGCAGTGGCTCACGTTTGCAATCCCAGCACTTTGGGAGGCTGAGACGGGAAAATCACAAGGTCAGGAGTTCAAGACCAGCTTGGCCAACATGATGAAATCCCGTCTCTACTAAAAAAAAATAAAAATTAGCCTGGCATGGTGGTGTATGCCTATAATCCCAGCTACTCAGGAGGATAAGGCAGGAGAATTGCTTGAACTGAGATCGTGCCACTACACTCCAGCCTGGGTGACACAGCAAGACTCCATTTCAAATAAAAAATTTAAAAAAAAAGCAAACAGAATGGTAGGTTGCCAGCTGGATGGGTTCTAGAGGTTAGAGAGGCTGAGGTCCTCCTATGCCCGGTCAGGAAACCGAGGACATACTTTCACAGCCAGTTCTCCATCAAGGCCCACTAGCATCCCAGGCTCTCTATCTACCTAAACAAAGTTGATCCCCCCTGCCTAGCAATTTAATTTGTGAGGGATTTTTTATGATAATGAGTTGGAACTGAACACACACTAAAATGCAGTGCAAATCACTGCAATGAGAGCTGAAAAACGCTAATCTCTCTCCAACATCTCCTGTGCCATTCTCCTGGAACTACCTGCTCCAGCAAGGTTCCTGCGGGTTAATTATTGCTGCAGAGGAAATTGCACTGATTTGCATCTGCTTTCATCGACTGGAACCAGCACATGTCAGTCCTGCAGGAACAGGCCTGGGTTAACCTGTTGGCTGCTTCAGGCGAGAGGGACACCACGTTGCAGGCTGCCTCTGCACCCCAGCAGTGCTGTTTCCCAGCCTCAGGGCGCCTGCAGAGATCCCCGATCTGGTTACCCGTTCACCTGCACTTTGCGCATCTGATACTCTCAGAGCCCGCCCACCCACTCCTTGCAAGGCGGCAGCAGCAAATCCCAGGCCCCAAGCTCAAGGCCTGGGATTTAATTTGGCCTGTTTGAAAAGTCCCGTTCCTACCTGGTGAGCTCATCAATAACTACCAAAGCCACCTCTCTCCACCTCCAAGAACCAGCCTTTTTACAATGACTGGCTCCAAAGGCAATTTCAAAATCTGGCTGGCTCCTGCAGAAGCCCCGCACCCTCGCAGGTGGGAAGAGGCCATCTCTGAAGGCTGGGCGAGTTACACAACAGGATCCCTGTGCACTAAGAGAAAGAAGAGAGAGCTTGCTCTAGCGGACTGGCCTCTGGGGCTCTGAAGACCTGAGTCCTCTGTTCTCAGATTGCATGGGACTTGAAAGCTCCTGGCTGTTGGTCCCCTGTGCGGGTAACAGGGTACCTTCTCGTTCTCAGAAAAGGAAGTCTGTAATCCATGCATTGATATGCAAATGTGTGTTTACCCCAGTGAGGTATATTGTGGGAGAAACCCCTGGATTAGGTTTCCACTCTGCACATAACCTTTATTACGGTATTCTCGTTTCACTGCGCTACTCAAAGAGGGTTTAGAAAGAAAGTTCCACGTGCATACGAGTGTGGCCTGCAGAAATCTTTCACTGAGCCATGTTTTAACCAAGAGCACTAATATTACTATGTTTGCATTAGCATATGTGGGCTGTCGTTAGGTACTTTTGATTATAATGACAGCACCAAGAGTCTTAAATCTAGGTAGCACCTGTTCTGAATGATCCTCTGATGATATTGAATATAAAGCATAATAAGTACCACATATTTATTGATGACAGATTGGATGTGACTGCATTTTCTCTATGAAAGATGCTGAGCAACTCTGGATCAATAACTGTGTGTAGAACTCCAGGATTTTGTTCATACAGGAACTTTTTTCTTTTTTTTTTTTTTTGAGACAGAGTGTTGCTCTGTTGCCAGGCTGGAGTGCAGTGACACGATCTTGGCTCACTGCAACCTCCGCCTCCCAGGTTCAAGCGATTCTCCTGCCTCAGCCTCCTGAGTAGCTGGGACTACAGGCACACACCACCATGCCCAGCTAATTTTTGTATTTTTAGTACAGACGGGGTTTCACCACGTTGGCCAGGATGGTCTCGATCTCTTAACCTCGTGATCTGCTCGCCTCGGCCTCCCAAAGTGCTGGGATTACAGGCGTGAGCCACCGAGCCCAGCCGGAACCCCTTTAACAGCGCTTAGCTCACAAGCTCTTCAGGGTGAGGGTGGAGCCTCGGTTAGATTGATCCACTTTGCAGAGTGCCTGGCTTGGTCGATGCTCAATAACATTTGGGGCAGGGAGGAGTGAATAAAGTACACATGGGTGGACAAAACAACACAGACTTAAGTCTATCCCTTAAGTAAAGCCGGGGAGGGGGTGGGGGAAGGCTGCAGCCACCGGTGAAATCACCCCAGGTGAAGACTCTCGGCAAGAGAAGTGGCCTGCCTTGGAGCCACTTGAATATGCAAAATGGAGTCAAATATCCACAGAGGAATTTGGTACAAAACATGTGGCATATTGTATGACCTGTTTATAGAGATCGTCCTGGAAAAATAAAAAAAGGTTGAGGACTCAGGAGGGTGTCAGCAACGACTAACCTAGTTAGCTAATTACGGGAGGTACACAAACCAGCTTCAGGGTAAAATCCATTCAGGGGTTACTCAAGACCAGCCCCGCCCCCAGCAGGCACTGTGGAGGCCCGCGGCCACTTCGGGTCCAAGTCCCTTTCTCCACATGCACGCCCACTCCCGGCTCCACCGCGGCCGCTTCGGGTCCAAGTCCCTTTCTCCACATGCACGCCCACTCCCGGCTCCACCGCGGCCGCTTCGGGTCCAAGTCCCTTTCTCCACATGCACGCCCACTCCGGGCTGCACGGCAGGTGCCTTGCCATTTCAAGTTGCTGATCCGTCTGTCGGCCTGTGCCCCTGCTAACAGCCATGATCAGGCTTCCTGGTGTGTGATGATGGAGTTCTCACCTGGAGCAGCACAGAAGGGCAACCGGCTCGCTCTGCAGCCCTTCCACCCAGTCCTCTTGGACCTCTTCACCCTCCTACAGAACCTCCCCTTCCTTTCCCCAGCGACCCCAATCCCACCCAGGAGTTGCCAACCAATGCACTGGCCCAAAATGGAGACCACTTGGAAGACTAAACTTTGTAGATGTATCGAATGTCCTCCCTGAGACGTCCCCGAAACAATGCAATTTTCTTCTTTTTATTTTTCTTTCTTTTTGAGACAAAGTCTCGCTTAGTCACCAGGCTGGAGTACAGTGGCACAATCCTGGCACACTGCAACCTCCAACTCCCGGGTTCAAGCAATTCTCCTGCCACAGCCTCCCAAGTAGCTGGGACCACAGGCGCGTGCCACTACGCCCAGCTAATTTTTGTATTTTTAGTAGAGACGGGGTTTCACCATGTTGGCCAGGATGGTCTCGATCTCTTGACCTTGTGATCCACTTGCCTTGGCCTCTCAAAGTGCTGGGATTACAGGCATGAGCCACCACGCCCAGCCACGATTTCCTTTCTCAGCCATCGCCCCAAAAAAGAAACGCCGCTGCAAATGCCTCTAGCCATGGCCAACTAAAACGGCATTCTGGACACCTTGGTTTGCCTTTGTAAACAGGGCACAGTGCACACACGTGCACATGTGACGAGGGCCCTGGAGCCTTGAGGGTCACAGAATGCTCGAGGCAGCATTATCCTCTAGGATCTTGTCCTTTGGCAAAATGAAACTCAGAGGGTCAGAGTTTCAGAGGGTCAGGAAATGACAAAACCAATCCTCAAGCTCTCATGTTCGAAATGAAGGCACAGTCAGCCGCCTAGAAAAGGGGGAAAGGGCCAGTTGTGGTGGCTCACGCCTGTAATCCCAACACTTGGGAAGCCAAGGCGGGCAGATCATGAGGTCAGGAGTTCGAGAGCAGCCTGGCCAACATGGTGAAACCCCATGTTTTCCCATGTTTTGTACTGAAAATACAAAAATTAGCCGGGCGTAGTGGCACACACCTGTAGTTCCAGCTACTCAGGAGGCTGAGGCAGGAGAATCGCTTGAACCTGGGAGGCAGAGGTTGAAGTGAGCCGAGATTGCACCACTGCACTCCAGCCAGAGTCTCCAGACTCTGTCTCAAAAAAAAAAAAAAAAAAAGAAAAGAAAAAGGGGAAAGAAGTCTACCGTGTTTCTTGGATTTCTGCCCGATTTTTCTCTTTGATCATCATTAGCCATGAAGAGGCCCTAATAACCAGGCTTCTTTGTACTTACCTGGAATATTGGAGGGCTCACTTCCACCATTTATTGAGGGTCTACTATGTGCTATACACTGTGCTAGAAACCAAGTTGTACCAAAACAGTTTGTGCTCTCAGGATGTTTCTATCCAGTAAGTGAGAGCAGCAGAAAAACAAATTACGGCAATAGAGTAATAGGGAAAATGAGAGAAGACACACGTAAGTCAAAAAGTGTAACTGGGCTGGGCTTGGTGGCTCACGCCTGTAATCTCAGAACTTTAGGGGGCCGAGGCAGGTAGATGAGATCGGGAGATCAAGACCATCGTGGCCAACATGATGAAACCCCATCTCTACTAAAAATACAAAAATTAGCCAGGTGTGGTGGCACACATCTGTAGTTCCAGCTACTCAGGAGGCTGAGGCAGGAGAACTGCTTGAAGCTGGGAGGCAGAGGCTGCAGTGAGCCCAGATCTTGCCACTGCACTCGAGCCTGGGCCGCAGAGCAAGACTCAGTCTCAAAAAAGAAAAAAAAAGTGCAACTGCGTCTCTCTTAGGGAGGAAGCTGGGGAAGCTTTGCAGCCACAGTGACATCAGGTGAGCATTTTGCAGCAAGAATGGGAGCTGTCAGGCAGGTAAGAAGCGGAGTTATCCCTGACCAAGGGAACCATGCGGATCAAGGCAGGAGACATGACCAGCATGCAGAGGCTGGAGAATGCAAATTGCTCAGGTTTGCTCGATCACATCATAGCAGGAAATGAGAGGGAGACAGATCGTGGAGCCAGCATTGCACGCCTTGCTAAGAACTTGAATGTGACCTATCACTAATTAGGAGTCATGGAAGCACTTAAGCAAAAGAGTGCATGGTCAGATATTCACTTTAGATGGGCACTCTGACCACAGTGTCCAGAGACTTTAGACGGAGAAAGGTAAAAGCAAGGAGACTGGTAGATCAGCTGTTGATAGATCATCTAAGCAGCAGAGATGTGGGCCTCGGCCCAAGCTCCTGGGCAGTGGAGTGCTGGAGGGGGCATTGACAGGACAATTTGAAAAGGTAAACTCGGTGATAGACTGTGGCAGCAAAACGGAGTCAAGAATGACATTCAGGCTGGGCGCAGTGGCTCACACCTGTAATCCCAGCATTTTGGGAGGCCGAGGTGGGTGAATCACCAGAGGTCAGGAGTTTGAGACCAGCCTGGCCAACATGGTGAAACCCCATCTCTATTAAAAATACAAAACATTAGGCAGACGTAGTGGCGGGCATCTTTAATCAGCTACTCAGGAGGCTGAGGCAGGAGGATCACTTGAACCTGGGAGGCGGAGGTTGCAGTGAGCCGAGATAGTGCCATTGCACTCCAGCCTGGGCAACAAGAGCGAAACTCCATCTCAAAAAATAAAAAATAAAAATAAAGTATGACTTCCAGATGTTCTGTCTTGGACAAGTTGACGAATCATAGCACCCTTATCCCACATGAAAGATAGGCAGACATACAGAGTAAGATGGTGAGTTTATTCCTCATCATCTTGAACTCAAGTTATCTGTAGGACAGTCAGGTGTAGGTATCAATGTGCACCTGGACAAGTGAATGTGGAAAAGAGTGTAGAGGAAAGAGGCCAGGTAAGTAACCTCAGCAAGAGCAGGTAGACTATGGAGTGGATGGGGTAAGGAAATGAAGATAGCGCATGTAGGCTACTCCTAAGCTGGTGGAGTTAACTAAGAAGAATGAGGAGAATGAGAGGCAGGCTCATGGAATAGAGCCATAAAAAGAGTTTCTAGCACAGGGAAGGGATGGGCGATCCTCCACTGATGTGAGGCCAAGGGTGTGCACTGACAGGCCAGCCTCAAATTGGAAGAGGCGCTGTTCTCAGCTGCTGGAGGAAGACGACAGGAGAGGAGGTAATGAGGGAAGTTGGGACAAAGCGGGACTCCCTCATGAAAGCTCTCCCTTATGAAAATAAGCTTAACGGAAATTGCCTAGGTCATTAGGTTGTTTTTCAAATGACCAGCTAAGAGTTGGTTTTTTTTTGTTTTGTTTTGTTCTGTTTTTTTCTGGCCTGGAGCAGTAGCTCACACCTGTAATCCAAGCACTCTGAGAGGTGGATGCAAATGGATCACCTGAGGTCAGGACTTTGAGACCAGCCTGGCTAACATGGCGAAACCCGGTAGCTACTAAAAATTCAAAAAAAATTAGCAGGGGATGGTAGTCCGTGGCTGCAATCCCAGCTGCTCAGGAGGCTGAGGCAGGAGAATCACTTGAACTCAGGAGGTGGAGGTTGCAGTGGGCCCAGATTGTACCACTACATTCCAGCCTGGGTGACAGAGCTAGACTCCACCTGAAAAAAAAAAAAAAAGGCTTTTTTGGAGACAGAGTCTATGGCCAAGGCTGAAATGCAGTGGTGCAATTATGGCTCACTGCAGTCTCGAACTCCCAGGCCCAAGTAATCCTCCCACCTCAGCCTCCCAAGTAGCTGGGACTACAAATGCACACCACTACACCCGGCTAAGGTAAAATCTTCTTTAGAGAAATAAACTAATTCTAAGTGGACCCTGATCATACCTCTCCATATGGTATATACATTTATTGATTATGCAGCAAATGCTGGGGGGAGAAAAGATTCCCTGGATCTGAAAACAATGAATTATTTCACTGAGATTCCTCAAAACCATGAAAACAATAAGTTTCAGCTGATAAATACATGAAATGTCAAATACTGTGAAGACTTTTACTAGCCCTACTTAGAATAATCAAAATCTGTGAAAACATAACATAGCTGCTCATCTGATTAAAAGGCTTTCTGCTTTCATATCCTATTCTTACAAACTCAAGAACCTGACACAAACTTCAACCTCCAGAAAGAGGAGCTCCCACTGTACAGAGCCAGGTAAAAATGCCTTTGGAGGCTGAGCACAGCGGCTCACAGCTGCAATCCCAGCACTTCAGGAAGCCAAGGCGGGAGGATCACTTGAGGCCAGGAGTTCAAGACCAGCTAAGGCAACATAGTGAGACTATCTCTACAACAAAATGAAAAAGTGAAAAAAAGTTGCCTTTGGAGACAGAAGTTTGAGGGCATTTCGAAGACTTTTATGTGCCGAGAAATTTCAAGCTTGAAAGATCAAGAGGCAAGAAAAAATAAATACATCCAGTATTTTGAAGGATCAAGGGATCAAACTGCTCATTTGACCAACTGGAGACTTACAGGAGCACTGGAATGTAGGTCAGATCCAATGTGGATAGAACACAGCTCTGGGCTTTTAAACCCATTTCTCACTGGGAACAGGATTCTGAAAGAAAATGGCAGGTGTGTGAACAGGTGTAGGGCCCGCATGATAGGCCCTGTCTGGCAAACGCCCACCGGCATTCTACATCAAATGGAGAAACAGACATGGTTTCCCTGTCTCGTGGCTCCCCTGGGCTTACCCTGCGGGGCACATTACAAGGGAATGAATGTACCCACCGCGAAGACAACGCACAATAGCCCTCACACTGCTTATGAAGAGGAGGTCAAACCTCGCCACCTGGGACAAGAGAGAGGACTCGAGGGGAGGAGAGGACAAGCATGTCACCTGCCATCGATGACAGACTCATCATCGAGAGCCAAACCAAACCCCTCAATGAGTCACACAAACTGTGGAGTTCAAACTGAAATCAACAAGGAGCGTAGAGGCTGCGCTTCTCCGGAGTCCTGCTTGCTGTGCCGGGAACGTTCCCATGGTCATGTCAGGGTGCCTGGGTGGGGCTTCACTCTGGGCACCAGAAGCTACTGCTCAAATGCCACGTCCTCTTATCCGGACAACCAAAAGCTGGGGAGAGGAAAGGGAGAAGACTCAAGGGAACACGATCCTGACTTCCCAGAAGGATGAAGCCATGGATGCCACAGCACCCAGCTGGGCGCCGAAAGGCATGACGTGGTGTGGGAGTGAATTACAGAAACTCCCTGGGCAGGAGCTGAGGGCTTGAGTGTCCAAACGAGATACAGCCTCCTCTTCCTGATCCCATTCCCTTCCTCTTCGAAAGGTTCTTTGTGCGTTTTAAATTCAAAGGAAGGGTTTGGACAAAAGGGAGGCTGTTCCATCCAGAAAGCACGCACTTGTCAGAACAAGCCATCTGCCAGGGTGTCTGGCAGGGAAGGGCTGGGGGCCATGGGATGACTTACCTGAAGTCCTCAGGCAGTGGCAGGGGCCCAGAGCACCTCCCCGCTCTGATTCAGAAGAAGGGCATCCCTCCACTTTTACCAGCTCCTCCATCTCCACCAAAACAAACCATGCCTTTCCCTTTCCCACGTTCCTGGACCAAGAAGCAGGTGTGGTCCTTTGCAGCAAGTTGACATCAACAGAAAACACATTCCTGGGCCCTTCGGTTCCTATTGACACATGCAGTTTCTGAGGCTGAATTACACCTGACCTCTGGGTCAGTCCCTGTTCACTCATCCGCACAACCCACTCATTCATCGGATAATGACCCAGCCCTTGGATGTGACTCCTGCTTGGCCCCAGGCTGAGTTGGCAGGGTGTCAGGGAGACCTCCCTCCGGGGGCTCACAGGCTGCTCCGCACTGGTGATGGCACCCAGGAGGGCCTTTGCATGGTATCTACTCATCTAAAACGTGCCACTTCTAACCCCCACCTCCTCTTCATTTACTTCCTTTCTTTCATTCATTCATTCATTCATTCAAAGAATAGATATTGGGTTTCCCTGGTGCCAGGCTCCACAAAAAGTTTTGAGGGAAAACAGGCTCAGTGGCTCACTCCTGTAATCCCAGTGACACTGGAGGCTGAGGCAGAAGGATTCCTTGAGCCCGGGAGTTCAAGACCAGCCTGAGCAATATAGTGAGACCCCATGTTTACAAAAAAAAATTTTTTTTTGAGACAGGGTCTTACTCTGTTGCCAGGCTGGAATGCAGTGGTGCAATCTCAGCTCACTGCAGACTCAATCTCCTGGGCTCAAGTGGTCCTCCCACCTCAGCCTCCTCAGTGGCTGGCACTACAGGTTCACACTACCACGTGTCGTAACTTTTCTATTAAAACTTTTTTTTTAATTAGCCAAGCATGGTGATGATGCACACCTGTAGTCTTAGTTACTCAGGAGGCTGAAGCAGGATCACTCAAGTCCAGATGTTCGAGGCTGCAGTGAGCTCTGATTGTGCCACTGCACCCCAGCCTCAGTGACAGAGAAAGACTCCAACTCTAAAATAAGTAAACACATCAAAAAAGAAAGGTGTGGAGGATGTAATAGTGAACAAAAGCTGGCATGATTCCATCTCCCACCTAACTTACCTTTCAGTAAGAGAAGACATCAGAAGTAAGCAAGCAAATAAATAGGCCAGATGCATTCTGCAAATAAGAAGGGCCTCGGAGAACCCGAAGACTGGGGAAGGGGCTAGCTTCTTCCTCTTTGAGGAAGAGACACAGACCTGAGGCATGAAGGACAAGCACGTTTCAGGGCCAGGCCCCTGGGGATGGGAGCCCGAAAGCAAGCCGTGCTGGGGGATTCAGGCTGCAGGTGTGAAATGGAAGGCTCAGCCAGATGAGGCACGTCCTCCCTCCTCAGACACAGGCAGTCTCTGGCCCAGAGCAGAATGGCCTCAGGCCCGGCCTCCACCCATGGGGCTTCCTCCTCTGAGGCACAGAACTTTGAAAAGAACCTACCCAGGTGGCTTGCTTCGAACTCTCCCAGAAAGGCAGCAAGTGTGGCTTGCTACACTAGGGAGAGGACATTCTGGTGGCTCATGATTAGCCTGATTTCCTCAGGTGACACGAGGGGTCAGAGACTGCTGATCCTCCAGTCACCATCCCCAGGAGACCACCACCAGAGATGGTGGCCCATCAGCTCCTGCCGACACCTCCTGGGAACTGCACCATTGCCCCACTCGTGACCCCACATTGAACTTGGGCTCTTCTTCTCGGGAGGGGCTGATGCACGCATGGCCAGGGTCCTAGGCCTGGCAACCCGGCTCATCCTCACTTCCAGAAGCTCCCCTTCTCCCTGCTGCATGGGACCAGTGCCAGGCCACACTGTGGCTTGGCTCAGGAGCAGCGTGCCTCCCTCCTGAACATCGCAGCTCCGCGTGCTTCCCGAGGTGACTAATGACCTTGATTCACATTGGTGAAGTAATGGCTTTCCTCCTCAACCTTCTCATCCATTAGTCACGTTGCGACAGCCCTGCACGGTACAGACCGCATTCCCAGGAGCCAGCTCAGGGGATTGCAAACACCTCCCAGGCTCGGCTTACCAAACTCACCGTCACACAATCAGCCCAGGTGCCCGGAACTGCCTTGGCCCACTGCCACCAAAGTCCCCACCACAGGGACTTGGCAAAGTGTGAGAGCAGAGGCCAAGGACTGGGGCTCAGGTGCCGATCTCCCCTTGCTGTGTGACTTTGGACAAATGACTTAACCTCTCTTAGCTTCTGCTTCTATACATCGCCAATAACAATATGGGCACTGGGGAAAAGCAAATGAGAAAATGACTGTGGAAGCCCTTTGTCAGCTGTTATAAAGTGCCATACAAATGCTAGTGGTTCAGTTCCATGGAAAAATCGGTCACGATGGGTGACCTCTAGGTCATTACCCAAGGAGTGAGTTTGTTTGTTTGTTTGTTGAGACAAGGTCTTGCTCTGTCACTCAGGCTGGAGTGCAGTGGCACAATCATGGTTCACTGAAGCCTCAACCCCCAGGCTCAGGTGATCCTCCCACCTCAGCCTTCTGAGTAGCTGGGACTGCAGGTGCATGCCAGCACACCTGGCTAATAATTTTATTTTTTGCCCTTGATTTTAGTCAAAAGGCTGAGACACGATAGAATTTATCTTCTGTAGAAATGGGGTTGTATTGTGCTACCCAGGCTGGTCTCAAACTCCTGAGCTCAAGGGATCCTCCTGCCTCAACCTTCCAAAGTGCTGGGATTACAGGCATGGGTCACCACGCCCAGACACGTAAAGATGGTCGTTTCTGTAAGGGGTAGAAATGATGTCCCTGAATCCATTTCTGGGACATGGAAAGATAACTACATAACACAATGTTTTTAGTACAGGTTGAGTAGCCTTCTCATTGAGAATGCTTGGGGGCAGCCAGGCACAGTGGCTCCCAGAACTTTGGGAGGCCAAGGTGGGTGGATCACTTGAGGTTAAAAGTTCAAGACTATCCTGACCAACATGGTGAAACCCTGTCTCTACTAAAAATACAAAATTAGCCAGATGTGGTGGCGCACGCCTGTAATCCCAGCTACTGGGGAGGCTGATGCATGAGAATCACTTGAATCGGGGAGGCGGAATTTGCAGTGAGCCGAGATTGCGCCACTGCACTCCAGCCTGGGTAATAATACTGAAACTCTGTCTCAAAATAAAAATTAAAAAAAAAAAAATGCTTAGGGGCAGAGGACAGTGGCTCATGCCTGGAATCCAGCAATTTGGGAGGCCCAGGTGGGAGAATCACTTAAGGCCAAGAATTCAAGACCAGCCTGGGCAACATGGCAAAACCCCATCTCTACTAAAAATACAAAAAGTAGCTGGGTGTGGTGGTGCATATCTGTAATCCCAGCTACTCAGGTGGTTGAGGCACGAGAATCACTTGAACCCAGGAGGTAGAGGTTGCAGTGAGCCGAGATCCCACCACTGCACTTCAGCCTGGGCAAAAGAGGAAACTTTAAAAAAAGAATAAATAATTACCTTGGGAATCACAGTGTTTTGGAGTTTTCATTTTTTTGAATTTTCAAATATTTGCATAATATACTTATCAGTCAAGCATCCCAAATCCAAAAATCCAAAGTCCAAAATGCTCCAATAAACATTTCCTTTGAGCATCAGGCTGATGTTCAAAAGGTTTCCATTTTTGGAGCATTTCCGATTTGGGGTTTTTGGTTTGGGACGCTCAACCTATATAACAGTAAGTAAGCTCCCTGTGTAAAATCTAAGAACAAACCCCATGCCACATTGTAATAAGATGCCAAGAAATGTCCATAGATGTATGTACAGTACATCCTCTGCCCCAGAATCATTGCTTGGAGACTTGGGATTGGAAGCTGCATTGCATTAATGGCTGTGAGCTGAGCCCGCAATGAGATACAGTAGGTGGGTTCAACAGTGGGCTTGAACTCGGGTAGTCCCAGCTACTTGGGAGGCTGAGGCAGGAGAATCGCTGGAACCCGAGAGGTGGAGGTTGCAGTGAGCGGAGATGACACCAGTGCACTCCAGCTTGGGCAACAGAGCCAGAGTCCGTCTAAAAACCAACCAACCAACCAACCGGTGGGCTCAGGCCATTTTCACTGATGCAAGTCATCTTATAGCTTCCCATGCATATACTAAAGGAAGAATTAGCAAGTTTTTCAAAGCTGCATGCCAAGTTAGTGGCCAAAAAGAATCCCTGCCCTCCTGCCCAGTGGAACTCCCTTTGATCGACAGCTCTTGCTGCTCACATGGGCCCATCCCTTTCAAAATGCCTCTTTTTAGAATAAATTGCTAAACTTTTGCTATTCCATGTTATCAAACAAAAGGGAGGCAGGACTTGGGTCCTTCCTCATCCACAGGTAATAAGATCAGGCTAATAATGGCCGGGCGCGGTGGCTCTGGCCTGTAACCCCAGCACTTTGAGAGGCCAAGGCAGGCAGATCATGAACTCAGGAGTTCGAGACCAGCCTGGCCAACGTGGTGGAACCTCATCTCTACTAAAAATACAAAAATTAGTTGGGCATGGTAGCAGGCGCCTCTAATCCCAGCTACTGAGGAGGCTGAAGCAGGAGAATCACTTGAACCCAGGAGGCAGAGATTAGAGTGAGCCAAGATCATGCCACTGCACTCCAGTCTGGATGACAAGAACGAGACTGTCTCAAAAAACAAAAAACAAAAAATCAGGCTAATAATGATGCTCAAAGGCAAATCACCAAATCCCCAAGGATCTGATGTGAATGGGAGGGGGCTGGACAGGAAGGGACAGCGGGCCAGTTGGCAGCCGGGTGTTCACTGCACTCCATGCCCCAACCCCAGCTGGTCTCCTTTCCTCGATGCACCATTAGCAGGCCTCTTCCAGCTCTGGGAGTAGTAGTCTTATCCTTGAAAATCATGGGGTTGGCTGGGCGTGGTGTCTCACGCCTGTAATCCCAGCATTTTGGGAGGCTGAGGTGGGTGGATCACGAGGTCAGGAGATCGAGACCATCCTGACCAACATGATAAAACTCCATCTCTTTAAAAAAAAAGAAAAAAAAAAAGAAAAAGAAAATCATGGGGTTTAGGCCAAGTTCAGTGGCTCACACCTGTAATCCCAACACTTTGGGAGGCCCAGGTAAGCGGATCATCTGAGGTCAGGAGTTCGAGACCAGCCTGGCCGACGTGGTGAAACCCCATCTCTACTAAAAATACAAAAATTAGCCAGGTGTGGTGGCTTGTGTATGTAATCCCAGCTACGTGTGAGGCTGAGACACTAGAATCCCTGGAAACTGGGAGGCAGAGGCTGCAGTGAGCCAAATCACGCCACCGCCCTCCAGCCTGGGTGACAGAACGAGACTCCGTCTCTAAACAAAAAAAGAAAGAAGTAAAGAAAATCACGGGGTTTGAGCCCTGGGAGGCTTGGGCAAATTGAAAAGTAAGTGTAGGCCTGGCGCAGTGGCTCACACCTGTAGTAACCCCAGCACTTTGGGAGGCTGAAGCAGGTGGATTACTTGAGGTCAAGAGTTCGAGACCAGCCTGACCAATACGGTGAAACCCCATCTCTACTAAAAATACAAAAACCTAGCTGGGCATGGTGGTGCATGCCTGTAGTTCCAGCTACTCGGGAGGCTGAGGCAGGAGTATTGCTTGAACCCAGGAGGCAGAGGTTGCAGTGAGCAGATATCACGCCACTGCATTACAGCCTGGGCGACAGAGTGAGACTCTGTCTAAAAACAAAACAAAAGTGCAGCTCATTCCTCTCCCTTTATTCTCCATGATCTGAGAGGGAGAGTTTAAGAAATGCAGACGCCCAGGCTCCACTCAGAGCCACTTAGAAGCAGGCTCTCCAGCCTGCCATGCTTAAGGCCACTCTCTTCACTCCCCTCTACACATAGTCTTCCCCAGCCTTCCCCATCGCAATCAACAGCTCCATCTTCCACCTCCAGCAAACACCTAGAGACTGTCCTTAACTCATCCCTCTTTCATGCTCCACATCCAATCAATAAGAAAAGAATGCCAGCACCAGCTTCCAAAGAAATCCTGAATTATGTATCACCTTCCCTAACATCCAGAATTACACACAGCTCCACAACCAACAAGGTCCTCCCTACAGGACCACAGCCCTGCTCAACGCCCTCACATCCTCCTCGCCAGCATCCAAGCTTTGGACAGGCCACCCTTAGTCCCCTCTTAGGGCTTTTGTCCCAGTTGTTTCCTCCCCCTGAATACCGGTCCCCTGATCTGGCTCCTTCTGCCCTTTGGGGAATGGTTTGTGCAGACACCTTCTCTGATCCCCTATCTAAAACTGTTGCTCAGCCAGGCACAGTGGTTCATGTCTGTAATCCCAGCACTTTGGGGAAGCTCAGGTAAGAGGATCCTTTGAGCCCAGGAGTTCAAGACCAGCTTGGGCAACATGGCAAAACCCCATTTCTACAAAAACATTTTTAAAAATTAGCCAGGCACCGGGTGCATTGGCTCATGCCTGTAATCCCAGCACTTTGAGGCTGAGGTGGGTGGATCACCTGAAGTCAGGAGTTTGAGATCAGCCTGACCAACAGGTGAAACCCCATCACTACTAAAAATACAAAAATTAGCCGGGCGTGGTGGTGGGTGCCTGTAATCCCCGCTACTCAGGAGGTTGAGGCAGGAGAATTGCTGAACTCAGGAGGCACAGGCTGCACTCCAGCCTGGGCGACAGAGCAAGACTCCATCTCAAAAATAAAATTAAATGAAATTAAAAAGTTGTTCCTCCTCTCTTACCCTCCCCTCCGGCCAATCTCTGTCCCATTATGCATTTTTATTGTCCTTACAGCATGTCACCCTCTGAAATGATTGCTCCTTAATTTTATGTGTGACTGTCTCCCACGAGCACCGTAAAGGCAGGACCACATCCCCCGCAGGTACCACTGGGACGGAACAGTTCCTGGGCCAGAACAGGGTGCTCAAAAAGCATCTGCGGCCCCCCTCCAAGAGTCCAGTAACTTCAAGCAAGTTGAGCAGGAGAGAGCACCGATGCTTCCCGAGTAGCCAATGGCCAGTTTCAACACCTCGGACAGCAGGACCCACGGACAAGCTCCCGCCATGGCATCTGTGGCCTCCAGTGCTCAGGGAGAAGCCCTGGGCCTCTCCCACTTCTGGCCTCCTTCTCTGCTGGGGCTGCCCCACTTTCCACAGGAGTTGGTGACGGGGCACGAGTTGGCCCCGGCGCTCCACACCCAGAGCCCTGGGCAGGAGAGGACCTTCTCCCTCTCTTGGCCTCACACCAGGACCGGCAGGCTTTTCAGTTTCCCCATCTGCAAGACAGGGACAAAGAATGCTTTGTCACCCCACCTACTTCTCACGGGTGTTATGAAACAACTGTTTGCTCGGAAAACACTTTGAGCAACTTGGGGAAAGGTGCCTGTGGCTCAGATGACGCCTGCTGCCTTCCACCCAGGCCAAGGAAGGGCCACGCCAACTAGTCATCCTGGCACTGCCGCACCCACTGGAGGGATGGGAGTCACAGCGGCTTCTCCTGTGTCTCCGAGCCTGTGTCACCAAGCCCCGTGGCCATGCAGTGATCTCGCAATCTGCCCACACGGTGTGCGTGTTCCTGGGGCTGCCTGAGCTACTGGTTTTGGCAGAATCTGAGCTCTCTATGGGCCTGGACGGTGGCCTGCAAACACCCAGCCTGCCCTTCACCAGGAAGAAGAGCCGAGGGTCACCTGGGGATAACCTACCGAGCTCCTGCCATGCAGGGCGGGGCTGAGGTCTGGCTGCCAGCATCCCAGGCAGGGAGCTGGGAACAAAGGCAAGTGGTCTTGGCGCCTCAGCCCGGGGAGGGCAGACCATAACTTGCAGGCAGGCAGCTGCCCCCTGAGCCAACAGCAGTGGCAGCAGCCGCCTCGTTACTATGACAACCGTACTTGGCCACCATCACTCTGTCCCCAAGAGGGGACAACTCCCGCCCTGACCCCGCAGGGTCGCCCAGGGCTGCCCAAGGTTGAGAATGGAGAAGGACCAAGGCGAAGGCAGGCCGAGGGCCGACGGGCACACCTGCCCTTTGGTCAATAGCTCAATCTTAGCTTCGGACTGGATGTTGGGCTCAAAGGCAGGACCGGCCTCTCCTCTCTCTCTGCAGCATCCACCCCATCTCTGAAGGCGGCTGCTTCAAAGATAAACCCCTCTCCCTACAGGTGACTTCAGCCAGGCCTTTAGCAGACAGTGAGCAGCAGACAGCCTGCATGTTTAATTATAACTCTCTTGCATAGGCAGGGCTGGCTATATACAGTATGTCTGCCTGTTACTAATTATATTTACTTTCAAATGAAAGAGGGGGAAATCTTCTAAAGATGAGTCAGAAAAAAAAGTCCTTCGTTGTTATGAAAGCCGAGGAACGTCTCCTGAGGGCGTCTGAAGCCTCGCTGTCACCGCTGACAATGGAAAACCTGAGTGCCAAGCCAGCCCACCCGGTAAACAGCGCATGCTGGCTTTCCTGGCCCAGCGTCCCTTCAAGCCAGAGCCTGAACTGCATACCAAACCACAATCAATAGGAAAGGCATTCTCCCTCCCGGACAGAGCTGGCATTTAGAGCCTGGGCTGGCTCTTCCTGCAAAGACAGGGCGACTCAGCGATGTGCTGTCACCTTCATTGGGAGGCAGCGTTCCAGTTGAAACACAGCAAAGGTTTTTCCCTCATCAAAGGAGAAGTATTCTGACCAGATGGCTGAAATGAAAAGGCTTCATCCTCAGCCTCCACACGGCCAACGGTTTGTTAATAACAACACTGCGAATGCCACAAATCACATGCGAACACCTAGAAACCCAAAATAGTCACCCACGTGCAGAGCAGAAGTCGTTCACGCTTTGGCGGCGATTAGGTCATTGTACTAATTTCAGCTGGACTCAGCCTCACACACACATGTGGACTCGCATCCGTGTCTGTGTGTTTGAGGTCCGCAAGGGCGAGGGGCCCGCAGTTGTTTGAGGGGAGCCGGTCCCCAGGCCCCACTCCGACATCAGCTGCCTTCTCTGGTAAGACTGCGTGGGCAGCCCTGCCTCCTCTTCACACAGACACTGGGAGTAAGCCAAAAAGGGAACAGCCCAACCCAGGGCGACACATCCGCCCAGGAGACCATGCACACTCACACTCTTCAGAATGGGTTTTCCAATCATTTTTCAAACAGTCACACTTGTTTTGTTTGCTTTCTTCCTGGAAGGCTGCACTGTTTTGGAAAAGTAGGGGGAGGACATTTTTTTAAATGAGTTCACTTCCTGAGTCTTTAAAATCCTTCCCCATAGACAGAGTATTGGCCAGAGGACAGGCAGTCTCCGGTGGGCGGCACCCGGGGCATGAGGACCAGAGCATGTGCCCCCACGCACACCCTTCACAAGCCATCTGCAGGGGAACTGGCATTGGCAACAAGACAGCGACCAAGGACCCGGGAGAGTGTCCCTTCCCAAAACCCCACCCCACTTCCCACCACCCTCCAAGAAAATGTTTTCTAAAGCCACTTTGGAATTCAGAATGGGTTTTTCTGTTTGTCCAGGCAAAGTTGAATTATGAGATCACGTTATCCAAAAGAGAAGAGAAAAAGTAGATCTGGGAGACTGATCACTAAAGATTTTATTAGGAAAGAATTATGAGGGCAGTCAACGTGAGTCAAAGTGCTTTTTCTCAGGCATTATTTTACCCGTTACTCATGGTTGCCCTATGAAGCAAATGGTGGCACGTCTATTTCACAGGTAAGGCCCAGAGAGGTGAGGCGGCAATCCCAAGGGCCTTCTACCAATTCCCACAGGCTAAGCCAGCCTCCCTGCTGTATGTCTTCTTAGCAATCTGACCATTCCTTCATGGCTGCAGTCATCAATGTAAGCAAAAGTCATTTGCAGGGTGAGTTGGCCTGTGTCTGTCACTCTCCATTAGAATGAAAACTCCATGAAGACAGGGACTTGTCTTGTTCACCAAGGTACCCAGCACTGGGCACAGTGCCCTGAGCACAGCAGCTTTGAAGTATGTATTTACTGAAGAGATTTAAAAAAAAAAAAAAAGAAAAGAAAGAAAGAAAGAAAGAAAAAAGCAAAGCCAGGCATGGTGGCTCACACCTGTAATCCCAGCACTTTGGGAGGCTAAGGCAGGTGGATCACTTGAAGTCAGGAGTTCTAAACCAGCCTGGCCAACATGGCAAAACCCCATCTCTACAAAA
Organism: Alouatta palliata; assembly: GCA_004027835.1. Classification (NCBI taxonomy): domain Eukaryota; kingdom Metazoa; phylum Chordata; class Mammalia; order Primates; family Atelidae; genus Alouatta; species Alouatta palliata. Next base: position 207,662 of record PVKV010001225.1, read on the forward strand.
CAGAAAAAAAAAAAAAAAGCTAAGAGTGGTGGCTGGTGCCTGCAATTTCAGCTTCTCAGGAGGATGAGGCAGAGAATTGCTTGAACCCAGGAGGCAGAGGTTGCAGTGAGCCGAGATTGGGCCACTGTCCTTCAGCTTGGGTGACACAGCAAGACTCCATCTCAAAAAAGCAAAAAAGAAAAGAAAAAGATCAGGCATGGTGGCTCACGCCTGTAATCCCAACACTTTGGGAGGCCAAGGCAGGTGGATCACTTGAAGTCAGGAGTTCGAGACCAGCATTGGCCAACGTGGCGAAACCCCATCTCTACTAAAAACAGTAAAAATAAATAAATAAATAAAATCCAGGCGCGGTGGCAGGCACCTGTAATCCCAGCTACTTGGGAGGCTGAGGCAAGAGAATCACTTGAACCCGGGAGGCAGAGGTTGCAGTGAGCCAAGATTGTGTCACCACACTCCAGCCTGGCAAGAGATCCAGACTCCATCTAAAAACAAAACAAAACAGAACCAAAAAAAAACAAACAAAAAAAAAAACTTTCGTTTCGAAGCAAGAAAGAAGGCCCGAAAGAGAAACATGGCAACGCTGAGCATGCCAGCAGAACCCAACATGGGCCATTTCAAAACCAGCGCCACGAACCCTTCCAAATTCACAAAACACTGGCTTGGAGGGCCTGGTGCCTGGGCAGTGAGGCGGTCCTTGCACTTCCTATCGAGGCACTGGACGGTATGTATAGGGAGCGTCCCCCCAACATGCAGCAGATGGGGTACGAGTGGAGAATCAGCGGCAGAAACAGCAGGGCTTCATCCTGAAAGTAACTTGAACATCAAGGGCAGAGGCTGGCATCAGACCGATCAGCCCTGCCCGTAATTCCCTGATCAGATCACAGATGGAAGCAATGCTCTAGTTTTCAGAGCAATGGTCCAAATTCTAGTTTTGCCCCCACAAAGATCGCACCCAGCCTCAAAGTGTGAGGACCAGGTCACTGAGAAAGCCTCCCTTTTCGCACCCTGGCTTCCCCAACTCCCCTTAAAGCTCTCAAGCTTTTCTCAAGTGGACAATGAGACGAGGAAGAACAGCAGGCAGAGGAGCAAGCAGAAAAGGAGGGCTGGAAAGAGGAGGGGCCTCCCGCCGCCTTACCAAACCGAAGGCTGTGCTTTGGCAGAACTGCTGGTATCTCGTCTTCCATCACGGTTTAAGGCACAAGCTTTCTTTTTTGTTTGAGACAGTTTCACTCTTGTTGCCCAGGCTGCAGTGCAATGGCGCGATCTTGGCTTACTGCAAATTCCACCTCCTGGCTAATTTTGTATTTTTAGTAGAGGTGGGGTTTCTCCATGTTGGTCAGGCTGGTCTTGAACTCCCAACCTCAGGTGATCCACCTGCCTTGGCCTCCCAAAGTGCTGGGATTACAGGCATGAGCCACCGCGCCCAGCCAGGCACAAGCATTTGTAAAGGCCTATTGGCTCATTGTGTGCCCGGTCCTGTCCTAGCACTAGGACTCCTCAGGAAAAACAAGAGCCCTGCCCTCGAAAGGCTTCCAGTCTCACAGCAAACCAAACAGTATAGCTTGGAGGTCTCCAAGCACAGAGACTGTTTGCCCTTCCTGGCTTTTCCAGTCTCCCAAGTCGGGGTGAGGAAGTTGTGCTGTTCCAGCCTCAAACCAAGTCAGGCACTCCTTTTGGACCTCTTAATTTCTGAATTCTGCTGGGTCGAGGTTTATGAGAAAGTAGATCCAGTCAGTTCTAGGAGAAATAGAAGTGGGGAACTTGTAACACATCACCTTTAATGAGACCACACTCAATTCCTGGGTCACACAGAGTAAATGTTGACTGTTCGACTCATCACACCTCCTTTCCTCTGCTAAGGGGCCCTCTGGAGCTGCGGCATAAATGCTGAGCCCAGGGCCTCAGAGAGTCAGGACTGCCCTGCGGGCACAGCGTGTAACACACACCAGAAAATGCCCAGAGACACACGGCTAACGCAGCCATCACAGAGCACGAGAAGGCGTGCCTCCCGCTGTGACGTCTCTCCAAAAGCCATCTGACTACAGCAGCTCACATGACTTAGTTCTTAGAGTTACATTTTAACTGACAAAGTTTAACAACAACTATGACTTATAGCCTTCTAAAATTGGCAGCAGAAAAATGAACTGAGGAAGTAATGGAAAAGAACACAAGCCACTCCAAATCAGGCTCGGCTTCTGTTGTTTCTGAGCGTGTGTGTGTTTGTGTGTGTGTGTGTTGTGTGTGTGTGTGTGTTATGTGTGTTATGTGTGTGCATGTCATGTGTGTTATTTGTGTTGTGTGTGTTGCTTGTATGTATATTATGTATATGTATGTGTGTACTATGTATGTGTTGTGTGTGCACGTGTGTTCTGTGTATGTGTGTGTGTGTTGTGCATGTGTGCTGTGTGTGTTTATGTGCATTATGTGTATGTGTATTATGTGCTATGTGTGTATGTGTATGTTGTGTGTGTTGTGCATGTGTTGTGTATATGAGTATATGTGTGTGTGATATGTGTATGAGTGTGTGTTATATGTGTGTTGTGTGTATCTGTAGGTGTGTGTTATGTGCATGTGTGCATTTGCATTGTGTTGTGTTATGTGTGTATGTGCATGTGTTATGTGTGCATGTGTTGTGTGCATGTTGTGTGTTATGTGTGCATGTGTGTCAGGTGCATGTGTGTTGTGTGCATGTGCTGTGTTGTGTACGTGTCATATGCATGTGTTGTGTGTGCATGTGTTGTGTGTTGTGTGATATGTGCATGTGTGGTATGTGTGGTATATATGGTATAGTTCTGTGCACGTGTGTTGCGTGTGTCACCTGCATGTGTGTTGTGTGCATGTGTGTTGTGTTTTCTAAAGGTAGAAAATATTTTCCAGACACACTGTCCTGGCGTTCCCAAGCACATATTTATGCCAAGTGTATAAAAAGCAGCTGCAGGCGGCACCGACTGAAGGCTCACTCTGCTGTCTGGCTTCCAGAAGGTGCTTCGGTTCTCACTCTGCCACCAGCACTTGGATTTACCTTTCAAAACCCTCTACCTTTCTGCATTGAAGGGGACATGCCTGTGGCTTGGAGTCAACCAGACAGTGTCTACCTCTTCCTCTTCTCAGTTTTCACAGCAAACTTTATTTGCAACGAGCTTGAATGACTTGTGTTATGGCCATTTTTAGTCCATCAAAATCCTCACACAGATACAAAAAGGAAAGTGTTCCAGACTCATTTACAAATATTTGGGTGCTCTGAGACGCAGAGTGATTCAGGCACAATCCGCAGCGGTTTTCTGAATTCTTTAGAGCATAGGGGGCCAGGCATGGTGGCTCACACCTGTAATCCCAGTGCTTTGGGAGGCCAGAAGTGGGCAGATCACCTGAGTTCAGGAGTTCGAGACCAGCCTGGCAAAGAGATGGTCAAATCCCATCTCTTCAAAAAAAAATTAAAAGTCAAAAAATTTAATTAAAAAAAAAAAGAACATAGGGTAGAGGCCTCCGTGAGTCCATTTAGGCCAAACTGTCTCTTCATCCATTGGCTGTGGTTTCAGTAATAGGCCCTTTTCCGTCGGCCTCAGCCTCTCCAGGCCTTCCCCACATGCTCCCTTGGTCTCTCCTGCCCCAACCAGTGAGAAGCTCCAGCCTCCACTTTACCCACCTTTGGTTCGTCCCCCACCCCAACACCCCAGGGAATCCCGCGTGGCTGTCATCTCCTCTGCCAGTTTTCTCACTGGCCTGGGGTGGGGACTCCACTTGCTTCCCTCCTCCACCACGGGCTTCATCAAGACAGTAATAACCTGCTTTGTAGCTCTCCTGGGATGACTAATTGGTTAATCTTGGGAAGGCCCTTTGAAGATGAAAAGCGGGTGTTACTCATGGGGTGGAAGGCATGCACCTGCCCCAGTCTGGGCCTGAGTCAGCAGAGAATGGCCTCCCACTGGCAAGCAAGCTGGGAGGGCCAGCCGGGGCCCTGCTCAAGGTCAAGGTTGGCCAACAGAGGGGTGTGGAGAGCACACCTGGCACCTGTCAGGGACAACCAAGATGCCTTGCGGCCGCGCCAAATGAGCCATTCAGCCTGAGAACTGTGCCCCGTCAGCATTCGCGAGGTGTAATAAGCCTTCCAGTAACTCTGCCAAGAGGGCAGCACAGGTCAGGAATATCAGTCGAGACAGTATTTCCTGGTAATTGTTTGGGGAAAATGCTTTTCTCATAGCAAATCCCTCCCATTTTCTCCTTCCTCTGGAGGAAGGGAAGTCACAGGAGGCAAGTAGGCCGGAAAGCTGTGGAGCCTGGGGTTTAGGGTGCAAGCTGTGGGCAGCGGGGCTCCCTTCCAGCTCATAGGTGTCTTCAGCCTGTCCCCTACTCCTCTCTCCAAGGAAAAGGAAGTGGCAGCACGAACTGGGAACCACCTAAAGAAATTAAAAATAGAACTACCCATGATCCAGCAATCTTCCTTCTGGGTATATACCCAAAAGAGAAAAATCACCACCTAGGAGAGGCAGCTGCATTCCATGCTCACAACAGCCCAGATAGGGAAGCAACCTAGGTGTCCAGTAATGGACAGATGAGTAAAGAAAATGGCCAGGTGTGGTGGCTCACGCCTGTAATCCCAGCACTTTGGGAGGCCGAGGACGGCGGATCACGAGGTCAAGAGATCGAGACCATCCTGACCAACATAGTGAAACCCCGTCTCTACTACAATACAAAAATTAGCTGGGTGTGGTGGTGTGTGCCTGTAGTCCCAGCTATTCAGGAGGCTGAGACAGGAGAATTGCTTGAACCCAGGAGACGGAGGTTTCGGGGAGCCGAGATTGCGCCACTGCATTCCAGCCTGGCGACAAAGCAAGACCCTGTCTCAAAAAAAGAAAAAGAAAAAGAAAATGTGTGCACTCAATGGACATGGGGAAAGCAAGAATGAAGGAAGAGAGGAAAGAAAGAGAGAGAAGGAAGGAAGGGGAGAGGGAGGGAGGAAGGGAGGGAGGGAAGGAAGGAGAGAGGAAGGGAGGGAAGGAAGGAAGGAAGGAGAAAGAAGAAAGAGGAAGAAAGAAGGAAGGAAGGAGAGAAAGAGAGAGAGAGAAAGAAAGGAAAGAAAGAAAGAAAAGAAAAAGAGAAACCGGGCATGGTGGCTCACACTTGTAATCCCAGTACTTTGGGAGGCTAAGGCAGGCAGATCACTTAAGGCCAGGAGTTGAAGACCAGCCTGGGCAACGTGGTGAAACCCCATCTCTACTAAAAATACAAAAATTAGCCAGGGGTGGTGGCGCATGCCTGTAATCCCAGTTACTCAGGAGGCTGAAGTACGAGAATCTCTGGAACCCAGGAGGCAGAGGTTGCAGTGACCTGAGATCACACCACTGCACTCCAGCCTGAGCACCAGAGCAAGATTCTGTCACAAAAAAAAAAAAAAAAAAAAAAGAAGTAGAGATCCACAACATGAATGAACATAGAGGGAGGATAGGGAGGATATTATGCTGAGTGAAATAAGCCAGACACAGAAAGACAAATACTGCAGGGCCTGGCTTACAGGTGGAATCTTTCATTTAAAAAGTCTAATACACAGAGATGGAGAATAAGAGTGTTACAGTGTCGGTGAGGGGGAGGAAACGGGGAGGTGAATGTGAAAGGACACAAAGTAGCAGCTGTGGAGGATGAATAAGCAGAAAGATGGAAGGTACAACGTGAAGACGCAGTTAGTTACGCGTGTACTGCCATCAGCATCTTTGCTAAATGAGTAGATTATAGCTGATTGTAGCTGCTCTCGCCACAGAGGGAAAAATAGGGAACCGTGAGAGATGACGGCCGAGTTCATTCGCTCCACTCTAGTAACTGTTTTACTAATGTACATCTACCTCATAACATCACACTGTATACCTTAAGTATACACAATAAAATTTATTTGTTTTATAAAAGGGCTGGGCGTGGTGGCTCACACCTGTAATCCCAGCACTTTGGGAGGCCAAGATGAGTGGATTGTTTGAGGTCAGGAGTTGGAGACCAGCCTGGCCAATGTGGTGAAACCCCATCTCTATAAAATACAAACATTAGCTGGGTGTGGTGGCAGGTGCCTGTAATGCCAGCTACTCGGGAGGCTCAGGCAGGAGAATTGCTTGAACCCAGGAGGTGGAGGTTGCCTGAACTGAGATACCACCTCTGCACTCCAGCCTGGGTGACAGAGCCAGACTCTGTGTCCAAAAAACAAAAAAATACGGCTGGGCGCAGTGGCTCATGCCTGTAATCCCAGCCCTTTTGGAGGCAGAGGCAGGTGGATCACCTGAGGTCAGGAATTCAAGACCAGCCTGGCCAACATGGTGAAAACCTTCTCTACTAAAAATACAAAAATCAGCTGGGCTGGTGGTGCATGCCTATAATCCCGGCTACTCAGGAGGCTGAGGCAGGAGAATCACTTGAACCCAGGAGGCAGAGGTTGCAGTGAGCCGAGATCATACCACTGCACTCCAGCCTGGGTGACAGAGTGAGACTCCGTCTCAAAAATGAAAATAAAAAAGAGAGGGCCAGGTACGGTAGCTCACGCCTATAATCCCAACACTTTGGGAGGCTGAGGCAGGTGGATCACCTGAGGTCAGGAATTCAAGACCAGCCTGGCCAACATGGTGAAACCCCTTCTCTACTAAAAATACAAAAATTACCTGGGCATGGTGGGACATGCCTGTAATCCCAGCTACTCAGGAGGCTGAGGCAGAAGAATCATTTGAACTCAGGAGGTGGAGATTGCAGTTGTCCGAGATCATGCCATTGTACTCCAGCCTGGGCAACAGAGAAAGATTCAGTCTCCCTCCTCTACCGCCACAAAAATAAAAATAAAAGAGAGGCTAGGTGTGGCAGCTCACGCCTGTAATCCCAGCACTTTGAGAGACTGAGGTAAGAGGATCTGGCTTGAACCCAGAAGTTACCAGCCTGGACAACCTAGTGAGACCCCATCCCTACAAAAAACTAAATATTAGCCGGGTGTAATGGCATGTGCCAATCAGTAGTAAACTCCTGGCAGGAGGGCCGCTTGAGCCCAGGAGTTTAAGGTTGCAGTGAGTTATGATGGCGCCGCTGCATTCCAACCTGGGTGACAGAGCTACAGGGTGGCAGGGAGGGGAGGTGGGGGAGAGAGAGAACTGAAAACCAGAAGAGGCCAAACCAAGTAGATGAAGGCAAGGGTCCCTTCAGACCACGCCTCCACCCACCCTTGACCCTGAGGAGAGGGATTTAGACACAGTGGCAGCTGGAAAGCCAAGAACAGACACTTTTAAGCCTTGCAACCTAATGCCAAGATTCCGCCCGAAATACCCTGTTTCCTGCCCTCTCTGCACATTCCTTCCTTTCCTCCCAAGCACCCTTTCCCACTGCTATTTTCTTCTTTCTTCTAGAAAACAAGTCATGTGGCCAGAAGGATGCCAGGTACTTCTGCTTTCTCTTTTAGATTCCCGGGTTCTTATAAGGTTTCCCTGCCTTCTCTCCGCCTGCAGAGTGCCTGGCACCCCGGAGGCCCCAAAACACACAGAATGATGAAGCTCCAGAGAAACAGGATGGAAGGCTGGGTACATAAGCATGGGAAAGAGGGCACAGGGGCTGGGAAATCTTTGAACCCAGCAAGGGAAAGGATGGCAGGGCAGGAGCGGGGAGCAGAGCAGTAGCAATGGGCTATGAAGTGACTTTGTTCTGTTCGGTTTTGAAGGAGGTGGGTGGAAATGACAGTTTGGAGCCTGTCAGAACAGAAGAAACTGTTTCAGGGAAGCCGTCCCTTTTCTCCAGTTCTAACAGTGCCATCAAGCGGCTTGAGGAGCAGGTGCAGGGCAGCGCTTCCAGGCAGCCCCAGCTGACCCCTCGGCAGAGAAGCACGGGGCTGGGCCGAGGGGCAGCTCTCGGCACCCTGCCAGTGGCAAGGGCCAGTCTTCAGCTTCCCAGAGAGGTGGCCAAACACCTTTCCCTAGAACGATCTGCAAAGAGGTGGGCAAGGTGTGTCCCCAGTTGTATGTATAATGCACGAGCACCTTACTGGATACGGGCGATCAAGTTTACAAAGTTCCCAAAAGGCGCTTAGCTGGGATGCAGTGGGACAAATGTCATTGTCCTATGAGAGGCGCCAAAGCATGTTTTCAACCTGACACATGGTCAGCCACCAGGGCAAGCCTGATGTTCAAAGGAGAGCAGAGGACAAAGAGGGCAGAAGGGTGCTGGGCAAAACTAGCGGTGGCCGGCACACTAGGGGGAAGGCTGGTAGGATCCTCCAAGCAAAACTTACGATTTCACTTACTTCACTCACTTTCCTTTTTGAATTCTGCAAATCAGAATCTATTCATCTAAGATATACAAGACCTGGCACGGTGGCTCACGACTGTCATCCCAGCACTTTGAGAGGCCAAGGCCAGTGGATCACTTGAGGTCAGGACTTCGAGACCAGCCTGGCCAACATTGTGAAACCCCGTCTCTACTAAAAATACAAAAATTAGCTGGGCATGGTGGCGCATGCTTGTAATCCCAGGTACTTGGGAAGCTGAGGCAGGAGAATCACTTGAACCCAGGAGGCAGAGGTTGCAGTGAGCCGAGATCGCGCCACTGCACTCCAGCTTGGGCAACAGAGGGAGACTCCATCTCAAATAAATAAATAAGCAAGCAAGCTGGGTGGTGGTACACACCTATAATCCCAGCTACTGGGGAGGCTGAGGCAGGAGAACTGCTTGAACTTGGGAGGTGGAGGCTGCAGTGAGCCGAGATCACGCCACTGTCCTTCAGCTTGAGCGACGGAGCAAGACTCCATCTCAAAATAAAGAAACAGAAGACAACGAAAAATAAAAAAAGAAACAAAAGACATTCTCAGCGGTTCTGTGTCTGGATAACTGCAAATGAGGAGGAGGTGGACGAGGAGGAGGGAGAACATTCCACAGGGAGTCCAGGCACCTAGGATGGGTCCAAGTGCTGACACTAACTGGCTGTGCACCTCTGAGGAGGTGGCCTCACTCTCTGAGCCTCCTTTTTCTCAGACGTAAAGACAGAGGCAAGAACAAGATCCATAGTTTTCTTTTTTTTCAGATGGATTCTTGCTCTGTCACCCAGGCTGGAGTGCAGTGGCACGATCTTGGCTCACTGCAACCTCTACCTCCCAGGTTCAAGAATTCTCCACCGTGCTCAGCTAACTTTTGTATTTTTAGTAGAGACAGGGTCTTGCCATGTTGGCCAAGCTGGTCTTGAACTCCTGATCTCAGGTTATCCACCAGCCTCGACCTCCCAAAGTGCTGGGATTACAGGTATGAGCCACCGTGCCGGGCCAGATCCATAGTTTTCAAAACCACAGCTCCTCAGACCCCAGGGGAAAAGAGGAGCTAACTGGGTGGACTTCGGCCCCTCTACCCAAACAACTTCTCTGTTCATCTTTCTTTCAAGTTTTGCATTTAGAAAAGATCATATTTGAGCAAGGTGTTCTGCAGCGTTGCAAGCGCTTTTGGAGGGATCTGCCCTGCCATGGCTCTCACAACTGTGAGCGAGTTGAGTTGACGGGCATGGGGGACAGTTCCTACCTAACACCGTGTTCATACTTCATGACCCCAAGCCAAGACTTCTGTTGATTTTATAAGAGATGGACACCTGCCCCAGAGTAGTGAATCTGACTTCTGATTCTCCCTTCCTAGAATTTGAAATTAAGTCTTACTGGGTTAAAGTCAGTCTCCATTACAGGCTGAACAAGAGCATGTTGTACAGCGGACAGTGAGGCGGCCGCTGGGGGCAGCTGTCTTGGACTGCCGGATGGCGCAGCCTCAGCACCAGCCCTGCTCTCCCGGCTGCGCTCTGCTGCAGGGCAGCTTATTCTCCTGTAAATTTCCTCCACTTTCCTTATGCTGATTTTAAAGGGTCTCTTTTAAAAGCTTAAAAACTACTAGACAAAATAATCTGGCCAGGCATGGTGGCTCACGCCCGTAATCCCAGCACTTTGGGAGGCCGAGGTGGACAGATCGCCTGAGGTCAGGAGTTCAAGACCAGCCTGGGCAACATAGTGAAACCCTGTCTCTACCAAAAATACGAAAATTAGCTGGGCGTGGTGGCATGCACCTGTAATCTCAGCTACTCGGGAAGCTGAGGTAGGAGGATAGCTAGAGTCCGGAAGGCTGAGGTTGCAGTGAGCCTTGATCAGGTCACTGCACTCCAACCTGGGTGACAGTGAGACCCTGTCTCAAAAAAAAAAAAAAAAAAAAAAAATTTAAACTAAAAATAAAAGGTTCAATACAGCATAGCATATGACTCAGTAAATATTCAAAACTTGTTTATAAATTATTTATGTTTTCCTGTTGCTATAAAATTAATTTTCAGAAACATCTTGGACTATACCTACCAATAATACTATAAATTTTAATTTCAAAAATATTTTATTAATCATATCTAACTGGACTATACCTACCAATAACATCTAGTGCTTTCCTTGAAATTTATTTGTCCTAGGCCGGGCGCAGTGGCTCACGCCTGTAATCCCAGCAATTTTAGAGGCCGAGGCAGGTGGATCACCTGAGGTTGGGAGTTCAAGACCAGCCTGACCAACATGGACCAACCTTATCTTTACTAAAAATACAAAATTAGCTGGGCATGGTGGTGCATGCCTATAATCCCAGCTACTCGGGAGGCTGAGACAGAAGAATCACTTGAACCCAGGAGGCAGAGGTTGCAGTGAGTTGAGATTGTGTCATTGTACTCCAGCCTGGGCAACAAGAGCGAAACTCCATCTCAA
>PVKV010001226.1:0-32540 GCA_004027835.1 Alouatta palliata
TCTAAGAGACTGTTTGTTATGATTTCCATTCTTTTGCATTTGCTGAGGAGTGATTTACTTCCAATTATGTGGTCAATTTTAGAGTAGGTGTGATGTGGTGCTGAGAAGAATGTATATTCTGTGGATTTGGGGTGGAGAGTTCTGTAAATGTCTATTAGGTTTGCTTGATCCAGGTCTGAGTTCAAGTCCTGGATATCCTCGTTAATTTTCTGTCTCGTTGATCTGTCTAATATTGACAATGGGGTGTTCAATTCTCCCACTATTATTGTGTGGGAGTCTAAGTCTCTTTGTAAGTCATTAAGAACTTGCCTTATGTATCTGGGTGCTCCTGTATTGGGTGTGTATATATTTAGGATCGTTATCTCTTCTTGTTGCATTGATCCTTTTGCTATTATGTAATGTCATTCTTTGTCTCTTTTGATCTTTGTTGGTTTAAAGTCTATTTTATCAGAGATGAGAATTGCAACTCCTGCTTTTTTTTGCTCTCCATTTGCTTGGTAAGTCTTCCTCCATCCCTTTATTTTGAGCCTTTGTGTATCTTTGCATGTGAGATGGGTTTCCTGGATACAGCACACCGATGGGTTTTGGCTTTTTATCCAGTTTGCCAGTCTATGTCTTTTGATTGGGGGTATTTAGCCCATTTACATTTAGGGTTAATATTGTTATGTGTGAATTTGATCCTGTCGTCATTAATTTCAATTTTTAAAATTTCTCCTTTGATTTCATTGTTTACCTTGGAGTTATTCAGGAGGAAGTTGTTTACTTTCTGTGTATTTGTGTCATTTTGAGAGATTTTCTTGATATTGGTTTCTGTTTTATTGTACTGTTGTCCAAGATTGTGCTTGGTATAATTTTGATTTTTTTGAATTTATTGAGACTTTCTTTATGACTAAGCACATTGCCAATCTTAGAATATGTTCAGTGTAGATGAGAAGAATGTATATTCTGTGGTATGTGTCTATTAGGTCCAATTGGTCAAGCATTGAGTTTTAGTCCAGAATTTCTTTGTTAGTTTAATGTCTTAATAATCTGTCTAATGCTTCAATGGGGTGTTACAGTTTCTCACTATTACCGTGTGCTGTCTAAGTTTTCTCCTAGGTGAAGAAGAACCTGTTTTATGAATTTGGGTTCTCCAATGTTGGGTACACATATACTTAGAATAGGTAAATCTTCTTGTTGAATTGTACTCTTTATCATTGTGGAACATTTTTCTTTGTCCTTGTTGTTGTTGGTTTAAACTCTGTTTTATCTGTTATGAGAATAGTGACTCCTGCTTTCCTTGTTGGTAACTAGCATGGTAGATCTTTCTCCATCCCTTTACTTTGAGCCGGTGAGTCTCATTACATGTGAGCTGGGTCTCTTGAAGGCAGCAGAAGATGGAGTCTTGCCTTTTTATCCAGCTTACCACTCTGTCTTTTGAGTGGGGGCATTTAGACCCTTTCATACTGATACGTGAGACTTTGATCCTGTTATTGTTAGCTGGTTGTTTTCTAGACTTGGTTGTGGAGTTTCTCTATGTTGTCTGTGGGTTATGTCCTTAAATGTGTTTTTGTGGTAACAGGTGTCATCATTTTATTCCCATGTTTATCACTCCCTTAAGGGGCTCTTGTAAGGCTGGTCTAGTTAGTTATAATGCATTTCTTCAGCATTTGCTTGTGTGAGAATGATTTTATTTCTCCTTTGCTTATAAACCTTAGTTTGGCAGGAAATGAAATTCTTGGTTGGAGTTTCTTTTCTATAAAGATGCTGAAAATAGGCCCCCAATCTCTTCTGGCTTGTAAGGTTTCTCTTGAGAGGTCTGCTACTAGCCTGATGAGGTTCCCTTTGTGTGTGACCCAACCCTTCTCTGTAGCTGCCTTTAAGATTTTTTCTTTCATACTGACCTTGGTGAATCTGATGACTATGTGCCTTTGGGATGGTCATGTTGTATAGTATCTAGTAGGGGACTTCTGTATTTCTCTAATTTGCACGTCAACTTCTCTAGTGAGATTAGGGAAATTTTCAGGCACTATGTCCTCAAGTATATTTTCCAAGTTGCTTACTCTCTCTCTCCTTCTCTCTCAGGAATGCCAGTGAGTTGTAGGTTTGGTCTCTTTATAAAATATTCACTAATTCAATCCTCACAACAACCCCATTAGGTACGTATTTTCATTAACCCCATTTAACAGATGAGGAAGTGGAGGCAGAAATATTAAGCGTCTTATAATGACACACAGCTAGTAAGCAGTGGACCCAGGATTATAAACCACGGAGTTCACTTCAGAGTCTGTGTCTGTGCTCTTAACTGTGAAACTCTATCTACTACAAAAGAACTTTTCCAAAAGTAATCCAGAAATTTGACTTTATATTTCACTGGGCAGAGCTGAGTCACAGGCCCACCTCTAAACTAGTCACTGACAAGAAGCATGGAATTGTCATGAAAAGCATAACACTATCAAGATTTGTCACTGAGCTGGATATGGACTCCTATTTTTCCAGCAAAGAGACCCTAAAAAATATAGGAGTAGAGTTCTAGTATCATAGAAAGGGAATGGACATATGGCAAGGAACCAGCCATACCTGCTATGAGGGGCTACCTACAAAAAGTCCAGCTTCTCTAACTCCATTTCCTCTGCTTTCATAAGTTAAGACAGCATTCGATACCATGGTCATCCGTCCATGTATCTGTGCCTCCTCTAACTTGCTTGCAGGCATCCCAAAGATAGGAAAAAAATCTCAAAGATCTGCATATTCTTCACAAGGGCTGGCTTAGGGCCTCGTACGTGAAAAATGTTCAAGAAACATTTGTTCTTTGTAATTGAATTTTCATTCTCAACTCGACTTAATTGGAGAGGTCAACAGTTAGCCACACTCAAGGCAGACAGATAATGCATTTTCACATTGATCTTGCAATCAAATGAATTCTGAAAAACTTCCCTTGCCATGCAAAATAGCATGAAATCACGTATTAACATAGGTCATGCAAAAGCCCAAACTTATTAAATTGTTAGTGCCTTGCTCTTAGCACTCTTGAAGGTAACATTAATGTCACAATTTTATTATGACTTGACATTTCAACTATATTCAAGAGGTATTATATTCAAAGAGACACATTAGAGAGCCATAGACAGAACAGGCTCCATAAAATGCGGGGTTTAGTTCAAAGAGAAGATATGTATCCCCAGCTGGGGTAGAATGAATCAATCTACCATTTCCATGGGCCCAATGTTCCAACCCACAGTGGACAGGTGATTGCAACCTCCAAATACCTGGATTGGGGTTGGCCAAGAGGGCCCCACAGAGTTGTCCACTGAACACATTGTGATACTACCAGCGTCCAGCAGAGACTGGCATTGCCTTCCCCCATCCTGTGACGCAGCAGGACACATGCTTGAGCATACCCGTCATGTGCCTGTGTCCAGGAAGGGAAGAAGCCCCAACCAATGTGACCTGGTGGCTGCAGCAGTCAAGGGGCAGGAGTAAGGAAGAATAGGTTAGGTAGGGGCTAAGTTTGACATGTGGATGAAAATCCATCCCAGAAAGGCAGCAGGGAAGCAGGACAACCGTGAGCTGATGCTTTAAGTCCCTGGCTTATGCTCCATTGTCCCATTGTACTTTACTTACAGAACACAAATCCAAAGATATAATTATTAAGGATTTCAGGGTGGTAACCATAGAAAATTAAATCTCAAACGCTTCTGAACATGGGACTCTGTTTATTATACTTATCACTTGACCTGGCTGTACAGGTATAGTGCCTTGTTTGAATGGAATATTCTCAGTTAAATAAAGCATTAATGAAATTTGTGAATATAATTAGTGAAATTTAATGTTTGGTTTTTCTTATTTTTTAGTGTAGCATAGTGGGTTGAATAGTGTCTCCCCCTCCAAAAAAAAGAGAAAAAATGAACACTGATTTGTGGAGAGGATAAATATCATTTTAAGAAATACTACCATTGACTGGATAAAGAAAATGTGATATATATATACCATGGAATACTATGTAGCCATAAAAAGGAAGGAGATCATATCCTTTGCAGGGACATGGATAGAGCTGGAAACCATAATCCTCAGCAAACTAATGCAGGAACAGAAAACCAAACGCCATATATTCTCACCTACAAGTGGTAGCTAAACAATGAGATCACATGGACACAGGGAGGGGAACAACACACAGTGGGGCCTGTTGGGGGTGAGTGAGAGCTGGGGAGAGCATTAAGGAAAATTGCTAATGCATGCTGGGCTTAATACTTAGGTCGTGGGTTGATAGATGCAGCGGACCACCATGGCACACATTTACTTATGTAACAAACCTGTACCTCCTGCACATGTACCCCGGAACTTTAAGAAACAATAATAAAAAATTTTTTAAAAGATATACTGTCATTTCCTAAGACCTGGTGTTCCATAGATCAGTAGGTTGGCTGTAGTCATTATTCTATTGTACATTTCAAAATAACTAAAAGAATAATTCAAATGTTCCAAGCGTAAACAAAAGATAAATATTTAAAGTGATGGATATCCCAGTTACCGTGATTTGATTACATGAATATATCAAATTATCATATGTACATTTAAAATATGTACAGCTATTATGTATCAATAATAAATTTAACAAATAAATTAATTAAAACTCCAAAAAAAGCCATACAAAAAGAAATGCTAACATTCCAAAAGCTTACTGAATGAATAAGCTTATTTAATGAAATGGTGGAAGACATTGAACAAGGGGGGTAATTGCTCACTGCACAAGTGTTCATCCCATGACCTTATTTAGTCGTTTCTCCCCTCTGTGTATGCTATGTTGACTTTGGACTTACCTGGTAGGCAGGTAGTAAGGAGCTATTTAGCACTTTTTTTTTTTTGGGACGGAGTCTTGCTCTGTCACCAGGCTGGAATAATCCCGGCTCACTGCAGTCTGCACCTCCCAGGTTCAAGCGATTTCCCTGCCTCGACCTCCCAAGTAGCTGGGACTACAGGCACACATCACCATGCCTGGCTAGTTTTTTGTATTTTAGTAGAGACAGGATTTCACCATGTTGGCCAGGATGATCTCAATCTCTTGACCTTGTGATCCACCCGCCTTGGCCTCCCCAAGTGCTGGGATTACAGGCGTGAGCCAAAGGGAAGAGTGACACAGTCCAGTTTATATCATAAATGGATCTCTTTGGTGGCAGGGTGAAAGAGAGATTCAAGGAAGTAGAGTTTTTAGGCATGCAAAGCAATTCAATTCTAGATCAACTATTACTGAAAATGGCATTGTAGCATGGTAGTTAAATATGTGGGCTCTTTACTTAGATATAAGTCCATTCAAATTCTACTTCTGCCATGTATGCAGTATCTAAACTTGAGCCAGTCACTTGGCTTCTCTAAGTTTCAGTTTCTTATCTACCAAAACAAAATATTTACAACAGGGTTCTTATGAAGTTTGATTGCAAAGGAATATATGAAGCACTTAGCACAGTGCCTGGCTCATTACCTACAGCTATTATTATTATTACCATATGGAATGGGTTATTTGTTTCCCTTCCCACCTCCATGCTTATGTCCTTTCTAAAAGCACTGTGCTTCCAACACAGGGAAGAGGGACATGTGCTTGTCCACCCTCATCAATCGGCCTCTCTCCCTCTGTAACCCACAACTCTTTAAAAGCAGAAGGAATGGCTACTTATTCCTTCCCCTACTTTATAATCTGATTCTTCTACCTAAAGGCAGCAGCTGTCAGATATGGAGTAGCAGCTTACCCACTTTACAGAAGAAACTTCTGATTGAGTCCAGAATATGTGAAAACAATTCAGAAAAGTCCACTTTCAGTCCATAGCTTAATTTTAAATGTATTGTCTTGCTAAAGAAATAATCTCAATCATTTATTCATTCCATCATTCTTTCATCCTCCATTGCCCTGGGTCAAAAATCCTATTTAAAGAAGAACTAAAGGATGATCATTTAAAGGAGAAGTAAAAATACATTCTTTTAATATTTGTAGTATATTGTCCTTACAGAAAAGTTAATTTATCATTGTTATAATAATGTAATAAGGAATGGAATTTATGAAAATCTCACTTATAGTTTACTTATTAGGACATGAGTGATTTTGGAGGGAACAACAGAAAGAATTATACTTTGGAAGCACCAAAAGTGGCTGGCACTTTTTGGAAATATCTAGAAATTAGAATAAAAGAAAGTGTTCATCAAGGCAAAAACTCCAGAACGATGTTCTTCCAACAGTGGAATGGTTAAGACTATGAACTTTGAGTCAGACACACCAGATTTGCTTGTCTGTAAAGAGTGGGAGATTTGGGGATCGAACTGACAACTGTGGGAGGCTGTTCTGAGCACTTGGGATTGCACAGCCAGGCCCACTGAGTGACGGATGGTCAACTGAGGGGCAGGTGCAATGCTCCATGGCCTCCTTGGCCCCTAACAGTCAGTTAGAGAAATTGGTGCTGGACTAGAGCAGGAGATAGAGATGCAGGTGGTCTCTAGAGTGCTACTCTTCAAACTTAAACATGCATATGAATCACCTGGACATCTTGTTAAAATGCAGTCTGATTCAATAGTCTGGGGTATGGCTTGAGATTCTGTACTTCTAATAAACTCCCTGGTGATGCCAATGCTGCTGGTCATGGGTCACACTTTGAGTAGCAAGAAAATGTGCTCTGTTGAACTCTCCCGTTGTGACTGCCATCACAACCTCTCCACCTTCTTCTTTTGAAGTTGCTCCCTTGTTCTCTTTCTTTTTTGTCAAAGCACTGCCATATTCTTAATCCTGAGTGCCAGTGCTGTAATATCAGAAAAAAAATAGGTGCACATTTTTATCATGTGTGACACTCATTGTATCCATTAGCACTGGGTGTTCAGTGCTCTGCATTGCTCCAAGCCCTGGGAGCACACAGAATACTTGGCCCCTACCCTCCAAGGAATAAAAAAACCATCAGTGACTATTCACCAGTAATCATTTATTGAGTGCCCTCTATTGGTATTCTTAGAATGAGAGAACTCACAGGGAAGACCAAAACCATTGAAACCTTGTTAACCTTTCTGAGTCTCAGTTTTCTCAGATGTGGAATATGGATACCAACACATATCTCAAAGACTTACTTCAGGGTGAAATGAAATGAATGTAAAGTCCCTAGTAATCGCTAGTTGGTGAATAGTTGTAATCCTTTCCTTTTAGTTCTATTAGGTTGTGGTACAGACACAGGTACATGAACAGAGTTTCAACTGGGAAAATCTTGGCCTGTGGTCTGAGGCCATGGGTATTCTGACAAAGGAAAGCATCAGAATAAGGGTTTTCAGGGACTCTCAGGAACCTAAATCACTAAGAGGCACCCAGCTCTTGTGGAGCTCTACCCTTCTGTAAATCATAGTCTTATATTACCACACCTTCCTGGTGGCCTTGCGTTCTTTAGTAATGCAGAGTCTCTTCCCTCAGTTTCCAGTGAATTCAGATTCCAGGGAATTCTCAGTGGAAATAAGTCTTATTCTCCCAAGAATTCTTTTTTTTCTGTTCTGCCTCTGAAACCTGTTCTATTCCTGGTTGGGGAGTATCAGGAGCCCCTGTCTAATGCACATGGTGACTCTGCACTGACGTAGCCTTGCTGCTTGCCCTGCTCACCTGGTGCTCCAGTTTTCACAAACTTCTGCATTCTGCATGAAATCCAGGTCTCCGCTTCGTACCCATAGCTGGGTCTCTTTCTTTCCCATTCCATTTCTAATAAATATTTATGGAGTGCTTACGGTCAGCTAGGCATCGTGGTAGGTGTAAGAGCTACCTGCCATTCTCCCACTCTTTACATACAAGCAAATCTGGTGTGTCTGACTCAAAGTTCATAGTCTTAACCATTGCATTGTTGGAAGAACATCATTCTGGAGTTTTTGTCTTGATGAACACCTTCACCTTCCAGAAACATAAGAGGATTTTATTTCATAGGCCCCTGGAAATGAAGCAAGGCCTTGTGACTTCCATGATCCATCCATTTTGAGCAGAAGTGATGTGTGTTACCTCCATGTGGAAGCATTTGAGAGATGGTGTGAGATTCTTTATGCCTCTTCTTCCTCCTTCCTCAGTAAGTGTGGAAGTCCTGTTGTGTTGACAGTGTCATGACATGGTATAGCCTCCTTCAGCCTGAGCCTCTGAATATATGTGAGGTGAGAATCTCTCCTGTCAGCCTGTGTTATACATGTAGTTTGAGCATAAAACAAACCCCTGTTGTTCAAAACCACTGAGCATTGAGAGTCTTTCATATTGCAGAATGACCAAGCCTACCCTAATTAATATGGCATCATTCCAAGCACCTCCCTTTTACAATTTAGTAGGAGGAATATGTGCAATAAGTATATAAGCAAAGAAATATGTAAAATATTAGAAAATGATGAGTTCCATAAAGAAAATAATACTGGGAAATTGGAGGTAGAGTGACTTGGGGGTTGCTACTTACACAGCAGTGCTCAGAGACTCCTTGCAGAAAGGGTGGTAGCTGAACTGATGAGGCGTAGCCACATAAAGATTTAGAAAAAGGAACTCTGGCAAAGGAAACAGAAGTCTGAAGGTTCGAAGCAGATTGGATTGATCGTGTGTACTGTTCACTCTGGTTACTTTTGATAAGCAGACTGTATGTGAGCAAGAAAGGAAGCAGGGAAATCAGTCAGGAGGCTATTGTGACAGAACAAATGAGAGATGGGGCATTAAGACGAAGCTTTTAGTAGTGAAGTTGCTGAAAAGTGACCTGACACAGGATCTGTTCTGGAGATGTCAGTAACAGAACTTGCTGACAGATTGGCTGTCGGTAGCGGAAGGAAAGAAAAATCAAAGGTCATCTCCCAGGTTTTTGGTCTGAGAAACTCAGTGCTGTTTAGTAAAATGGTAAAGGGGAGGTCAGGAGCCGGTTTGGGAGTGAAAAATCAAGAGTTTGGTTGTAAGCATGTTAGGTTTGAGACGGCTACTTGCAGTCGAGTGGAGCTATCAGGCCAGCAGTTAGACATGTGCATCTGGAACTCAGAAGAAGCCTTATTTGGAGACAGGGTTGGGAGAATCAGGGAGCATACAGATGACAATTGAAGCTTAAGACCATTTTGAAGATAGCATAGAGAAGACAGGCAAGAGCAGAGAACTTGAACATTTAAAATTTGGACAGGAAAGAACAGGTCATCAGGCAGACTGAGAGCTGAACTTTACCTAGGAAGGTAGGAGGCACGTTGCTTCAAGAAAAAAAAAGATGACAATTTGTGTCAAACATGGCTAGAAGTTCAAATATGATGAACAGAGAGACTTAGCCATTAGAATACCTAGCATGGAAGTTATCAGTGACCTTGATAAGAGCCATTTCAGGAGTGAAGACTAAAGGGGATGTGACAAAGTAGAGATCTAGACAGCTTTTCCCAGGTGTTTCAGTGTAAAGACAAGCAGAAAAATGGGGTAGGAGTAGGGTCCCTGTGTATGAACCTCTGCCTTGACGACCTGTGTAACATCTCACGCCCTCCAATTCTGGTTAGACTTGCACCCCCATCTTGCTATTTGTAGACTCCCTATGAGCTTGAGTCTTCTCTTGAATCCTGTCCCCAAGACTGGGAATGTATACCTGCCAGAGAGAACACCCCGCGAACAAATTTCTCCCTGCCACAATCTCCACATAAAGTAACAGTAAACCACAGGCTCAGAAGAGATATGAATAAAGGGAGAAAGAAGAAATAAATAAATCTGTTCTTCACAAACTCAGAAAGTGTCTATACACTTGATGGCAGCCAGTGATAATTCTGGATCCCCAAAAATCATGGCCATCAAGATGAGTGTATGGTGGGAAAGTCACCTCATCAGCCATCAAGGTGACAGATGATCACAATGCTGGGGGATTATTTAAATTTAATGATTAAATTATTAAATACAATAAATTCAAATAAATTCAATTGTTACATACAATACAGTCACATGGTTCAAAATTCAAAACGTAAAATGGATGCACAGTGATTCTCCATCTGATCCCTGTTTCCTACCTTCCAGTTCACTTCTCCCAAAGAAACTCATGTTATTATTTTCTTGTCATTCTTCTGTATGTACATGCACATTCTTCCCACCCTCCACCTCTTGACACAAGTGGCATTTTACCCACATGCTATTCTGCATCTACAGAGCCAGAAATCTGCCAACATGGAGAGAAGTAGGTTTCTGCAAGTCACTAACAGCTTCTGAATTTATAATAATTTTTTTTTTAGAAAAGCAGTTGTTTCTTAGGTAGTAAGCATGATAAGTAGGGTCTAAATTGAGTTCTTATGTGTCTGGAGTGTCTGTTGAATACAGTTGACCTATGAGGGGCAGAAGATACCTGGGAGAATAAATGTAGGAGATGTGACATTTGTGCCTAAGCATTCTGACACAAGTTCCCAGGGATGTCATGGAACCTTATCATCACTGATGTATCCACTTGTCATCATCCCTTCCCTTTCAGAACTTCTAGGAAAGCCCTGCCCTCCTGCCAGCACACCCTTGGCTGGTTTAGGTCCTTGGCTGGCTCTCTCTGAAGTTAATCAGCTGCCAGAATCACCACCTGTCCGCTGTCATAATTGGCCTTGTATTGCAAAACGCCTCCCTCTTGGCTTGCCATTCTTGCAATACTTCCATCAGCATTTACCATGGACCCAGGTCCCCATTATCCCAGTTTGATGTCCCACTTCCCACTGCTTGCCTGAGTCCCTCTCCAAGCAGGGGGCATGTACCTTTTAAATATGAACCAATTCTAATATATAAAAACATAGAGCCTGGTTTTTAAAATGACCACCTGACTCACCAAGAGAAGAGAAGCTCATTTCCTTTCTTTTTTTTTTTTTTTTTTTTTTTTTTAGGGAAAACTTGAAAGCTTTTTATTTGATAACTAGTAGAGGATAATGATGCCTACTTATTATTCTTTTTTTTTTTTTAATTCTTTTTTTAAAATTCTACTTTAGGTTCTGGGGTACATGTGCAGATTACCCACGATTGTTGCAACAGGTACACACATGGCAGTGTGGTTTGCTGCCTCCATCACCCCGTCACCTACATCTGGCGCATTTTCAAATGGTTCCCTGCTGTTTTAACAGCACTGTGGGACTCTGGAAGGACCCTGCCGGTTGTGACGCAGGGGCCGGGGCGCTCTCGAGCGTTGGAGAAAGCGCAGAGAAGGCGGGTCCTGTCTGAGGTCTGGCAATCCGGGACACCGCTGGGCGCCCAGGCCCGAGCGCCCATGGCAGCACCAAGCCCGCACTCCTGGAGCACCCCAAGCTCTCCAACGCCATGGCCAGGGCACTGCACCAGCACATTATGTTGGAGCGGGAGCGCAAGCGGCAGGAGGAAGATGTTGACAAGATGATGGAACAGAAGATGAAGGAAGGACAGCAGGGAAGGAAGAAAAAAGAGATGTAAGAGAGAATGTCGCTAGAGGAGACCAAGGAACAAATTCTGAAGTTGCAGGAGAAACTTTCGGCCCTACGGGAAGAGAAGCACCAGCTTTTTCTGCAGCTCAAGAAAGTTTTACATGAGGAAGAAAAATGGAGGCGAAAGGAACAGAGTGACCTGACCACCCTAACATCAGCTGCATGCCAGCAGAGCCTGAGTGTTCACACAAGAACTCATATCCTCAGCATGCAGGGGAGCCCTGGAGGACACAATCGCTGGGGCACCCTCATGGCAGCTGACAGAGCCAAACAAATGTTTGGACCCAAGTGCTTATGACCCACCACTACGTGGACTCAGCAGCTGCTTTTGCAGGGACACCAGAGCATAGACAATTCCACGGCAGTCCTGGTGGTGCCTGTGGGACTGCTTAGCTCTCACCTCACTGTGGGCCCACACAGCCAGCTTATAGTCCTAGTCAGCCCCTCCGTGCTCCTTCGACGTTCCCTGCAGTGCAGTACCTATCTCAGCCACAGCCACAGCCACGGGCCTAAGCTGTGCACGGCCACTTTCAGCCTACTCAGACTGATTTCCTCCAGCCTGGTGGTGCCCTGTCCTTGCAAAAGCAGATGGAACATGCTAACCATCAGACTGGCTTCTCCGACTCATCCTCTCTGCTCCCCATTCACCCCAGGCTCTGCATACAGCCCCTGAGCTCCTTGCTTCCCACCAGCTCCCTGTGCATATGCAACAACCAGCAGGTAAGTCAGGCTTTGCAGCTACCAGCCAACCTGGCTCTCCACCCCCTTCATCCAACACGGCCAGAACCCATGATTCTACCACAAGTGACCATTAGATTATATCTTCAGCACTATGCCCCCCACCCCACCATGGGTGATGGTACCCCCTGTGTGTCCCAGGAACAATAAAATCTACTTGCCACTTCCCCGACCAAAAAAAAAAAAAAAAGTAGTACAGTGCCTGAATAGCTCAGTCATCACAGAAGCAAGGAAGGCAGTTTTATATTTGACCTAGTAACAGAAATTGTAATTGGAAATCAACTTGAGATACTTAGAACAGCTACTTATAATCTTGTCAGTTAACATTTGTGCATCACTTTACTCTTTATGAAGCACTTTTATGTACACTGTCATAATACATTAGGGAGCGATGGTGACTCCAAGCAGAGAAAAAAAAAACTATTATTTTATTGCCTAATCTTAGAAACAGGGAGGAAACAGATTCTTTCAAAGGAGAATATCAAAGTAGACCACAGAGCTAAGCACAAAAGAAGCAGCATTATCATTGCCAAACTCAGAGAGGCTGAAATGAAAATATTGCCAATTCAAGAATTCAGGAGAGACACATCGTGGGAACAGGGTCAAACCAAAATGAGGGCCTATCACAGAATGTTCAAGATTGAGGGCTGTTGAACAACTGTATGGCCAGAGTAGGTTTTTAGTTATTTTATTTACCATATAGGTGATACATAGCTTTGTATTAAAATATAGCAACTGCAGCTAAACCAAAAGAAAATAAGCAGTATATTTTAGGCTTTTCTGCCCAGTGTCATTGATGGCCACAATCTGGGGGAGAGTTGCCTGAAGTTTGTCTGCACTAACGCCCCGATTTGTTTCTTCTTTCCTTTTTCCCTGAGGAAAAAAAAAATCTTACTAGTTCCCTATCTGGTCTGCTCCTTCTTCCAGTAGTTTGGGAATAAACATTCTCCTAGCTGTTGATGACTCAGTAATGGACTTGACTGACGGTAGCTGCCTCTCCTGGATAGTTGGTATTCATAGCTGTCTCTTGTCTCAAAGGCAACAGTATATTCATGTAAATTGTGAAAGAATCTGGCTTGATTAATTTGATGGCAATGAGTGCCAAGTACAATCGTAATTCGTAACATCTGCTGATTCTGAATCGCCGATTTTGAATAAATATTTCGCTTTTGGTGCTTTTCCTGAAGAGTCTTAAGGGACTGACTTCTACACATCTTCATGTGTCCACCTCTACCCACACTGCATTTGCCTATTAGGTTTCCTTGCATGCAGTAGGTACTCAATACATGTTTACTGACTGAAAGTTCTCTTTCTTAGAGGATAGTGAGGCTCCACTTTTGAACTGGCTGATTCAGTCGGCTTTGTCTTCCAATATGAAAACATGTCCTGATGAGAAAGAGAAAGATGAATTGTTGAAGACAGTTCTCCCCTTTGAGAGTAAATATGTGGCAATGTGTGAAGGTTCATGGCATGGCTAAAATGTGATGAATCTGATTGTGTGTGGGCTGTGTGTGTGTGTGTGCCTGTGGGTACACATGGGCATTATTTATTCCCAGACTATAGGACATTCCCACTATATGCCCCTTTTACCAGAAGAAAGCACTTGGGATTCTTTCTTCTCTGACAGTATTCATGTCAAGACTCCCCATTCTCCAGAATTTTTATCTATTTTATGACAGTTGTGCTCATATGCCTCAATTGAAAATTGATCTCAGTCTTAGAGAAAAACAGACTCAGGCCAACCTAGGCAGGACATCAGCAAAAAGTGATCTTTCTGAAATGAAGATCGGGGGAATGAGAGCAGGAGAGCAGCCAAGGAGATTAATACTGGCCTCGCACTTCTGGAACATGGTTGAGGGACTTTCTCTGGAAAGTTCTAACAGTGTTAAGTCAGCCCAGAGATGAGGTGAGAGGCAGGTATGGAGGCAATAGAGGAAAATAAGTGCAAAAAGAAACTGAATTAGAGGAAGAAAAGAAGAGAGGGGAATTCTAAGTGGAAATCAACCAATGGAAACAGTACAGATTTATCAGTAGCCAAACAAATGTTTGGACTTTTCCTAGGTGGCTGTAAAAGAGTACCTACCTATCCACCTGCCCACCCATCTATTCATCTATCCCGCCTTTTTCCGAAAGGATTTAAGCTAGTTCCATAAAGTGTATGTAATGATATGGTATAAACTATAATTAGGCAAAATTGCAGAGAAACACAAGGATGGGGACAAAAATGAAGCCATGAATGGGGCTGGCCACACACGCTTACTATGGCTGGATCATGTGCCTGTCTAAGGAACTGCCTGCGACAGTGAGAACCAGTGATACACATAACTAGAGTGAGAATCTTGCTGAACCTGCAGTCTTGGCCTGTGGCGTGTACCTTCCTCTCCAGATCTGCCTCTGTAATTATGTCTTGCTTGGACTCAGCCACACTCAGTTGGGCTTTGTGGGATGGCCTCTATATGCAATGAGTAGCAGGAGGAAGCTGGCCTAAATGTGTGTGTTTGTCAGTATCATATATGTTAAAAGCCAAATGCAAAAATTGCTTCACTTGCATAAGGCGAATTAAAGAAAGAACCTGTCCAACTATAGAAAAAAAAAAACCTTGTCAGAGGGTATAAAACAGCAACATTAATTTTTTTCAAAGCTCAAAAAATAGCAGATTTTAACCTTTTTTTTTTTTTTTAGTTAATTAAAAAAAAACCATGATTGAAAAGTGTGTTGACAGAGCCTATGAGGTTCTTTTCTTATCTGACATCTCCCTCTACTGACAGTACCTTCTCTCACTTTTCCTTTGCAACACAGCAGGGAAGTCCTTTGAAAGTGACATGCCTGTGAAATGCCTTTGTGTCCTGGTTCACAGATTGGAGAAGGACCAGGTTTTGTGGGGGAAGATCATAGGTTCCTTCTGGGTCCTGGGGAATTGGAGCCTTCTAAGTTCAATCAGCAATAGGATTCATGTGTCTGGAGCTCAGAAGAGAGACCTCAGACAAAGACAGAAGTGAGAGAGTGGCCAGTAAGAGCAGATGAAAGGAAAGAGGAGGAGGAGGAGGATGCCCTGACCTTGAGAGTCTCTCACACATAAAGGCCAGGCAGATGGGAAGGAGCAAAACAACATACGTTCAAGTCATTCATTCCTGTGAATGCTTTTGCACAGCATTTCCTACTGGGGGCCATCCATCTTTGACTTACATAATCCCAGTATTGGGAAACTTGCTCTTTCATTGCTGTTTGACAATTCTTATTGTTAGAAGGTTATTACTTTAGATGAGCTGGAAGAATCTAGTTCCCCACCATTTCCATCCTTTTTTCTCATTCTGCTGTTCAGTGTGATAAAGATAGAATCTGTCATCTCACACGTTTACACAACAAATGCTTCCCCATGAAAATCTCATGAGACAAGCATGGGTAAATGTTTAAATTGCCCGGTTCAACACCTTTTTCCCTACCCTCTCCCACCCCATTGTAAGCCCTTGAGAACAAAGACTGTGTCTTATTCCCCTCCCCACCAGCCTCCAGTCTATCAGACATTTCAGGGACTGTTTTTATGTAATAAGTGCTTCTTGAGCATAATCTATTTAGACATCACCTCAATTGAATGAGTAACAAACTATTATCAGCCCCATTCATAGATAAGAAAACAGTTTTAGAGAGAGATATAACTTGTACAATGCCTTTTAGGAACTGTATGGTCGAGCTTGACTTGGACACCGTGTTTCTCTGATATTGAGGCTTGGGGCAGTTAAATCAACGTGATCTTAACGCTTTTGCCAGCTAGACACCATGAGGCACAGAAAAAGACCACAATAGTGTTCACTGGATTGGATTAATCTGTGATAATACCTACTTGAAAATTGGTAACGTGAAGTCCAGAGCGTATAGATGAAACAGGAAAGATGGTCTCTAGACCCAAGCTTCTCCTCCACTGAAGTGACTGACTCTTCCTTATCTCGGCATCAGCTCCCATAAAGCAGCCCCCATCCCAGCTTGCTCCACCAGCCTCAGTCAGCAGTCAGTACTGACTAGAACCCTTCTATCTGGCTCCATCCATGGCCCCGTCTCCCTCCAGCCCTCACACCAAGCCTCCTCCATACAGGGTTTCTATTGCCCTAATGGTTTGATCAGTACTTTCAGCTCCCATCATTCTAGATTCTTTCAAAGAGCAACAGATTCCTGCTGGTTATATTTTGGATGTAATGGGCTTGAGCTCCCCACTAACAAGGTCTGTAACCTTGAGTAAGTTATGTACCTCCTTTGAGCCCTGAGTTTATTGTCTTTAAAATAATGGGCCAGGCATGGTGACTCATGCCTGTAATTCCAGCACTTTGGGAGGGTAAGGTGGGAAGATCACTTGAGGCCAGGAGTTCAAGATGCCAGCCTGAGCAACATAGTGAAATCCCATCTCTACAAAAACTTCAAAAACAAAAATATTAGCCAGGCATAGTGATGTGTGCTTTGTACTCCCAGCTACTTGGGAGGGTGAGGTGAGAGGAAGTCACAGGAGATTAAAGCTGCAGTGAGCTACAATCATGCCATGGCACTCCAGCCTGAGTGACACAGCGAGACCCTGTCTCTGTTTAAAAAATAAATAAAATAGGAATGAGAACTATTACTTGATGGCATGCCGTGACTTTAACTAAAAGTGTAAGTTAAATGTGAAATAGACTGTAATCCCAGCACTCTGGGAGGCCGAGGCGGGCGGATCACGAGGTCGAGAGATCAAGACCATCCTGGCCAACATGATGAAACCCCATCTCTGCTAAAAAATACAAAAATTAGCTGGGTGTGGTGGCATGCGCCTGTAGTCCCAGCTACTCAGGAAGCTGAGGCAGGAGAATTGCTTAAACCCAGGAGGCGGAGATTGCAGTGAGCCGAGATTATGCCACTGTACTCCAGCCTAGCTCCTGGAGACAGAGCAAGACTCTGTCTCCAAAAAAAAAAAAAAAGTTCAAAAGAGTGTTTGCCCTACCACCTATCTACTCTATGAGTCTGTAGATGGAAATTTAAAAATTTGTGATTGCTCTTTCAACTTGGAGAAGATGAACAATGAGAGGAAATAGAGACAGCAAAGAAAGAGAGAAGTTACAGGAGTAAGAGGACAGATAAAATGCATATCGTGGAAGCCATAGAGAGAGTATGACCCTTCGTTCCTGTTTCTGATTGGATGATCAAGAATCTCTGTCTTGCCTTTGGCAAAGAGATACAAGGAACTTTCGAGGCTTATTTCTATAGAATGCAGGGATAGAGACAGATGGCAGAGAAATAAAACAGCAAGGTCACAGGAAATGAAGGCAGTTATTGATGACTGTGTGTGAATTTTGGCAGGAAGAAAAGTAGAGGAGAGGGCAGCAATCCCAGGGCACTGGGTTTATGGCAACTAGATGACAGATAAATGCTCGCAGAATCAGTGGCTGAGGCAGCAGCTGAGTGAGTGAGCAAAGATGCTTGGGGTTTCATGAAATGCATTTGATAACATTGGTGATATTATGGGTCCGTGGCATTTCTAAGCCTTTTTAGTGTTAGTAGTGGGAGAAACATTGGAAGAACGATACAACATTCTTGTCCCACACACAAGACATCCAAGGGCCGAGAACATAAGGTAAAAATCCTTTCACCTGCTACCATCTGCTGCTCTCTAAACTGCCAAACTTTTTCTCAATGCCCTCCAATAGTATCAGACCCAAAATAAGGTGTTAAAGATGACGCAAGAAACCCAGTTTTTGATTGGAAGCCGATCATCAAAGATTTGGAGATGCACGATGGGCAGCTCTGAATATATAAATCCATTCGGAAACATCTCCTGAGATTCTTACAGTCAGTTGAAGTTGACTAAAGATTTATCTATCATTTTCCCTCAGCCCATTCCCTGGATCCCGACCTCTACTCCCTCAGTACTGTAGGGTAGGCAGAAATAGCATAAGCTTTCTATGGATGGGGTGGTGAGTACCACGCTGACCATTTAGGGTAGATCAAGACTTCTGACATTTTAATATGCAAGAGAATCATCTGGGGATCCTGGCCAAATGCAGTCCATTGCTAATGTAATGTGGGATGGGCCTTCATTCTCTGCTTTTAGACATCTCCCAGTGGATGCAGCTGCTGTGGCTACCCGGCATGAGTGTGATGGGCCATCCTCGAGTGGCAAGGCTGTAGCATATCTAACACTGGTTTGCCCACACCTGCCCTTGTGACATCTGGTGGGTGACTGAGGCACTTTTGTGTCAGTTCAGCTTTAGGACTGATTTCCTCCCTCTCCCACCCTGTCCATCAAGCTTGCCCAGGAAAATGCAATGAAAAAAAAATTTAATAGTAGCATCTGATTGCAATCCTGAAGTCACAGCTTAGAGGTGTTTTCCCCCAGTTTTCTAGGGGAACAAGTAATGGTGTTTTTTCTTCTTTTCTGGATCCCAGAAGCCTTGCTTTTTGATCTTCATGGCTTGGCATGGATCCACTTTTGTTGATTTGGCATTTCTTCTGTGGATAAACTTTCTGGCTTTGGAAAAAGCCTCCTTCTTTTATGAGGCATTTTTAACCTGCAGGATCTCCATTTAGCTTAATTGGCATATTTATGTATTGAGATGGGTGCCTAGAGAGCTTGGGCCACAGCATCTTTTGTATAAATCGAAAAAAATGAAATGAGCTGTTCTCACAGTTGTGTGCCCTTCAGTCATGGAGTGCGCTAAAAGTCTCATCATTTACAGGCTGCAAAAGCTCAGGAAGATCAATAGACATAATGCAACCCGGAGCTGTTCGGCAAAGCAAAACTCGGGGTTTTCAAAGCCCGGTGACTTCGGGAGCTGGGCCATTACTGATTCCCTTTTCAATCTTTCCTGGACCTTCATTCCCTGTCTGTGTTAAGGAATGGTCTTCTCGACTCCTGATGAATCATCCTCCTAAGGTTATGCCAAGAGCCTTCTCCTGAGGGTCGGACAATTTGTAACCTCTGGGGAGCTGACTGCTCCCGGCCAGCCCCCTCTGACCACAGCCCGGCTGCAGACCGTCACTTTTCAGGTCACTTCTGAAGCCCAGCATGCTTTGAAAGCAAGTGTGGGAATTGATTCTTATTAGTTTAATATAGCTATGGCTAATGGCTTATAGATTTTTATATAGTCTGGCCCTGCTAGGCATGTCTATTAAGTCTCTATTATGGTTGATGGAGGAGAGAGAAGGTCAAAGGGCCTGGGACAAATGCATGGCTTTCCTCCAAGCCAGACTGAGAAATGTCTTCTTAATAAGAGTTCTTATGACCTCCTGAAGACTTGAGAGAGAAAGAAGGCCCTTTTGGTGGATTCTAGGGGAATTTGGCTCCAAAGCTCAGGAATGCATGTCTCACAAGAGGCAAAGGTAGTGTATCAGATAACACAAATTCCCTGCTGTGATGAATTAATGAAGACAAATGCAGGTGAACCAGCTGCCCTTGGAGTTTTCAGCTCAACAACAGTGGATTGAAGAGCAGCCCCGAAAAAGCTACGTCTCACACAGGAATGGAAAACCAAATACCGCATGTTCTCACTTATAAGTGGGAGGTAAACACTGAGTATATATGGATGCAGAGAAGGAAACAACAGACGACAGGGCCTACATGAGGGTAGAAGGTGGGAGGAGGATGAGAACTGAAAAACTACCTATGTGGTACCATGCTTATTATCTGGGTAACAAAATAATATGTACACCAAAACCCTGCAACATGTGATTTACCTGTGTCACAAACCTGCACGTGCACCCCTGAACCTAAAATAAAGGTAATAATTAATTAATTAAATAAATGGAAAAAAAACTATGTCTACCAGAAACTGTAAAGGTGAACTTATTTTGAAAAAGAGCCTTTGCAGATGTATAAATTAAGGATCTCAAGATGAGATCATCTTGGATTATCTGGGTGGGCCATAAATCCAACAACAAATGTGCTTTGAAGACAGACACAGGGGAAGTGACAATGTGCAGATGGAAACAGAGATTGGAGCAATGCATCTGCAAGCCAAGGAGCACCAAGGAGTAGCAGCAAACACCAGAAATGAGGCAACAGGCATGGAACAGATTCTCCCTTAGAGCCCCAGAAAGAACCAGTCCTGCCAACATCTGGATTTTGGACTTCTGGCCTCTTGAACTGTGAAAGAATACAATTCTGTTGTGAAGCCACCCAGTTTGTGGCAATTTCCTAGCAGCCCTAGGAAACTAATTAAATGACCAACTACCCAGGCTGCTGTCTCCTTCCTCCAAAGCCAACCCTGGAGAAACCCCAGAACCAAGAGGAAGCAAGAACTCTAGAAACTAGTGATAAAAAAAAAAAAAAATGCAAGGTGCCCCTAAATAGACAAGGTTGTCTTGTTTTGTGCTAGAATAGATGGGTGGCTACAGCTGAGAGGAAGGGTGACCCGAGGCAATAGTGAAAAGAGGAATTGCAGAAAGGCTGATTAAATTCTACACAGGTCTCTTACCTAGGTTACTTGGGGCAATGACCAATTGACTCATTTTTTTCTTTTTCTTTTTATATTTTATTTGTTCTCTCTTTTTTCTATCATCTTCTCACCTTAAAAAGAACTATGTGCCCATTAATGTTTAATGTAAATTAGACACTTCGTGAGAGTGACTGACTCTTTACTGCAAAAAATCCCTGCAATTGTCCACAGTTCCTCTGCCAGTGTCCACAGGGTAGTTTGGATATAGGCACTAAGCCTTGTAGGAAGAGGACATTGAATGAAAAGGGACACAAGGCTGAGTACTGCTCTGCTCTCCTTCAATCACAGAGCTATTGCTGACAACCAAGAGGGGAGACTCCCTCCCCACAGGGCCCCTTCTCCCTGTGTTTTCAGTGATGCAACCCTGACCAAAGGAGCTGCATAGTGAGTTGGCATCAAACAGCAAAGATCAACAGTGGTTCTGTGGGTGCACGGGGCTCCACCCTGGGACTCAACCCTCCCCTCTCCTCCGACTCACCTGAAGTCACACAGATGCATCCTTCCTATTTCATCTAAAGTAGAATTGTGGAAATAAGAATAAAAAATGAATGTTAAAAATGCTTGGCCGGGCACAGTGGCTCATGCATGTAATCCCAGTACTTTGGAAGGCTGAGGTGGGCAGATCACGAGTTCAGGAGTTCGAGACCAGCCTGGCCACCATAGTGAAACCCCATCTCTACTAAAAATACAAAAAATTAGCCCGGTGTGGTGGTGGGCACCTGTAATCCCAACTACTTGGGAGGCCGAGGCAGAAGAATCACTTGAACCCAGGAAGAAGAGGTTGCCATGAGCTGAGATCGCACCATTGCACTCCAGCCCAGGCAACAGTGTACGACTATCTCAGGGAAAAAAAGTGCTTAAGATTAGAGAAGATATTAGATATATGAAACAAGGGCAAGAAATAAAAAAGGAACCAAGTGAAAGCTTTACTATTCTAAATAGAGAACACAAGAGATAGAATAAATAATAGGATCAATATAACTGAAGAATGAATCAGTGAGTTGGAAGATCAGTGTGTAATAAATACAGTAGACAATATTTATTGTCTACTGATACACATGAAGAGCCTGTGTAAATCCAAAAAAAAAAAAAACAAAAAACCTAACCCTCCAAATTTTAAATATGCTAAGGATATGGACAAGAATTTCCAGCAGAAATGCAAAAGTCCAATAAACATTTTAAAAATCCAACTTACTAGTAATACGTTAAAATAAAGCAATGAAATATTATCTTTTAATCCCAAACTAGAAGAGGTAAAGCAATTACAGTGGTCAATTTTGGATGTCCTCGATAACTGTTGAAATACAAATACCATTAAAACAGTCACAGTTGTTATCAGTGATCAGATTTTAGTGTAATACCTGAAACTGAGGCTTGATAGAAAACAAGAGAGAAGGCATGAGTGCATGGGCTACATAGGGAGATGAGAGCAGGCGTCACCCAGGAGGGGCAGTGAGATAGACACTCTCATGGTGTACAACCTCCCTGGAGAGCAATTTTAAAATATGAATCAAGATGTTTTGATCTATGAGTAGTGCAGAGATCTGTAAGAAATGTGCACAAAAATATGTGGGAGCCATTGACTTCCAACCTCTGCTCTTTCAGGGGAAATATTCCTTAACTCCTCTCTTGCTGCCCTCAAAGGCAAAGCCTCTTCATCCTCCCCCTCTGGAACTCACTGTAACCGTTCACATTGTTCAAGCTTTGCTAAACTCCAAGAAGAGTGGCTGCCTTCTGGGTGGTGAGGCAGAAAGGAGGAGGGTGTCTGCATTCCCGATGGCAGTGGTCATCATACAAGCCTTGTCTTGTCTACATTTGGTTTTTTTTTTTTTTAATATCAAAATATATACCCCTTATCTGTTTAAGCCTCTTAGATCAGGTCTCTAGTTACCAGCAGTCAGATGAAATTCAAAGCTAAAAATTTTTAGCAAAGCTTTTGAGTTTAGTTGGCTCTATTCACGAGCACACTGGCCATGAATTTCTTGGATTTAAAGTCTGACAACCATTTCCTGATATACTATGAAACTTTCCTTAATTATTGAGTAGTTAATTTTCTAGTTTAATCTCTAAAATCCAGTTTTCAGCAACTCTGGAGCAGGTGGATGATGATGTGTAGGGAGGTCTTGTGCAAGTAACACACAAGAGTGAGCAGATGTGGGCTTTAACAGTTAAAAGGGAAAGACCATCTGTAAAATATATTTTCTCCAGCTTTCCAAATGTAACTCAGCCTCCTCTTAATGAAACGTATTGACCTTCAAATTTATGGGAAGGACCTGGTAAAAGATGGGCCAGACCAGCATTGGTGGCCAAATACATGGGTTACCTGAACAGAAGGGGTAAGGCAGAGCAGCCCTCAGAAGAAGTGTCTGTGGGGTGTGGCTTCTGCAATACCAGGAAGCATCTTGCTTCCTCTAGGCCATCTTAAGCTGGTGCCTAGGCTTCCTTCCATGAATCGTTACCATTTTACTTAGATCTTTGTTGGGAAGGAGCTAGAGAGAAAAAGTTCCAATTGATAAGGATACCCAAGGTGATTAAGTTCATTACTAGAAGCCACTACATAGATCTGATGAATTTAGAAGGGACTTCTAATCAAAAAACAGCAGCTCTGAGATTCAAGGTTACTAGCTTTACATGTAGCTCTTTTTTTACGTTACTTTTTTTTTAACTTGCAGGTTCAGGGGTACGAGTGCAGGTTTGTTGCATAGGTAAACTTGTGTGATGGGGTTTGTTGTACAGATTATTTCATCACCCAGGTATTAAGCCTAGTACCCATTAGTTACTTTTCCCAATCCTCTCCCTCCTCCTATCCTTCACCCTCCAAGAGGCCCCAGTGTGTACTGTTCCCCTCTATGTGTCCCTGTGTTCTCATTTAGCTCTCACTTATAAGTGAGAATGCAGTGTTTAGTTTTCTGTTCTTGTGTTAGTTTGCGAAGGATAATGGCCTCCAGTGCCATCCGTGTTCCTGCAAAGGACATGATCTCATTCTTTTTTATGGCTGCATAGTATTCCATGTGGTGTGTATGTACCACATTTTCTTTATACATGTTGCTCTTGATATCATCAATATATCATTAATCAAATCTTCCCTTTGTATATCCTTCCCACTCTATATTCATCTCTTCTTGCATTGCTATAAGGAAATACCTGAGACTGGGTAATTTATAAAGAAAATTAATTGGCTCACATTTCTACATGTTGTAAAGGAATCATAGCTGCTTCTGCTTTTGGGGAGGCCTCAGGAATATTTCAGTCATGGCAGAAGTCAAAGGGGAAGCAGGCATCTTACATGGCAGGAGCAGGAGCAAGAAACAGTAATGGGAAGGTACCACACACTTTTAAATAAATGACCTGATCTTAGAAGAACTCACTCACTATAACAAGAACAGCACCAAGGGGATGGTGCTAAACCATTCATGAGAAATCCACCCCTATGATCCAGTCACCTCCTACCAGACCCCCGCTCCAACATTAGAGATTACAATTTGACATGAGATCTGGGCTGGGACACAGATCCAAGCCATATCACACTCTTACCTCCCTGTTGTTAGAAACGTTTACGAGATCAAGTTTATTAATATGATTTATATTTAAAGTTTCTTTACCACTTGGCCTGGTATGATTTCTTATTTTTAAAAGATTTCTCTCTTGTCTTTTGGTACATTGTTTGAGGGAATAAAATGCTTAATCTCCATATTCTTTGTACCTATCAAGATTTCCTTGGGGATGTTCAGCTTGTATATTTCAGTGTATCATTCCTACAGGTTGACTCATGGGATAGGTCTCTCTTCTGCAAAATGTACCCCATTTTTCTTAATGGTAAGTTACATCAATATTTTTATACAAAGCCTGAATACAAGTACTATTTAGAGCTTATAAAATTCTGTTTGATGTTTTTGATGATTATTTAAATACAAATATCACTGGGAAAGCTGTGGGTCTTATTGATACAGATTTTAGTATAATATCTGAAATAGGGCTTGGTAGGAAACTTAGAAGGAATGAGTGTACTTTGTGTGTGTGTGTGTGTGTGTGTGTGTGTGTGTGTGTGTGTGTGTGTCTATATATATATATATATATATATATATGAGGGCAAATATTACCAAATTGGGAGGAAAGATTGGGAGGAGAGAAGGAGGAGGTGACCAGTACCGCTAACGAGGCTGGCAGAGCTGTGATAAAGCTGAAGGCATGGTGGCACTCTGGTGCTCTGCTGGTTTAGTCATCTTGTTTAAATTCACATGACATGTAAAGTTACTTTGAATAATCTGTTGAGTTCATTTATTTTCCATTCTCTTTTCCACCCTATTAAATATGTAGAAAAAATCACTTTTTACTGAAAAATTTAAGAGGATAATTTTTTTATAATCCCACATTTTTTGAGCCTGAAAGAAAGTAATAGGAATTACATAAGCAAGTATACTGTTATAAAATAAATTTGGATAAAAAGACTTCCTAGTAGCAAGCAGTTAGGGGGAAGAGGAAGGAGAGAAAAGAATGAAAGTGGATAAATCTATGTTTAATTACTAAAGATTCAATACAAAAGTAAAGGGCAAAGGACAGCCAGGAGACTCCTGTGGGGACTCTTAGGGTGCTGAAAATGTTGTGTATTTATTGACATGAGCACTAGTTACCCAGATGGTCACCTTACACTGATTCATTAAGCTGCATATTTTTGTACCTTTCTTGTATATGTTAGTCATTTTCCAACAAAGAATTAAAAGAAAAACAAGTGAACACCCCCCCCACCACAAAGAGAGAGAGCGAGAGAGAGAGACCCAATTCAGACAGACATATCTGAAGTAGGCAGAAAATTAGCAACTGACCTCTTCATATTTCAAACAACATACTTTATACTTTTGGATATTTGCTCCCTGCTTTTGTGAATAGGTTGAAAGAATTTCAATCATGGGTCCCTTTTGGGCAATAAGGATTGGGTCAGTGGTTGTGCATGGGATGGATACTTGATTTTCACAAAGGTTATATTTCATATAAAATATTCAACTTGCATCAGTTCTTCTCTACTCTGCATGAGGGGATAAGAATAAGAATGCTTGAAGCAGCATTATTCAAAATAACCAAAATAGAAAAGGTGTCCACCAATGTAAAATTGATACATGTGCTATATTCTGGCTATATTCAGCCACAAAATAAAAGCTTCCCGCCACAATCCAAATCAATCTTCTTTTTTCAAGTGTTGGGCAGAAGAGAACAGAAATAAAAGCATATGTTTTCTCTGATTTTGTTTTTATAAAGGCCAAATACACACAAAACATAAACTATAGTGTTTAGGGGTATGCACTTACATGGTCAAAGTGTGAGAAGAAGCCAGACAGTGATGAGCATAGGCGTGAGCAAGGAAGGCGGGGCCTAACATGTGCCAGCCCCAGTCCAGGCTGACTGGGAAGACAAATCAAATGGAAGACTCTTGCACCTCAAGGATGCTGAATAATTAGTGTCTAGAATCACAGCATCTCAGGATTGAAAGGAGCTTAAAGACTGGGGCCAGGCGCAGTGGCTCACACCTGTAATCCCAGCACTTTGGGAGGCCCAGGCAGGTGGATCACGAGGTCAGGAGATGGAGACCTTCCTGGCAAACATGGTAAAACCCCGTGTCTACTAAAAATACAAAAAATTAGCTGGGCATGGGGGCACGTGCCTGTGATCCCAGCTACTTGGGAGGCTGAGGCAGGAGAATCGCTTCAGGAGGTGGAGGTTGCAGTGAGCCAAGATCATGCCACTGCACTCCAGCTTGGGCAGCAGAGCGAGACTCCACCTCAAAAACAAAACAAAAAAATCACTAAAATGAGTGACCTTTTAATTTTTTTACATTTTTATATTATTACATTTCAAGAAAAATTGGGGAGTTCAACAGAGGATTTCCAAACTGTATTCCAATAGATAAGCTATATTCACAAACCTACTACAATCTATCATTGACAATTATTTCATAAAAACAAAAGGCATGTCACCCTCACAAAGTAAGAAGTAAGTTTAGAATAAATGATAGCCCTTTACATTGAATACACTTAGATTTATGAACCATGTTGCCTATTTGTTTCCAGGGACTTAGTAAACAAAAAAATTTTTTTTTGAGACAGAGGTTTGCTCTTGTTGCCGAGGCTGGAATGCAATGGTGCTATCTCAGCTCACTGCAACCTCTCCCTCCTGAGTTCAGGTGATTCTCCTGCTTCAGCTTTCCTAGTAGCCAGGATTATAGGAACCTGCCACCATGCCTGACTAATTTTTTGTAATTTTAGAAGAGACTGGGTTTCATCATGCTGTTCAGGCTGGTCTTGAACTCATGACCTCAGGTGATCTGCCTGCCTCAGCCTCCCAAAATGCTGGGATTACAGGCATGAACCACTGTGCCCAGCCAGTAAAAATTTTTAAATAAACTGCCACCAATCCCTAGGCTAGTTGGTGTATGAGAAACTTTGACCTCACCTACCATTCATCTAATACTTGAATCTTCTTCCCTAAATCCATGAAAGATGGAACTGGAGCTTGCCTATGCTTGCATACTTCTGGTGAATGAGAGCTCACTACTACAGATGGTATCGTCTCTTCCTCTTAGAACATTTGTGACTGAATGCTCTTCTGCTGTTGAACCTAATTATTTCCCCTTTAGTTGTGGTCTTAGACCAGTGACTGCACTTACTGTCTATACCATATAGTCTTCTGCATGTGAGCCTCAACCTGTGAGCAATGCGCTTTATCCCCCTCCCTGCCATGACCCCTGCTCCTCCTCATGTTGAAACAGCTCAAATCCTCAGTACCATTTCCTATACATATCCTGAATAGTCGGCCTCCTTGCCTCTCTGTTTGAGGTGTTCCAATTTGTCTGTGTCTAATTCAAAAATGCAATTTTCCAAACAGAGTACAACTTTCCAGGTTGGTTTGCCTCACCCAAAATAGAGTCAATGCACCATCTCTTTTGTTCGAGACATTCAACTTCTTCCTTCAGTGTAGCCTCAAATTTCCCAAATCAACTCTCCCATTCCTATTAACCTACCTGATGAAAACAAGTTCATATGCCACTGTGAATCTAGAAGATTGCTTTCCCATAGAAAAAAGGAGAGGATGGCTGATCTTACAAACTGATAAGATACGAGAATGGCTGATTATTTATTTTTAAATGCTCTGAATTCACCTAATTTGTGCTTGTCCTGCACCTCTCCACTTGTCAGAAAGTATACCATTATCAAGGTCCACCTTTCAGAGGACTCACACATCCTCTTAATACGCCAGTCCAGCCTAGTAAGCTCCAGAAAAAAAAAGGGTGGAGCCACCGTACTGGGGTTTGTCCTCGGTGACTGCTTGCTGGCGCCACCTACTGGGATCAGCATCTCTTAACATTTAGTTTCTCCAGGTTGGTACACTCTTGGGAACAGACTGAACCCCCCAATCCGCAGTTTGTAGAATTTGTGTTCTTCTCATCTTAGAAAATTTAAAGGATATGAAGTTCTTGCTTGCAGTCTCTTGTTACCCAAGAGGTTAAAAAAGTCCCACTAGCAGCAATTCCATGTCTCATTTACATATTATCTCAGTAAGCTACAACTTGGATTTGCCTGGGCCATGAGGCACAAAGGTAAAATGATTAATATTCTTACCCATGTTGTTCTTGATGAGAAAGTTAAGGCAATTTACAAAAAATAAAATTATTAATAACGAAAGTACTTTCATTCGTACTATTGAAAGTTAGTTACAGGTGGATGCGGTGGCTCACACCTGTAATCCCAGCACGTTGGGAGGCTGAGGCGGGCAGATCACGAGGTCAGGAGGTGGAGACCATCCTGGCTAACACAGTGAAACCCCATCTCTACTAAAAATACAAAAAAAAAAAATTAGCCTGGCTACTCGGGAAGCTGAGACAAAAGAATCACTTGAACCCATGAGGCAGAGGTTGCAATGAGCCAAGATTGTGCCATTGCACTCCAGCCTGGGCGACAGAGCAAGACTCTGTCTCAAAAAAAAAAAAAAGAAAGTTAGTTAACATGTATTCTTCCCTTCCTCATATAGTTTATCCCAGCCTCTAGAGTGTTTAGCTACATATATACATATTTAGCTACATATATGTATATACAAACATGTATATTCTATTTGATAGCGACAGAAATTTGCTCATGACCCACAACAAATATTTTATATAGACAGTATAAAATGCAGATGGTTTTGAGTGGTGGAAGTTTTTATTTTGTTTTAAATACAGGGCCTCATTCTTTTGCCCAGGCTGGAGTGCAGTGGTGTGATCACGGCTCACAGTAACCTCGATCTCCTGGACTTAAGCAATCCTTGTGCCTCAGCCCCTCCAGTAGCTGGAGCTGCAGGTAGGAGCCACACCACCAGGCTAATTTTTAAATATTTTGTAGAAAAGGGTCTCACTATATTGGCCAGGCTGCTCTCAAACTCCTGGCCTCAAGTAATACTCCCGCCTTAACCTCCCAAAGCACTGGAATTAGAGATGTGAGCCACTGTACCTGGCCTTTTTATAAAAATGTAATTTTTTAAAAAAGACCTCTTTAATTAACTCATTTCTTCTTTAACTTGAGTGTGGCCAGCTCGAGGGAGGCTTTACTTCCTTCAGCTGGGACAAATGTGTGATACAGTCATTAAAAAGGCACGGAAGCAAAGGTCATTAGCATGGAGTCTTCCAGTATTCAAGAGATTCATGGACAGAAATCAAGAGGTTCATGGACTGAAACAGTTTTTTAGAATCTTTTTTAAAGAAACCAAGGAAGGGAGGAAGGGAAAGAGAGAGAAGGGCAAAGAAAATATACCTTTATTTTTTACTAATTTTATCTAAAATTATACTTTATAAAATATGATTGTAAGCCACAAACATCCCATTATGGTTGTTGCAGATATTTTGACATATTTGTTTTTCCTATTGCGATTGCAAAATTACAATGGATAGGAGGCCTGCCTCTGGCTTTTATTATTTACTGCATTAATAAAGAAGCACATATATTACTATGTCTCACATTTGCTTAAATATTCCAGTCGCTGCATTTCAACATAACTGGCTTCTGTTGTAATCCTATGCATCCTATTTTTTGCATTTAAAAACACAGTGCTGAGAAGGAGTTGAGAAGTTTCACCAGACTGCCACAGGGATTAAGAGCTCCTGCAGTAAACTGTTTAGAGAGTTTTGCTGGGGAAAATAGAATCCTTCAGGCCATCCCATGCCAGGGGAGCCTAATTGCCTCAGAACAGACAGAACCTTTGCCTCTGTGGTTCTGGGCCCTGACTATAGACAAGATGTTGTTAATAATGAAAGACTCTCCTTTCGTGCCTGGAGAGTATTCCATAATCCTGGAGAATATGCCATCCTGGTGACTTTTGGTACCACAGGGCATTTCAGGGGAAATAGTGCCATCTGGTGGCTGATGCTCCTCCTCTAGAGCACACTTGTCTTTGTCTTGTAATTAGAAACACTCATAGAGAAACACGGTAGCATTTAGAAGTATCAGCGCATAGCTCTTCCTCATTT
Source organism: Alouatta palliata (assembly GCA_004027835.1). Lineage (NCBI taxonomy): Eukaryota > Metazoa > Chordata > Mammalia > Primates > Atelidae > Alouatta > Alouatta palliata. The sequence goes on from PVKV010001226.1 coordinate 30,067, forward strand.
CCGTCCACTGCATGGGTTTAGTTTTGTCAATTCACGAATCTCACAGACTCAGTGAATGATAATGCTCACTGTTCTGCAGAATCACATTGTCATCTCCTTTTTAGAAATGTTCAGTAGCAGTCAGTGATTGGCAACATTTGAATTCCAATTCTCACAAGACTTCAATAATGATAAAGGTCCTTCTTCCCTCAAAATAGCGTTTTCATTTGTGATAATGCCTGGATCATTTCGAATACAAGGTGTACAAAGAGACAGGGCTGCAGGGTTGTGAGTGGGGTGTGCTATCTGCAGGCTTCAGGTGGTGTTAATGTTAGTGGACTCCCAGGGTTTCTGACACACTGACCCGGGGTCTTCTTTCACATGTTGGTCACCTTGCCCTTTATTCGGCAGTTATGATTCTGATTCTGGCTCTGCACCTGGGCTCTGCTACTTCTCCCCACCTTCTTGACTGCTGTTTACAACTTCCACTGCTCCTTTGCCCAAGCTACCAGCCCTTTTCCTCAGATGACTGAAACAGTCTCCTAACTGGTCTACCTTCTTCCACATGTACCCTGCTAAGTCCATTCTCCTCATGGCAGCCAGAATGATCCTGTAAAACCGCAAGTGAGATCATACCCACTCCTCTGCTCACAATCCTTTTTCTTCAGCGAAAGAATAGAAGTCTTTGCAGTATCCCACCTGATGCAGTAATCAGGGTCACAGATAACTCTCCAGACCCGTCTCCTGCTCCACTTATCCTCACAAACAGTACTGGCCTTCGTGCTGTTCTTCAAGCAAAGCATGCCTCTGCCTCAAGACATCAGCACTTGCTGTTCCCTCTGCCTAAAACGCTGTTCCTCCAGTTACTAACATGGTGCGTTCTGCATTGTCTTACTTCTAAGGACCCAGAAACTGTATAGCCCTTCCTTTATTTTTCTCCATAGTCCTTATCACTATCTAAATTTTGATGTGTTTTACTTATTAATTCTTGTTTTCTTCCTCTTGCTAGAGCATAATCTCCATGAGTATAGAGGTTGTCATCTTTTCTTCTTATAGTGTCCCTATGTCCAAAAAAAAAAAATGCTAATCATGGAGCAAGCAAATGCTTGTTGAATACAAGCCTCATATTTCCTGCCATGCTGACATCCCAATTACCTGTTAGATTTACTTTATTTTACTGTGCCTGCTGTGAGACCTGTTCTATCTGGACTCTCCTGGCCTGTGGGGGTCACTGGATGATTCTTAGGCATGTTCTGAGCTACGGCGGTTTTCTCTGCTGCTTACAGCATCAAAGCATCATTCCTGAGTTATAAACCTTACTGTCGAATGTCCTTTCTGAAAATAGCATCGAATGACTCAAAAAATGGCTTTATTGATAATGAAGATACTTCTATCAAAAATGAATGTGCAAAGTTTACTAAATGAAATGTCAAAGTAAGAGCAAGCAATATTTATAAATGTGTATGTTATTTTTAAAGTGATTTGAAATGTGTCCATGTCACTACATAAATTAATATCAGAAAGAGACATTCGATGACTTCACTTATGTCTATAAAAATTTAGTTAACCAAGTTGGCCCAAAGATACTTTTGGGGCTTCTTCAACTAATGGAAGAGAGGAGCTCCATATATTCAAGCATATATAGTATTTGCTAATCCTCTCTCCTTCCCTCCCTCCCTTTCTCCCTTCTCCCTTCTCCCTTTCTCCCTTCCTCCCTTCCTCACTTCCTTCCTTCCTCCCTCCCTCCCTTCTCCCCTCTCCTCCCCTCCCCTCTTCTCCTCTCCTTTCCTTTCTTCCTTTGAGACAGGGTCTTGCTCTATCACCCAGGCTGGAATGCAGTGGCACAATTATTGCTTACTTATACCTCAAACTGGGCTCAAGTGACCCTCCTGCTTCAGCCCCCAAAGTATCTGGGACTACTGATAGGCACCAGCACACCGGGATAATTTTTCTTTTTTTAAGATTTTTTTGTAGGGATGAGTGGGATCTCACTGTGTTGCCCAGGCTGGTCTCGAACTCCTGGCCTCAAGTGATTCTCCAATCTGAGCCTCCTGAATGCTGAGATTACAGGCATGAGACACAGCACCTGGACTAGCCTCTCTTCCCTCTCTTCTTCCTCTGCCTTTCTTTTTCTCCACTTCTCTTTTCCATTCTTCCCATTGGTCATATGTACCCATTCTCGTTCACATGTCAATTTCTAGAGGACAGAAAAGAATTCAGAAGAAGAGTGGGTAAAATCAATTCTTCTTAGGTTGCTGAGAATGTCTAGGTGCCTACACTGATGGACAAGGTCTGAGAATAGTCATGGAGAGGATGGTTTCCGCCATAAACCTGGCAAAATATCACTCATTGCCCTTCCAGGTATGGTGTTTCTCAGTACATAATTGGGGGAAAAAAAAAAAAAAAAAAAAGCAGTTTTTCTTTTCTTTTTTTTTTTTTTTGAGACAGAGTCTCACTCCGTCACCAGGCACCAGGCTGGAGTGCAGTGGCGTGAC